>CAKAJA020000392.1:0-600000 GCA_916610235.2 Lasioglossum morio
GTAAAACGTACAACGTATAACGTATAACATATAACGTATAACGTATAACGTACAGCGTATAACGTATAACATACAACGTATAACGTACAACGTACAACGTATAACGTATAACGTATAACGTGTAACGTATAACGTATAACGTACAGCGTATAACGTACAGCGAATAACGTATAAGGTATAACGTACAACGTATAACGTATACCGTATACCGTATAACGTATAACGTATAACGTATAACGTATAACGTATAACGTATAACGTATAACGTATAACGTATAACGTATAACGTATAACGTATAACGTATAACGTATAACGTATAACGTATAACGTATAACGTATAACGTATAACGTATAACGTATAACGTATAACGTATAACGTATGACGTATAACGTATAACGTATAACGTATAACGTATAACGTATAACGTATAACGTATAACGTACATCGTACAACGTGTAACGTATAACATATAACGTACAACATATAACGTACAACGTATTACGTATAACGTATAACGTATAACGTACAACGTATAACGTACAACGTATAACGTAAACGTATAACGTACAACGTACAACGTGTAACGTATAACGTATAACGTATATCGTATAACGTATAACGTATAACGTATAACGTATAACGTATAACGTATAACGTACAACGTGTAACGTATAACGTATAACGTACAGCGTATAACGTATAACGTATAACGTACAACGTATAACGTACAGCGTATAACGTACAGCGTATAACGTATAACATACAACGTATAACGTACAACGTACAACGTGTAACGTACAACGTATAACGTATAACGTACAGCGTATAATGTACAGCGTATAACGTACAGCGTATAACGTATAACGTATAACGTATAACGTGTAACGTATAACGTATAACGTACAGCGTATAACGTACAGCGAATAACGTATAAGGTATAACGTACAACGTATAACGCATACCGTATACCGTATAACGTATAACGTATAACGTATAACGTATAACGTATAACGTATAACGTATAACGTACAACGTATAACGTATAACATATAACGTATAACGTATAACGTACAGCGTATAACGTATAACATACAACGTATAACGTACAACGTACAACGTATAACGTATAACGTATAACGTGTAACGTATAACGTATAACGTACAGCGTATAACGTACAGCGAATAACGTATAAGGTATAACGTACAACGTATAACGTATACCGTATACCGTATAACGTATAACGTATAACGTATAACGTATAACGTATAACGTATAACGTATAACGTATAACGTATAACGTATAACGTATAACGTATAACGTATAACGTATAACGTATAACGTATAACGTATAACGTATAACGTATAACGTATAACGTATAACGTATAACGTATAACGTATAACGTATAACGTACAACGTATAACGTATAACGTATAACGTATAACGTATAACGTATAACGTACATCGTACAACGTGTAACGTATAACATATAACGTACAACATATAACGTACAACGTATTACGTATAACGTATAACGTATAACGTACAACGTATAACGTACAACGTATAACGTAAACGTATAACGTACAACGTACAACGTGTAACGTATAACGTATAACGTATATCGTATAACGTATAACGTATAACGTATAACGTATAACGTATAACGTATAACGTACAACGTGTAACGTATAACGTATAACGTACAGCGTATAACGTATAACGTATAACGTACAACGTATAACGTACAGCGTATAACGTACAGCGTATAACGTATAACATACAACGTATAACGTACAACGTACAACGTGTAACGTACAACGTATAACGTATAACGTACAGCGTATAATGTACAGCGTATAACGTACAGCGTATAACGTATAACGTATAACGTATAACGTGTAACGTATAACGTATAACGTACAGCGTATAACGTACAGCGAATAACGTATAAGGTATAACGTACAACGTATAACGCATACCGTATACCGTATAACGTATAACGTATAACGTATAACGTATAACGTATAACGTATAACGTATAACGTATAACGTATAACGTATAACGTATAACGTATAACGTATAACGTATAACGTATAACGTATAACGTATAACGTATAACGTATAACGTATAACGTATAACGTATAACGTATAACGTACATCGTACAACGTGTAACGTATAACATATAACGTACAACATATAACGTACAACGTATAACGTACAACGTATAACGTACAACGTATAACGTACAACGTATAACGTACAACGTACAACGTATAATGTACCACGTATAACGTACAACGTACAACGGGTAACGTATAACGTATAACATATAACTTATAACGTACAGCGTATAACGTACAGCGTATAACGTATAACGTATAACGTAAAACGTACAACGTATAACGTACAGCGTATAACGTACAGCGTATAACGTACAGCGTATAACGTACAGCGTATAACGTATAACGTATAACGTATAACGTATAACGTATAACGTATAACGTATATCGTATAACGTATAACGTATAACGTATAACGTATAACGTATAACGTATAACATATAACTTATAACGTACAGCGTATAACGTACAGCGTATAACGTATAACGTATAACGTAAAACGTACAACGTATAACGTACAGCGTATAACGTACAGCGTATAACATACAGCGTATAACGTACAGCGTATAACGTATAACGTATAACGTATAACGTATAACGTATAACGTATAACGTATATCGTATAACGTATAACGTATAACGTATAACGTATAACGTATAACGTATAACATATAACATATAACGTATAACGTATAACGTACAGCGTATAACGTATAACATACAACGTATAACGTACAACGTATAACGTACAACGTATAACGTACAACGTATAACGTACAACGTACAACGTATAATGTACAACGTATAACGTACAACGTACAACGGGTAACGTATAACGTATAACATATAACTTATAACGTACAGCGTATAACGTACAGCGTATAACGTATAACGTATAACGTATAACGTAAAACGTATAACGTATAACGTATAACGTATATCGTATAACGTATAACGTATAACGTATAACGTATAACGTATAACGTATAACGTATAACGTATAACGTATAACGTATAACATATAACGTATAACGTATAACGTACAGCGTATAACGTATAACGTATAACGTATAACGTATAACGTATAACGTATAACGTATAACGTATAACGTATAACGTATAACGTATAACGTATAACGTATAACGTATAACGTATAACGTATAACGTATAACGTATAACGTATAACGTATAACGTATAACGTATAATGTATAACGTATAACGTATAACGTACATCGTACAACGTGTAACGTATAACATATAACGTACAACATATAACGTACAGCGTATAACGTATAACGTATAACGTATAACGTATAACGTACAACGTATAACGTACAACGTATAACGTACAACGTATAACGTACAACGTATAACGTACAACGTATAACGTACAACGTACAACGTATAACGTACAACGTATAACGTACAACGTATAACGTACAGCGTATAACGTATAACGTATAACGTATAACGTATAACGTATAACGTATATCGTATAACGTATAACGTATAACGTACAGCGTATAACGTACAGCGTATAACGTACAGCGTATAACGTATAACGTATAACGTATATCGTGTAACGTATAACGTATAACGTACAGCGTATAACGTACAGCGAATAACGTATAAGGTATAACGTACAACGTATAACGTATACCGTATACCGTATACCGTATAACGTATAACGTATAACGTATAACGTATAACGTATAACGTATAACGTATAACGTATAACGTATAACGTATAACGTATAACGTATAACGTATAACGTATAACGTATAACGTATAACGTATAACGTATAACGTATAACGTATAACGTATAACGTATAACGTATAACGTATAACGTATAACGTATAACGTATAACGTATAACGTATAACGTATAATGTATAACGTATAACGTATAACGTACATCGTACAACGTGTAAGGTATAACATATAACGTACAACATATAACGTACAACGTATAACGTATAACGTATAACGTATAACGTACAACGTATTACGTACAACGTATAACGTACAACGTATAACGTACAACGTATAACGTACAACGTACAACGTATAACGTACAACGTATAACGTACAACGTACAACGTGTAACGTATAACGTATAACGTATATCGTATAACGTATAACGTATAACGTATAACGTATAACGTACAACGTGTAACGTATAACGTATAACGTACAGCGTATAACGTATAACGTATAACGTACAACGTATAACGTACAGCGTATAACGTACAGCGTATAACGTACAGCGTATAACGTATAACGTATAACGTATAACGTATAACGTATATCGTATAACGTATAACGTATAACGTATAACGTATAACGTATAACATATAACGTATAACGTATAACGTATAACGTACAGCGTATAATGTACAGCGTATAACGTACAGCGTATAACGTATAACGTATAACGTATAACGTGTAACGTATAACGTATAACGTACAGCGTATAACGTACAGCGAATAACGTATAAGGTATAACGTACAACGTATAACGCATACCGTATACCGTATAACGTATAACGTATAACGTATAACGTATAACGTATAACGTATAACGTATAACGTATAACGTATAACGTATAACGTATAACGTATAACGTATAACGTATAACGTATAACGTATAACGTATAACGTATAACGTATAACGTATAACGTATAACGTATAACGTACATCGTACAACGTGTAACGTATAACATATAACGTACAACATATAACGTACAACGTATTACGTATAACGTATAACGTATAACGTACAACGTATAACGTACAACGTATAACGTACAACGTATAACGTACAACGTATAACGTACAACGTATAACGTACAACGTACAACGTGTAACGTATAACGTATAACGTATATCGTATAACGTATAACGTATAACGTATAACGTATAACGTATAACGTACAACGTGTAACGTATAACGTATAACGTACAGCGTATAACGTATAACGTATAACGTACAACGTATAACGTACAGCGTATAACGTACAGCGTATAACGTACAGCGTATAACGTATAACGTATAACGTATAACGTATATCGTATAACGTATAACGTATAACGTATAACGTATAACATATAACGTATAACGTATAACGTACAGCGTATAACGTATAACGTACAACGTATAACGTTCAACGTACAACGTACAACATGTAACGTATAACGTATAACGTATAACGTATAACGTACAGCGTATAACGTACAGCGTATAACGTACAGCGTATAACGTATAACGTATAACGTATAACGTGTAACGTATAACGTATAACGTACAACGTACAACGTGTAACGTATAACGTACAGCGTATAACGTATAACATACAACGTATAACGTACAACGTATAACGTACAACGTATAACGTACAACGTATAACGTACAACGTACAACGTATAATGTACCACGTATAACGTACAACGTACAACGGGTAACGTATAACGTATAACATATAACTTATAACGTACAGCGTATAACGTACAGCGTATAACGTATAACGTATAACGTAAAACGTACAACGTATAACGTACAGCGTATAACGTACAGCGTATAACGTACAGCGTATAACGTACAGCGTATAACGTATAACGTATAACGTATAACGTATAACGTATAACGTATAACGTATAACGTATATCGTATAACGTATAACGTATAACGTATAACGTATAACGTATAACGTATAACATATAACTTATAACGTACAGCGTATAACGTACAGCGTATAACGTATAACGTATAACGTAAAACGTACAACGTATAACGTACAGCGTATAACGTACAGCGTATAACATACAGCGTATAACGTACAGCGTATAACGTATAACGTATAACGTATAACGTATAACGTATAACGTAAAACGTATATCGTATAACGTATAACGTATAACGTATAACGTATAACGTATAACGTATAACATATAACATATAACGTATAACGTATAACGTACAGCGTATAACGTATAACATACAACGTATAACGTACAACGTATAACGTACAACGTATAACGTACAACGTATAACGTACAACGTACAACGTATAATGTACAACGTATAACGTACAACGTACAACGGGTAACGTATAACGTATAACATATAACTTATAACGTACAGCGTATAACGTACAGCGTATAACGTATAACGTATAACGTAAAACGTACAACGTATAACGTACAGCGTATAACGTACAGCGTATAACATACAGCGTATAACGTACAGCGTATAACGTATAACGTATAACGTATAACGTATAACGTATAACGTATAACGTATATCGTATAACGTATAACGTATAACGTATAACGTATAACGTATAACGTATAACATATAACATATAACGTATAACGTATAACGTACAGCGTATAACGTATAACATACAACGTATAACGTACAACGTATAACGTACAACGTATAACGTACAACGTATAACGTACAACGTACAACGTATAATGTACAACGTATAACGTACAACGTACAACGGGTAACGTATAACGTATAACATATAACTTATAACGTACAGCGTATAACGTACAGCGTATAACGTATAACGTATAACGTATAACGTAAAACGTATAACGTATAACGTATAACGTATATCGTATAACGTATAACGTATAACGTATAACGTATAACGTATAACGTATAACGTATAACGTATAACGTATAACATATAACGTATAACGTATAACGTACAGCGTATAACGTATAACGTATAACGTATAACGTATAACGTATAACGTATAACGTATAACGTATAACGTATAACGTATAACGTATAACGTATAACGTATAACGTATAACGTATAACGTATAACGTATAACGTATAACGTATAACGTATAACGTATAATGTATAACGTATAACGTATAACGTACATCGTACAACGTGTAACGTATAACATATAACGTACAACATATAACGTACAGCGTATAACGTATAACGTATAACGTATAACGTATAACGTACAACGTATAACGTACAACGTATAACGTACAACGTATAACGTACAACGTATAACGTACAACGTATAACGTACAACGTACAACGTATAACGTACAACGTATAACGTACAACGTATAACGTACAGCGTATAACGTATAACGTATAACGTATAACGTATAACGTATAACGTATATCGTATAACGTATAACGTATAACGTACAGCGTATAACGTACAGCGTATAACGTACAGCGTATAACGTATAACGTATAACGTATATCGTGTAACGTATAACGTATAACGTACAGCGTATAACGTACAGCGAATAACGTATAAGGTATAACGTACAACGTATAACGTATACCGTATACCGTATACCGTATAACGTATAACGTATAACGTATAACGTATAACGTATAACGTATAACGTATAACGTATAACGTATAACGTATAACGTATAACGTATAACGTATAACGTATAACGTATAACGTATAACGAATAACGTATAACGTATAACGTATAACGTATAACGTATAACGTATAACGTATAACGTATAACGTATAACGTATAACGTATAACGTATAACGTATAACGTATAATGTATAACGTATAACGTATAACGTACATCGTACAACGTGTAAGGTATAACATATAACGTACAACATATAACGTACAACGTATAACGTATAACGTATAACGTATAACGTACAACGTATTACGTACAACGTATAACGTACAACGTATAACGTACAACGTATAACGTACAACGTACAACGTATAACGTACAACGTATAACGTACAACGTACAACGTGTAACGTATAACGTATAACGTATATCGTATAACGTATAACGTATAACGTATAACGTATAACGTACAACGTGTAACGTATAACGTATAACGTACAGCGTATAACGTATAACGTATAACGTACAACGTATAACGTACAGCGTATAACGTACAGCGTATAACGTACAGCGTATAACGTATAACGTATAACGTATAACGTATAACGTATATCGTATAACGTATAACGTATAACGTATAACGTATAACGTATAACATATAACGTATAACGTATAACGTATAACGTACAGCGTATAATGTACAGCGTATAACGTACAGCGTATAACGTATAACGTATAACGTATAACGTGTAACGTATAACGTATAACGTACAGCGTATAACGTACAGCGAATAACGTATAAGGTATAACGTACAACGTATAACGCATACCGTATACCGTATAACGTATAACGTATAACGTATAACGTATAACGTATAACGTATAACGTATAACGTATAACGTATAACGTATAACGTATAACGTATAACGTATAACGTATAACGTATAACGTATAACGTATAACGTATAACGTATAACGTATAACGTATAACGTATAACGTATAACGTACATCGTACAACGTGTAACGTATAACATATAACGTACAACATATAACGTACAACGTATTACGTATAACGTATAACGTATAACGTACAACGTATAACGTACAACGTATAACGTACAACGTATAACGTACAACGTATAACGTACAACGTATAACGTACAACGTACAACGTGTAACGTATAACGTATAACGTATATCGTATAACGTATAACGTATAACGTATAACGTATAACGTATAACGTACAACGTGTAACGTATAACGTATAACGTACAGCGTATAACGTATAACGTATAACGTACAACGTATAACGTACAGCGTATAACGTACAGCGTATAACGTACAGCGTATAACGTATAACGTATAACGTATAACGTATATCGTATAACGTATAACGTATAACGTATAACGTATAACATATAACGTATAACGTATAACGTACAGCGTATAACGTATAACGTACAACGTATAACGTTCAACGTACAACGTACAACATGTAACGTATAACGTATAAAGTATAACGTATAACGTACAGCGTATAACGTACAGCGTATAACGTACAGCGTATAACGTATAACGTATAACGTATAACGTGTAACGTATAACGTATAACGTACAACGTACAACGTGTAACGTATAACGTATAACGTATAACGTATAACGTATAACGTATATCGTATAACGTATAACGTATAACGTATAACGTATAACGTATAACGTATAACATATAACTTATAACGTACAGCGTATAACGTACAGCGTATAACGTATAACGTATAACGTAAAACGTACAACGTATAACGTACAGCGTATAACGTACAGCGTATAACATACAGCGTATAACGTACAGCGTATAACGTATAACGTATAACGTATAACGTATAACGTATAACGTATAACGTATATCGTATAACGTATAACGTATAACGTATAACGTATAACGTATAACGTATAACATATAACATATAACGTATAACGTATAACGTACAGCGTATAACGTATAACATACAACGTATAACGTACAACGTATAACGTACAACGTATAACGTACAACGTATAACGTACAACGTACAACGTATAATGTACAACGTATAACGTACAACGTACAACGGGTAACGTATAACGTATAACATATAACTTATAACGTACAGCGTATAACGTACAGCGTATAACGTATAACGTATAACGTAAAACGTACAACGTATAACGTACAGCGTATAACGTACAGCGTATAACATACAGCGTATAACGTACAGCGTATAACGTATAACGTATAACGTATAACGTATAACGTATAACGTATAACGTATATCGTATAACGTATAACGTATAACGTATAACGTATAACGTATAACGTATAACATATAACATATAACGTATAACGTATAACGTACAGCGTATAACGTATAACATACAACGTATAACGTACAACGTATAACGTACAACGTATAACGTACAACGTATAACGTACAACGTACAACGTATAATGTACAACGTATAACGTACAACGTACAACGGGTAACGTATAACGTATAACATATAACTTATAACGTACAGCGTATAACGTACAGCGTATAACGTATAACGTATAACGTATAACGTAAAACGTATAACGTATAACGTATAACGTATATCGTATAACGTATAACGTATAACGTATAACGTATAACGTATAACGTATAACGTATAACGTATAACGTATAACATATAACGTATAACGTATAACGTACAGCGTATAACGTATAACGTATAACGTATAACGTATAACGTATAACGTATAACGTATAACGTATAACGTATAACGTATAACGTATAACGTATAACGTATAACGTATAACGTATAACGTATAACGTATAACGTATAACGTATAACGTATAACGTATAATGTATAACGTATAACGTATAACGTACATCGTACAACGTGTAACGTATAACATATAACGTACAACATATAACGTACAGCGTATAACGTATAACGTATAACGTATAACGTATAACGTACAACGTATAACGTACAACGTATAACGTACAACGTATAACGTACAACGTATAACGTACAACGTATAACGTACAACGTACAACGTATAACGTACAACGTATAACGTACAACGTATAACGTACAGCGTATAACGTATAACGTATAACGTATAACGTATAACGTATAACGTATATCGTATAACGTATAACGTATAACGTACAGCGTATAACGTACAGCGTATAACGTACAGCGTATAACGTATAACGTATAACGTATATCGTGTAACGTATAACGTATAACGTACAGCGTATAACGTACAGCGAATAACGTATAAGGTATAACGTACAACGTATAACGTATACCGTATACCGTATACCGTATAACGTATAACGTATAACGTATAACGTATAACGTATAACGTATAACGTATAACGTATAACGTATAACGTATAACGTATAACGTATAACGTATAACGTATAACGTATAACGTATAACGAATAACGTATAACGTATAACGTATAACGTATAACGTATAACGTATAACGTATAACGTATAACGTATAACGTATAACGTATAACGTATAACGTATAACGTATAATGTATAACGTATAACGTATAACGTACATCGTACAACGTGTAAGGTATAACATATAACGTACAACATATAACGTACAACGTATAACGTATAACGTATAACGTATAACGTACAACGTATTACGTACAACGTATAACGTACAACGTATAACGTACAACGTATAACGTACAACGTACAACGTATAACGTACAACGTATAACGTACAACGTACAACGTGTAACGTATAACGTATAACGTATATCGTATAACGTATAACGTATAACGTATAACGTATAACGTACAACGTGTAACGTATAACGTATAACGTACAGCGTATAACGTATAACGTATAACGTACAACGTATAACGTACAGCGTATAACGTACAGCGTATAACGTACAGCGTATAACGTATAACGTATAACGTATAACGTATAACGTATATCGTATAACGTATAACGTATAACGTATAACGTATAACGTATAACATATAACGTATAACGTATAACGTATAACGTACAGCGTATAATGTACAGCGTATAACGTACAGCGTATAACGTATAACGTATAACGTATAACGTGTAACGTATAACGTATAACGTACAGCGTATAACGTACAGCGAATAACGTATAAGGTATAACGTACAACGTATAACGCATACCGTATACCGTATAACGTATAACGTATAACGTATAACGTATAACGTATAACGTATAACGTATAACGTATAACGTATAACGTATAACGTATAACGTATAACGTATAACGTATAACGTATAACGTATAACGTATAACGTATAACGTATAACGTATAACGTATAACGTATAACGTATAACGTACATCGTACAACGTGTAACGTATAACATATAACGTACAACATATAACGTACAACGTATTACGTATAACGTATAACGTATAACGTACAACGTATAACGTACAACGTATAACGTACAACGTATAACGTACAACGTATAACGTACAACGTATAACGTACAACGTACAACGTGTAACGTATAACGTATAACGTATATCGTATAACGTATAACGTATAACGTATAACGTATAACGTATAACGTACAACGTGTAACGTATAACGTATAACGTACAGCGTATAACGTATAACGTATAACGTACAACGTATAACGTACAGCGTATAACGTACAGCGTATAACGTACAGCGTATAACGTATAACGTATAACGTATAACGTATATCGTATAACGTATAACGTATAACGTATAACGTATAACATATAACGTATAACGTATAACGTACAGCGTATAACGTATAACGTACAACGTATAACGTTCAACGTACAACGTACAACATGTAACGTATAACGTATAAAGTATAACGTATAACGTACAGCGTATAACGTACAGCGTATAACGTACAGCGTATAACGTATAACGTATAACGTATAACGTGTAACGTATAACGTATAACGTACAACGTACAACGTGTAACGTATAACGTACAGCGTATAACGTATAACATACAACGTATAACGTACAACGTATAACGTACAACGTATAACGTACAACGTATAACGTACAACGTACAACGTATAATGTACCACGTATAACGTACAACGTACAACGGGTAACGTATAACGTATAACATATAACTTATAACGTACAGCGTATAACGTACAGCGTATAACGTATAACGTATAACGTAAAACGTACAACGTATAACGTACAGCGTATAACGTACAGCGTATAACGTACAGCGTATAACGTACAGCGTATAACGTATAACGTATAACGTATAACGTATAACGTATAACGTATAACGTATAACGTATATCGTATAACGTATAACGTATAACGTATAACGTATAACGTATAACGTATAACATATAACTTATAACGTACAGCGTATAACGTACAGCGTATAACGTATAACGTATAACGTAAAACGTACAACGTATAACGTACAGCGTATAACGTACAGCGTATAACATACAGCGTATAACGTACAGCGTATAACGTATAACGTATAACGTATAACGTATAACGTATAACGTATAACGTATATCGTATAACGTATAACGTATAACGTATAACGTATAACGTATAACGTATAACATATAACATATAACGTATAACGTATAACGTACAGCGTATAACGTATAACATACAACGTATAACGTACAACGTATAACGTACAACGTATAACGTACAACGTATAACGTACAACGTACAACGTATAATGTACAACGTATAACGTACAACGTACAACGGGTAACGTATAACGTATAACATATAACTTATAACGTACAGCGTATAACGTACAGCGTATAACGTATAACGTATAACGTATAACGTAAAACGTATAACGTATAACGTATAACGTATATCGTATAACGTATAACGTATAACGTATAACGTATAACGTATAACGTATAACGTATAACGTATAACATATAACGTATAACGTATAACGTACAGCGTATAACGTATAACGTATAACGTATAACGTATAACGTATAACGTATAACGTATAACGTATAACGTATAACGTATAACGTATAACGTATAACGTATAACGTATAACGTATAACGTATAACGTATAACGTATAACGTATAACGTATAATGTATAACGTATAACGTACATCGTACAACGTGTAACGTATAACATATAACGTACAACATATAACGTACAGCGTATAACGTATAACGTATAACGTATAACGTATAACGTACAACGTATAACGTACAACGTATAACGTACAACGTATAACGTACAACGTATAACGTACAACGTATAACGTACAACGTACAACGTATAACGTACAACGTATAACGTACAACGTATAACGTACAGCGTATAACGTATAACGTATAACGTATAACGTATAACGTATATCGTATAACGTATAACGTATAACGTACAGCGTATAACGTACAGCGTATAACGTACAGCGTATAACGTATAACGTATAACGTATATCGTGTAACGTATAACGTATAACGTACAGCGTATAACGTACAGCGAATAACGTATAAGGTATAACGTACAACGTATAACGTATACCGTATACCGTATACCGTATAACGTATAACGTATAACGTATAACGTATAACGTATAACGTATAACGTATAACGTATAACGTATAACGTATAACGTATAACGTATAACGTATAACGTATAACGTATAACGTATAACGTATAACGTATAACGTATAACGTATAACGTATAACGTATAACGTATAACGTATAACGTATAACGTATAACGTATAACGTATAACGTATAACGTATAACGTACAGCGTATAACGTATAACGTATAACGTATAACGTATAACGTATATCGTATAACGTATAACGTATAACGTATAACGTATAACGTATAACATATAACGTATAACGTATAACGTACAGCGTATAACGTATAACGTACAACGTATAACGTTCAACGTACAACGTACAACATGTAACGTATAACGTATAACGTATAACGTACCGCGTATAACGTACAGCGTATAACGTACAGCGTATAACGTATAACGTATAACGTATAACGTACATCGCACAACGTGTAACGTATAACATATAACGTACAACATATAACGTACAACGTATTACGTATAACGTATAACGTATAACGTACAACGTATAACGTACAACGTATAACGTAAAACGTACAACGTATAACGTACAGCGTATAACGTACAGCGTATAACGTACAGCGTATAACGTACAGCGTATAACGTATAACGTATAACGTATAACGTATAACGTATAACGTATAACGTATAACGTATAACGTATATCGTATAACGTATAACGTACAGCGTATAACGTATAACATACAACGTATAACGTACAACGTACAACGTGTAACGTACAACGTATAACGTATAACGTACAGCGTATAATGTACAGCGTATAACGTACAGCGTATAACGTATAACGTATAACGTATAACGTGTAACGTATAACGTATAACGTACAGCGTATAACGTACAGCGAATAACGTATAAGGTATAACGTACAACGTATAACGTATACCGTATACCGTATAACGTATAACGTATAACGTATAACGTATAACGTATAACGTATAACGTATAACGTATAACGTATAACGTATAACGTATAACGTATAACGTATAACGTATATCGTATAACGTATAACGTATAACGTATAACGTATAACGTATAACGTATAACGTATAACGTATAACGTATAACGTATAACGTATAACGTATAACGTATAACGTATAACGTATAACGTATAACGTACATCGTACAACGTGTAACGTATAACATATAACGTACAACATATAACGTACAACGTATTACGTATAACGTATAACGTATAACGTACAACGTATAACGTACAACGTATAACGTACAACGTATAACGTACAACGTATAACGTACAACGTACAACGTGTAACGTATAACGTATAACGTATATCGTATAACGTATAACGTATAACGTATAACGTATAACGTACAACGTGTAACGTATAACGTATAACGTACAGCGTATAACGTATAACGTATAACGTACAACGTATAACGTACAGCGTATAACGTACAGCGTATAACGTATAACATACAACGTATAACGTACAACGTACAACGTGTAACGTACAACGTATAACGTATAACGTACAGCGTATAATGTACAGCGTATAACGTACAGCGTATAACGTATAACGTATAACGTATAACGTGTAACGTATAACGTATAACGTACAGCGTATAACGTACAGCGAATAACGTATAAGGTATAACGTACAACGTATAACGTATACCGTATACCGTATAACGTATAACGTATAACGTATAACGTACAACGTATAACGTACAGCGTATAACGTACAGCGTATAACGTATAACATACAACGTATAACGTACAACGTACAACGTGTAACGTACAACGTATAACGTATAACGTACAGCGTATAATGTACAGCGTATAACGTACAGCGTATAACGTATAACGTATAACGTACATCGTACAACGTGTAACGTATAACATATAACGTACAACATATAACGTACAACGTATTACGTATAACGTATAACGTATAACGTACAACGTATAACGTACAACGTATAACGTACAACGTATAACGTACAACGTACAACGTGTAACGTATAACGTATAACGTATATCGTATAACGTATAACGTATAACGTATAACGTATAACGTATAACGTACAACGTGTAACGTATAACGTATAACGTACAGCGTATAACGTATAACGTATAACGTACAACGTATAACGTACAGCGTATAACGTACAGCGTATAACGTACAGCGTATAACGTATAACGTATAACGTATAACGTATAACGTATATCGTATAACGTATAACGTATAACGTATAACGTATAACGTATAACGTATAACGTATAACATATAACGTATAACGTATAACGTACAGCGTATAACGTATAACGTACAACGTATAACGTTCAACGTACAACTTACAACATGTAACGTATAACGTATAACGTATAACGTACAGCGTATAACGTACAGCGTATAACGTACAGCGTATAACGTATAACGTATAACGTATAACGTGTAACGTATAACGTATAACGTACAACGTACAACGTGTAACGTATAACGTACAGCGTATAACGTATAACATACAACGTATAACGTACAACGTATAACGTACAACGTATAACGTATAACGTATAACGTATAACGTATAACGTATATCGTATAACGTATAACGTATAACGTACAGCGTATAACGTACAGCGTATAACGTACAGCGTATAACGTATAACGTATAACGTATATCGTGTAACGTATAACGTATAACGTACAGCGTATAACGTACAGCGAATAACGTATAAGGTATAACGTACAACGTATAACGTATACCGTATACCGTATACCGTATAACGTATAACGTATAACGTATAACGTATAACGTATAACGTATAACGTATAACGTATAACGTATAACGTATAACGTATAACGTATAACGTATAACGTATAACGTATAACGTATAACGTATAACGTATAACGTATAACGTATAACGTATAACGTATAACGTATATCGTATAACGTATAACGTATAACGTACAGCGTATAACGTACAGCGAATAACGTATAAGGTATAACGTACAACGTATAACGTATACCGTATACCGTACAGCGTATAACGTATAACGTATAACGTATATCGTGTAACGTATAACGTATAACGTACAGCGTATAACGTACAGCGAATAACGTATAAGGTATAACGTACAACGTATAACGTATACCGTATACCGTATACCGTATAACGTATAACGTATAACGTATAACGTATAACGTATAACGTATAACGTATAACGTATAACGTATAACGTATAACGTATAACGTATAACCTATAACGTATAACGTATAACGTATAACGTATAACGTATAACGTATAACGTATAACGTATAACGTATAACGTATAATGTATAACGTATAACGTATAACGTACATCGTACAACGTGTAACGTATAACATATAACGTACAACATATAACGTACAACGTATAACGTATAACGTATAACGTATAACGTACAACGTATTACGTACAACGTATAACGTACAACGTATAACGTACAACGTATAACGTACAACGTACAACGTATAACGTACAACGTATAACGTACAACGTACAACGTGTAACGTATAACGTATAACGTATATCGTATAACGTATAACGTATAACGTATAACGTATAACGTACAACGTGTAACGTATAACGTATAACGTACAGCGTATAACGTATAACGTATAACGTACAACGTATAACGTACAGCGTATAACGTACAGCGTATAACGTACAGCGTATAACGTATAACGTATAACGTATAACGTATAACGTATAACGTATATCGTATAACGTATAACGTATAACGTATAACGTATAACGTATAACATATAATGTATAACGTATAACGTACAGCGTATAACCTATAACGTACAACGTATAACGTTCAACGTACAACGTACAACATGTAACGTATAACGTATAACGTATAACGTACCGCGTATAACGTACAGCGTTTAACGTACAGCCTATAACGTATAACGTATAACGTATAACGTGTAACGTATAACGTATAACGTACAACGTACAACGTGTAACGTATAACGTATAACGTACAACGTATAACGTACAGCGTATAACGTACAGCGTATAACGTACAGCGTATAACGTACAGCGTATAACGTATAAGGTATATCGTATAACGTATAACGTGTATCGTATAACGTATAACGTATAACGTATAACGTATAACGTATAACATATAACGTATAACGTATAACGTACAGCGTAAAACGTACAGCGTATAACGTATAACGTATAACGTGTAACGTATAACGTACAACGTACAACGGGTAACGTATAACGTATAACATATAACTTATAACGTACAGCGTATAACGTACAGCGTATAACGTATAACGTATAACGTAAAACGTACAACGTATAACGTACAGCGTATAACGTACAGCGTATAACGTACAGCGTATAACGTACAGCGTATAACGTATAACGTATAACGTATAACGTATAACGTGTAACGTACAACGTATAACGTATAACGTACAGCGTATAATGTACAGCGTATAACGTACAGCGTATAACGTATAACGTATAACGTATAACGTGTAACGTATAACGTATAACGTACAGCGTATAACGTACAGCGAATAACGTATAAGGTATAACGTACAACGTATAACGTATACCGTATAACGTATAACGTATAACGTATAACGTATAACGTATAACGTATAACGTATAACGTATAACGTATAACGTATAACGTATAACGTATAACGTATAACGTATAACGTATAACGTACATCGTACAACGTGTAACGTATAACATATAACGTACAACATATAACGTACAACGTATTACGTATAACGTATAACGTATAACGTACAACGTATAACGTACAACGTATAACGTACAACGTATAACGTACAACGTATAACGTACAACGTACAACGTGTAACGTATAACGTATAACGTATATCGTATAACGTATAACGTATAACGTATAACGTATAACGTACAACGTGTAACGTATAACGTATAACGTACAGCGTATAACGTATAACGTATAACGTACAACGTATAACGTACAGCGTATAACGTACAGCGTATAACGTATAACATACAACGTATAACGTACAACGTACAACGTGTAACGTACAACGTATAACGTATAACGTACAGCGTATAATGTACAGCGTATAACGTACAGCGTATAACGTATAACGTATAACGTATAACGTGTAACGTATAACGTATAACGTACAGCGTATAACGTACAGCGAATAACGTATAAGGTATAACGTACAACGTATAACGTATACCGTATACCGTATAACGTATAACGTATATCGTATAACGTATAACGTATAACGTATAACGTATAACGTATAACGTATAACGTATAACGTATAACGTATAACGTATAACGTATAACGTACAACGTATAACGTACAACGTATAACGTACAACGTATAACGTACAACGTATAACGTACAACGTATAACGTACAACGTACAACGTGTAACGTATAACGTATAACGTATAACGTATATCGTATAACGTATAACGTATAACGTATAACGTACAACGTGTAACGTATAACGTATAACGTACAGCGTATAACGTATAACGTATAACGTACAACGTATAACGTACAGCGTATAACGTACAGCGTATAACGTACAGCGTATAACGTATAACGTATGACGTATAACGTATAACGTATATCGTATAACGTATAACGTATAACGTATAACGTATAACGTATAACGTATAACATATAACGTATAACGTATAACGTACAGCGTATAACGTATAACGTACAACGTATAACGTTCAACGTACAACGTACAACATGTAACGTATAACGTATAACGTATAACGTATAACGTACAGCGTATAACGTACAGCGTATAACGTACAGCGTATAACGTATAACGTATAACGTATAACGTGTAACGTATAACGTATAACGTACAACGTACAACGTGTAACGTATAACGTATAACGTACAACGTATAACGTACAGCGTATAACGTACAGCGTATAACGTACAGCGTATAACGTACAGCGTATAACGTATAACGTATATCGTATAACGTATAACGTGTATCGTATAACGTATAACGTATAACGTATAACGTATAACGTATAACGTATAACATATAACGTATAACGTATAACGTACAGCGTAAAACGTACAGCGTATAACGTATAACGTATAACGTGTAACGTATAACGTACAACGTACAACGGGTAACGTATAACGTATAACATATAACTTATAACGTACAGCGTATAACGTACAGCGTATAACGTATAACGTATAACGTAAAACGTACAACGTATAACGTACAGCGTATAACGTACAGCGTATAACGTACAGCGTATAACGTACAGCGTATAACGTATAACGTATAACGTATAACGTATAACGTATAACGTATATCGTATAACGTATAACGTGTATCGTATAAGGTATAACGTATAACGTATAACGTATAACGTATAACGTATAACGTATAACGTATAACGTATAACGTATAACGTATAACGTATAACGTATAACGTATAACGTACATCGTACAACGTGTAACGTATAACATATAACGTACAACATATAACGTACAACGTATTACGTATAACGTATAACGTATAACGTACAACGTATAACGTACAACGTATAACGTACAACGTATAACGTATAACGTATAACGTACAACGTACAACGTGTAACGTATAACGTATAACGTATATCGTATAACGTATAACGTATAACGTATAACGTATAACGTATAACGTACAACGTGTAACGTATAACGTATAACGTACAGCGTATAACGTATAACGTATAACGTACAACGTATAACGTACAGCGTATAACGTACAGCGTATAACGTACAGCGTATAACGTATAACGTATAACGTATAACGTATAACGTATATCGTATAACGTATAACGTATAACGTATAACGTATAACGTATAACGTATAACGTATAACATATAACGTATAACGTATAACGTACAGCGTATAACGTATAACGTACAACGTATAACGTTCAACGTACAACGTACAACATGTAACGTATAACGTATAACGTATAACGTACAGCGTATAACGTACAGCGTATAACGTACAGCGTATAACGTATAACGTATAACGTATAACGTGTAACGTATAACGTATAACGTACAACGTACAACGTGTAACGTATAACGTACAGCGTATAACGTATAACATACAACGTATAACGTACAACGTATAACGTACAACGTATAACGTACAACGTATAACGTACAACGTACAACGTATAATGTACAACGTATAACGTACAACGTACAACGGGTAACGTATAACGTATAACATATAACTTATAACGTACAGCGTATAACGTACAGCGTATAACGTATAACGTATAACGTATAACGTATAACGTATAACGTATATCGTATAACGTATAACGTATAACGTATAACGTATAACGTATAACATATAACGTATAACGTATAACGTACAGCGTATAACGTATAACGTACAACGTATAACGTTCAACGTACAACGT
The DNA here is from genome assembly GCA_916610235.2 of Lasioglossum morio. NCBI lineage: Eukaryota > Metazoa > Arthropoda > Insecta > Hymenoptera > Halictidae > Lasioglossum > Lasioglossum morio. The sequence continues at coordinate 21,680 of CAKAJA020000392.1, forward strand.
ACAACATGTAACGTATAACGTATAACGTATAACGTACCGCGTATAACGTACAGCGTATAACGTACAGCCTATAACGTATAACGTATAACGTATAACGTGTAACGTATAACGTATAACGTACAACGTACAACGTGTAACGTATAACGTATAACGTACAACGTATAACGTACAGCGTATAACGTACAGCGTATAACGTACAGCGTATAACGTACAGCGTATAACGTATAAGGTATATCGTATAACGTATAACGTGTATCGTATAACGTATAACGTATAACGTATAACGTATAACGTATAACATATAACGTATAACGTATAACGTACAGCGTAAAACGTACAGCGTATAACGTATAACGTATAACGTGTAACGTATAACGTACAACGTACAACGGGTAACGTATAACGTATAACATATAACTTATAACGTACAGCGTATAACGTACAGCGTATAACGTATAACGTATAACGTAAAACGTACAACGTATAACGTACAGCGTATAACGTACAGCGTATAACGTACAGCGTATAACGTACAGCGTATAACGTATAACGTATAACGTATAACGTATAACGTATAACGTATAACGTATAACGTATAACGTATAACGTATATCGTATAACGTATAACGTATAACGTATAACGTATAACGTATAACGTATAACGTATAACGTATAACATATAACGTATAACGTATAACGTACAGCGTATAACGTATAACATACAACGTATAACGTACAACGTACAACGTGTAACGTACAACGTATAACGTATAACGTACAGCGTATAATGTACAGCGTATAACGTACAGCGTATAACGTATAACGTATAACGTATAACGTGTAACGTATAACGTATAACGTACAGCGTATAACGTACAGCGAATAACGTATAAGGTATAACGTACAACGTATAACGTATACCGTATACCGTATAACGTATAACGTATAACGTATAACGTATAACGTATAACGTATAACGTATAACGTATAACGTATAACGTATAACGTATAACGTATAACGTACAACGTGTAACGTATAACGTATAACGTACAGCGTATAACGTATAACGTATAACGTACAACGTATAACGTACAGCGTATAACGTACAGCGTATAACGTATAACATACAACGTATAACGTACAACGTACAACGTGTAACGTACAACGTATAACGTATAACGTACAGCGTATAATGTACAGCGTATAACGTACAGCGTATAACGTATAACGTATAACGTATAACGTGTAACGTATAACGTATAACGTACAGCGTATAACGTACAGCGAATAACGTATAAGGTATAACGTACAACGTATAACGTATACCGTATACCGTATAACGTATAACGTATAACGTATATCGTATAACGTATAACGTATAACGTATAACGTATAACGTATAACGTATAACGTATAACGTATAACGTATAACGTATAACGTATAACGTATAACGTATAACGTACAACGTATAACGTACAACGTATAACGTACAACGTATAACGTACAACGTATAACGTACAACGTATAACGTACAACGTACAACGTGTAACGTATAACGTATAACGTATAACGTATATCGTATAACGTATAACGTATAACGTATAACGTACAACGTGTAACGTATAACGTATAACGTACAGCGTATAACGTATAACGTATAACGTACAACGTATAACGTACAGCGTATAACGTACAGCGTATAACGTACAGCGTATAACGTATAACGTATGACGTATAACGTATAACGTATATCGTATAACGTATAACGTATAACGTATAACGTATAACGTATAACATATAACGTATAACGTATAACGTACAGCGTATAACGTATAACGTACAACGTATAACGTTCAACGTACAACGTACAACATGTAACGTATAACGTATAACGTATAACGTACAGCGTATAACGTACAGCGTATAACGTACAGCGTATAACGTATAACGTATAACGTATAACGTGTAACGTATAACGTATAACGTACAACGTACAACGTGTAACGTATAACGTATAACGTACAACGTATAACGTACAGCGTATAACGTACAGCGTATAACGTACAGCGTATAACGTACAGCGTATAACGTATAACGTATATCGTATAACGTATAACGTGTATCGTATAACGTATAACGTATAACGTATAACGTATAACGTATAACGTATAACATATAACGTATAACGTATAACGTACAGCGTAAAACGTACAGCGTATAACGTATAACGTATAACGTGTAACGTATAACGTACAACGTACAACGGGTAACGTATTACGTATAACATATAACTTATAACGTACAGCGTATAACGTACAGCGTATAACGTATAACGTATAACGTAAAACGTACAACGGGTAACGTATAACGTATAACATATAACTTATAACGTACAGCGTATAACGTACAGCGTATAACGTATAACGTATAACGTAAAACGTACAACGTATAACGTACAGCGTATAACGTACAGCGTATAACGTACAGCGTATAACGTATAACGTATAACGTATAACGTATAACGTATAACGTATAACGTATAACGTATAACGTATATCGTATAACGTATAACGTATAACGTATAACGTATAACGTATAACGTATAACGTATAACGTATAACGTATAACATATAACGTATAACGTATAACGTACAGCGTATAACGTATAACATACAACGTATAACGTACAACGTACAACGTGTAACGTACAACGTATAACGTATAACGTACAGCGTATAATGTACAGCGTATAACGTACAGCGTATAACGTATAACGTATAACGTATAACGTGTAACGTATAACGTATAACGTACAGCGTATAACGTACAGCGAATAACGTATAAGGTATAACGTACAACGTATAACGTATACCGTATACCGTATAACGTATAACGTATAACGTATAACGTATAACGTATAACGTATAACGTATAACGTATAACGTATAACGTATAACGTATAACGTATAACGTATAACGTATAACGTATAACGTATAACGTATAACGTATAACGTATAACGTATAACGTACATCGTACAACGTGTAACGTATAACATATAACGTACAACATATAACGTACAACGTATTACGTATAACGTATAACGTATAACGTACAACGTATAACGTACAACGTATAACGTACAACGTATAACGTACAACGTATAACGTACAACGTACAACGTGTAACGTATAACGTATAACGTATATCGTATAACGTATAACGTATAACGTATAACGTATAACGTACAACGTGTAACGTATAACGTATAACGTACAGCGTATAACGTATAACGTATAACGTACAACGTATAACGTACAGCGTATAACGTACAGCGTATAACGTATAACATACAACGTATAACGTACAACGTACAACGTGTAACGTACAACGTATAACGTATAACGTACAGCGTATAATGTACAGCGTATAACGTACAGCGTATAACGTATAACGTATAACGTATAACGTGTAACGTATAACGTATAACGTACAGCGTATAACGTACAGCGAATAACGTATAAGGTATAACGTACAACGTATAACGTATACCGTATACCGTATAACGTATAACGTATAACGTATATCGTATAACGTATAACGTATAACGTATAACGTATAACGTATAACGTATAACGTATAACGTATAACGTATAACGTATAACGTATAACGTATAACGTATAACGTACAACGTATAACGTACAACGTATAACGTACAACGTATAACGTACAACGTATAACGTACAACGTATAACGTACAACGTACAACGTGTAACGTATAACGTATAACGTATAACGTATATCGTATAACGTATAACGTATAACGTATAACGTACAACGTGTAACGTATAACGTATAACGTACAGCGTATAACGTATAACGTATAACGTACAACGTATAACGTACAGCGTATAACGTACAGCGTATAACGTACAGCGTATAACGTATAACGTATGACGTATAACGTATAACGTATATCGTATAACGTATAACGTATAACGTATAACGTATAACGTATAACATATAACGTATAACGTATAACGTACAGCGTATAACGTATAACGTACAACGTATAACGTTCAACGTACAACGTACAACATGTAACGTATAACGTATAACGTATAACGTACAGCGTATAACGTACAGCGTATAACGTACAGCGTATAACGTATAACGTATAACGTATAACGTGTAACGTATAACGTATAACGTACAACGTACAACGTGTAACGTATAACGTATAACGTACAACGTATAACGTACAGCGTATAACGTACAGCGTATAACGTACAGCGTATAACGTACAGCGTATAACGTATAACGTATATCGTATAACGTATAACGTGTATCGTATAACGTATAACGTATAACGTATAACGTATAACGTATAACGTATAACATATAACGTATAACGTATAACGTACAGCGTAAAACGTACAGCGTATAACGTATAACGTATAACGTGTAACGTATAACGTACAACGTACAACGGGTAACGTATAACGTATAACATATAACTTATAACGTACAGCGTATAACGTACAGCGTATAACGTATAACGTATAACGTAAAACGTACAACGTATAACGTACAGCGTATAACGTACAGCGTATAACGTACAGCGTATAACGTACAGCGTATAACGTATAACGTATAACGTATAACGTATAACGTATAACGTATATCGTATAACGTATAACGTGTATCGTATAACGTATAACGTATAACGTATAACGTATAACGTATAACATATAACGTATAACGTATAACGTACAGCGTAAAACGTACAGCGTATAACGTATAACGTGTAACGTATAACGTACAACGTACAACGGGTAACGTATAACGTATAACATATAACTTATAACGTACACCATATAACGTACAGCGTATAACGTACAACGTATAACGTATAACGTACAGCGTATAATGTACAGCGTATAACGTACAGCGTATAACGTATAACGTATAACGTGTAACGTATAACGTATAACGTACAGCGTATAACGTACAGCGAATAACGTATAAGGTATAACGTACAACGTATAACGTATACCGTATACCGTATAACGTATAACGTATAACGTATAACGTATAACGTATAACGTATAACGTATAACGTATAACGTATAACGTATAACGTATAACGTATAACGTATAACGTATAACGTATAACGTATAACGTATAACGTATAACGTATAACGTATAACGTACATCGTACAACGTGTAACGTATAACATATAACGTACAACATATAACGTACAACGTATTACGTATAACGTATAACGTATAACGTACAACGTATAACGTACAACGTATAACGTACAACGTATAACGTATAACGTATAACGTACAACGTACAACGTGTAACGTATAACGTATAACGTATATCGTATAACGTATAACGTATAACGTATAACGTATAACGTATAACGTACAACGTGTAACGTATAACGTATAACGTACAGCGTATAACGTATAACGTATAACGTACAACGTATAACGTACAGCGTATAACGTACAGCGTATAACGTACAGCGTATAACGTATAACGTATAACGTATAACGTATAACGTATAACGTATATCGTATAACGTATAACGTATAACGTATAACGTATAACGTATAACGTATAACATATAACGTATAACGTATAACGTACAGCGTATAACGTATAACGTACAACGTATAACGTTCAACGTACAACGTACAACATGTAACGTATAACGTATAACGTATAACGTACAGCGTATAACGTACAGCGTATAACGTACAGCGTATAACGTATAACGTATAACGTATAACGTGTAACGTATAACGTATAACGTACAACGTACAACGTGTAACGTATAACGTACAGCGTATAACGTATAACATACAACGTATAACGTACAACGTATAACGTACAACGTATAACGTACAACGTATAACGTACAACGTACAACGTATAATGTACAACGTATAACGTACAACGTACAACGGGTAACGTATAACGTATAACATATAACTTATAACGTACAGCGTATAACGTACAGCGTATAACGTATAACGTATAACGTATAACGTGTAACGTATAACGTATAACGTACAACGTACAACGTGTAACGTATAACGTACAGCGTATAACGTATAACATACAACGTATAACGTACAACGTATAACGTACAACGTATAACGTACAACGTATAACGTACAACGTACAACGTATAATGTACCACGTATAACGTACAACGTACAACGGGTAACGTATAACGTATAACATATAACTTATAACGTACAGCGTATAACGTACAGCGTATAACGTATAACGTATAACGTAAAACGTACAACGTATAACGTACAGCGTATAACGTACAGCGTATAACGTACAGCGTATAACGTATAACGTATAACGTATAACGTATAACGTATAACGTATAACGTATAACGTATATCGTATAACGTATAACGTATAACGTATAACGTATAACGTATAACGTATAACGTATAACGTATAACGTATAACGTATAACATATAACGTATAACGTATAACGTACAGCGTATAACGTATAACATACAACGTATAATGTACAACGTATAACGTACAACGTATAACGTACAACGTATAACGTACAACGTACAACGTATAATGTACAACGTATAACGTACAACGTACAACGGGTAACGTATAACGTATAACATATAACTTATAACGTACAGCGTATAACGTACAGCGTATAACGTATAACGTATAACGTATAACGTAAAACGTATAACGTATAACGTATAACGTATATCGTATAACGTATAACGTATAACGTATAACGTATAACGTATAACGTATAACATATAACGTATAACGTATAACGTACAGCGTATAACGTATAACGTATAACGTATAACGTATAACGTATAACGTATAACGTATAACGTATAACGTATAACGTATAACGTATAACGTATAACGTATAACGTATAAGGTATAACGTATAACGTATAATGTATAACGTATAACGTATAACGTACATCGTACAACGTGTAACGTATAACATATAACGTACAACATATAACGTACAACGTATAACGTACAACGTATAACGTATAACGTATAACGTATAACGTACAACGTATAACGTACAACGTATAACGTACAACGTATAACGTACAACGTATAACGTACAACGTACAACGTATAACGTACAACGTATAACGTACAACGTATAACGTACAGCGTATAACGTATAACGTATAACGTATAACGTACAACGTATAACGTACAGCGTATAACGTACACCGTATAACGTACAGCGTATAACGTATAACGTATAACGTATAACGTATATCCTATAACGTATAACGTATAACGTACAGCGTATAACGTACAGCGTATAACGTACAGCGTATAACGTATAACGTATAACGTATATCGTGTAACGTATAACGTATAACGTACAGCGTATAACGTACAGCGAATAACGTATAAGGTATAACGTACAACGTATAACGTATACCGTATACCGTATACCGTATACCGTATAACGTATAACGTATAACGTATAACGTATAACGTATAACGTATAACGTATAACGTATAACGTATAACGTATAACGTATAACGTATAACGTATAACGTATAACGTATAACGTATAACGTATAACGTATAACGTATAACGTATAACGTATAACGTATAACGTATAACGTATAACGTATAACGTATAACGTATAACGTATAACGTATAACGTATAACGTATAACGTACAACGTATAACGTATAATGTATAACGTATAACGTATAACGTATATCGTATAACGTATAACGTATAACGTATAACGTATAACGTATATCGTATAACGTATAACGTATAACGTATAACGTATAACGTATAACATATAACGTATAACGTGTAACGTACAGCGTATAACGTATAACGTACAACGTATAACGTTCAACGTACAACGTACAACATGTAACGTATAACGTATAACGTATAACGTACCGCGTATAACGTACAGCGTATAACGTACAGCGTATAACGTATAACGTATAACGTATAACGTGTAACGTATAACGTATAACGTACAACGTACAACGTGTAACGTATAACGTATAACGTACAACGTATAACGTACAGCGTATAACGTACAGCGTACAACGGGTAACGTATAACGTATAACATATAACTTATAACGTACAGCGTATAACGTACAGCGTATAACGTATAACGTATAACGTAAAACGTACAACGTATAACGTACAGCGTATAACGTACAGCGTATAACGTACAGCGTATAACGTACAGCGTATAACGTATAACGTATAACGTATAACGTATAACGTATAACGTATAACGTATAACGTATAACGTATAACGTATAACGTATAACGTATAACGTATAACGTATAACGTATATCGTATAACGTATAACGTATAACGTATAACGTATAACGTATAACGTATAACGTATAACGTATAACATATAACGTATAACGTATAACGTACAGCGTATAACGTATAACATACAACGTATAACGTACAACGTACAACGTGTAACGTACAACGTATAACGTATAACGTACAGCGTATAATGTACAGCGTATAACGTACAGCGTATAACGTATAACGTATAACGTATAACGTGTAACGTATAACGTATAACGTACAGCGTATAACGTACAGCGAATAACGTATAAGGTATAACGTACAACGTATAACGTATACCGTATACCGTATAACGTATAACGTATAACGTATAACGTATAACGTATAACGTATAACGTATAACGTATAACGTATAACGTATAACGTATAACGTATAACGTATAACGTATAACGTATAACGTATAACGTATAACGTATAACGTATAACGTACAACGTATAACGTACAGCGTATAACGTACAGCGTATAACGTACAGCGTATAACGTATAACGTATAACGTATAACGTATAACGTATATCGTATAACGTATAACGTATAACGTATAACGTATAACGTATAACATATAACGTATAACGTATAACGTACAGCGTATAACGTATAACGTACAACGTATAACGTTTAACGTACAACGTACAACATGTAACGTATAACGTATAACGTATAACGTACAGCGTATAACGTACAGCGTATAACGTACAGCGTATAACGTATAACGTATAACGTATAACGTGTAACGTATAACGTATAACGTACAACGTACAACGTGTAACGTATAACGTACAGCGTATAACGTATAACATACAACGTATAACGTACAACGTATAACGTACAACGTATAACGTACAACGTATAACGTACAACGTACAACGTATAATGTACAACGTATAACGTACAACGTACAACGGGTAACGTATAACGTATAACATATAACTTATAACGTACAGCGTATAACGTACAGCGTATAACGTATAACGTATAACGTATAACGTGTAACGTATAACGTATAACGTACAACGTACAACGTGTAACGTATAACGTACAACGTACAACGTGTAACGTACAACGTACAACGGGTAACGTATAACGTATAACATATAACTTATAACGTACAGCGTATAACGTACAGCGTATAACGTATAACGTATAACGTAAAACGTACAACGTATAACGTACAGCGTATAACGTACAGCGTATAACGTACAGCGTATAACGTACAGCGTATAACGTATAACGTATAACGTATAACGTATAACGTATAACGTATAACGTATATCGTATAACGTATAACGTATAACGTATAACGTATAACTTATAACGTATAACGTATAACGTATAACATATAACGTATAACGTATAACGTACAGCGTATAACGTATAACATACAACGTATAACGTACAACATATAACGTACAACGTATAACGTACAACGTATAACGTACAACGTACAACGTATAATGTACAACGTATAACGTACAACGTACAACGGGTAACGTATAACGTATAACATATAACTTATAACGTACAGCGTATAACGTACAGCGTATAACGTATAACGTATAACGTATAACGTAAAACGTATAACGTATAACGTATAACGTATATCGTATAACGTATAACGTATAACGTATAACGTATAACGTATAACGTATAACGTATAACATATAACGCATAACGTATAACGTACAGCGTATAACGTATAACGTATAACGTATAACGTATAACGTATAACGTATAACGTATAACGTATAACGTATAACGTATAACGTATAACGTATAACGTATAACGTATAACGTATAACGTATAACGTATAACGTATAACGTATAACGTATAACGTATAACGTATAATGTATAACGTATAACGTATAACGTACATCGTACAACGTGTAACGTATAACATATAACGTACAACATATAACGTACAACGTATAACGTATAACGTATAACGTATAACGTATAACGTATAACGTACAACGTATAACGTACAACGTATAACGTACAACGTATAACGTACAACGTATAACGTACAACGTACAACGTATAACGTACAACGTATAACGTACAACGTATAACGTACAGCGTATAACGTATAACGTATAACGTATAACGTACAACGTATAACGTACAGCGTATAACGTACACCGTATAACGTACAGCGTATAACGTATAACGTATAACGTATAACGTATAACGTATAACGTATATCGTATAACGTATAACGTATAACGTACAGCGTATAACGTACAGCGTATAACGTACAGCGTATAACGTACAGCGTATAACGTATAACGTATAACGTATAACGTATAACGTATATCGTATAACGTATAACGTATAACGTACAGCGTATAACGTACAGCGTATAACGTACAGCGTATAACGTATAACGTATAACGTATATCGTGTAACGTATAACGTATAACGTACAGCGTATAACGTACAGCGAATAACGTATAAGGTATAACGTACAACGTATAACGTATACCGTATACCGTATACCGTATAACGTATAACGTATAACGTATAACGTATAACGTATAACGTATAACGTATAACGTATAACGTATAACGTATAACGTATAACGTATAACGTATAACGTATAACGTATAACGTATAACGTATAACGTATAACGTATAACGTATAACGTATAACGTATAACGTATAACGTATAACGTATAACGTATAACGTATAACGTATAATGTATAACGTATAACGTATAACGTACATCGTACAACGTGTAACGTATAACATATAACGTACAACATATAACGTACAACGTATAACGTATAACGTATAACGTATAACGTACAACGTATTACGTACAACGTATAACGTACAACGTATAACGTACAACGTATAACGTACAACGTACAACGTATAACGTACAACGTATAACGTACAACGTACAACGTGTAACGTATAACGTATAACGTATATCGTATAACGTATAACGTATAACGTATAACGTATAACGTACAACGTGTAACGTATAACGTATAACGTACAGCGTATAACGTATAACGTATAACGTACAACGTATAACGTACAGCGTATAACGTACAGCGTATAACGTACAGCGTATAACGTATAACGTATAACGTATAACGTATAACATATATCGTATAACGTATAACGTATAACGTATAACGTATAACATATAACGTATAACGTATAACGTACAGCGTATAACGTATAACGTACAACGTATAACGTTCAACGTACAACGTACAACATGTAACGTATAACGTATAACGTATAACGTACCGCGTATAACGTACAGCGTATAACGTACAGCGTATAACGTATAACGTATAACGTATAACGTGTAACGTATAACGTATAACGTGCAACGTACAACGTGTAACGTATAACGTATAACGTACAACGTATAACGTACAGCGTATAACGTACAGCGTATAACGTACAGCGTATAACGTACAGCGTATAACGTATAAGGTATATCGTATAACGTATAACGTGTATCGTATAACGTATAACGTATAACGTATAACGTATAACGTATAACGTATAACGTATAACATATAACGTATAACGTATAACGTACAGCGTAAAACGTACAGCGTATAACGTATAACGTATAACGTGTAACGTATAACGTACAACGTACAACGGGTAACGTATAACGTATAACATATAACTTATAACGTACAGCGTATAACGTACAGCGTATAACGTATAACGTATAACGTAAAACGTACAACGTATAACGTACAGCGTATAACGTACAGCGTATAACGTACAGCGTATAACGTACAGCGTATAACGTATAACGTATAACGTATAACGTATAACGTATAACGTATAACGTATAACGTATAACGTATAACGTATAACGTATATCGTATAACGTATAACGTATAACGTATAACGTATAATGTATAACGTATAACGTATAACATATAACGTATAACGTATAACGTACAGCGTATAACGTATAACATACAACGTATAACGTACAACGTACAACGTGTAACGTACAACGTATAACGTATAACGTACAGCGTATAATGTACAGCGTATAACGTACAGCGTATAACGTATAACGTATAACGTATAACGTATAACGTATATCGTATAACGTATAACGTATAACGTACAGCGTATAACGTACAGCGTATAACGTACAGCGTATAACGTATAACGTATAACGTATATCGTGTAACGTATAACGTATAACGTACAGCGTATAACGTACAGCGAATAACGTATAAGGTATAACGTACAACGTATAACGTATACCGTATACCGTATACCGTATAACGTATAACGTATAACGTATAACGTATAACGTATAACGTATAACGTATAACGTATAACGTATAACGTATAACGTACAACGTACAACGTGTAACGTATAACGTATAACGTATATCGTATAACGTATAACGTATAACGTATAACGTATAACGTACAACGTGTAACGTATAACGTATAACGTACAGCGTATAACGTATAACGTATAACGTACAACGTATAACGTACAGCGTATAACGTACAGCGTATAACGTATAACATACAACGTATAACGTACAACGTACAACGTGTAACGTACAACGTATAACGTATAACGTACAGCGTATAATGTACAGCGTATAACGTACAGCGTATAACGTATAACGTATAACGTACAGCGTATAACGTACAGCGAATAACGTATAAGGTATAACGTACAACGTATAACGTATACCGTATACCGTATAACGTATAACGTATATCGTATAACGTATAACGTATAACGTATAACGTATAACGTATAACGTATAACGTATAACGTATAACGTATAACGTACAACGTATAACGTACAACGTATAACGTACAACGTATAACGTACAACGTATAACGTACAACGTACAACGTGTAACGTATAACGTATAACGTATAACGTATATCGTATAACGTATAACGTATAACGTATAACGTATAACGTACAACGTGTAACGTATAACGTATAACGTACAGCGTATAATGTACAGCGTATAACGTACAGCGTATAACGTATAACGTATAACGTATAACGTATAACGTATATCGTATAACGTATAACGTATAACGTACAGCGTATAACGTACAGCGTATAACGTACAGCGTATAACGTATAACGTATAACGTATATCGTGTAACGTATAACGTATAACGTACAGCGTATAACGTACAGCGAATAACGTATAAGGTATAACGTACAACGTATAACGTATACCGTATACCGTATACCGTATAACGTATAACGTATAACGTATAACGTATAACGTATAACGTATAACGTATAACGTATAACGTATAACGTATAACGTACAACGTACAACGTGTAACGTATAACGTATAACGTATATCGTATAACGTATAACGTATAACGTATAACGTATAACGTACAACGTGTAACGTATAACGTATAACGTACAGCGTATAACGTATAACGTATAACGTACAACGTATAACGTACAGCGTATAACGTACAGCGTATAACGTATAACATACAACGTATAACGTACAACGTACAACGTGTAACGTACAACGTATAACGTATAACGTACAGCGTATAATGTACAGCGTATAACGTACAGCGTATAACGTATAACGTATAACGTATAACGTACAGCGTATAACGTACAGCGAATAACGTATAAGGTATAACGTACAACGTATAACGTATACCGTATACCGTATAACGTATAACGTATATCGTATAACGTATAACGTATAACGTATAACGTATAACGTATAACGTATAACGTATAACGTATAACGTATAACGTACAACGTATAACGTACAACGTATAACGTACAACGTATAACGTACAACGTATAACGTACAACGTACAACGTGTAACGTATAACGTATAACGTATAACGTATATCGTATAACGTATAACGTATAACGTATAACGTATAACGTACAACGTGTAACGTATAACGTATAACGTACAGCGTATAACGTATAACGTATAACGTACAACGTATAACGTACAGCGTATAACGTACAGCGTATAACGTACAGCGTATAACGTATAACGTATGACGTATAACGTATAACGTATATCGTATAACGTATAACGTATAACGTATAACGTATAACGTATAACATATAACGTATAACGTATAACGTACAGCGTATAACGTATAACGTACAACGTATAACGTTCAACGTACAACGTACAACATGTAACGTATAACGTATAACGTATAACGTACAGCGTATAACGTACAGCGTATAACGTACAGCGTATAACGTATAACGTATAACGTATAACGTGTAACGTATAACGTATAACGTACAACGTACAACGTGTAACGTATAACGTATAACGTACAACGTATAACGTACAGCGTATAACGTACAGCGTATAACGTACAGCGTATAACGTACAGCGTATAACGTATAACGTATATCGTATAACGTATAACGTGTATCGTATAACGTATAACGTATAACGTATAACGTATAACGTATAACATATAACGTATAACGTATAACGTACAGCGTAAAACGTACAGCGTATAACGTATAACGTATAACGTGTAACGTATAACGTACAACGTACAACGGGTAACGTATAACGTATAACATATAACTTATAACGTACAGCGTATAACGTACAGCGTATAACGTATAACGTATAACGTAAAACGTACAACGTATAACGTACAGCGTATAACGTACAGCGTATAACGTACAGCGTATAACGTACAGCGTATAACGTATAACGTATAACGTATAACGTATAACGTATAACGTATAACGTATAACGTATAACGTATAACGTATATCGTATAACGTATAACGTGTATCGTATAACGTATAACGTATAACGTATAACGTATAACGTATAACGTATAACATATAACGTATAACGTATAACGTACAGCGTAAAACGTACAGCGTATAACGTATAACGTGTAACGTATAACGTACAACGTACAACGGGTAACGTATAACGTATAACATATAACTTATAACGTACAGCGTATAACGTACAGCGTATAACGTACAACGTATAACGTATAACGTACAGCGTATAATGTACAGCGTATAACGTACAGCGTATAACGTATAACGTATAACGTGTAACGTATAACGTATAACGTACAGCGTATAACGTACAGCGAATAACGTATAAGGTATAACGTACAACGTATAACGTATACCGAATACCGTATAACGTATAACGTATAACGTATAACGTATAACGTATAACGTATAACGTATAACGTATAACGTATAACGTATAACGTATAACGTATAACGTATAACGTATAACGTATAACGTACATCGTACAACGTGTAACGTATAATATATAACGTACAACATATAACGTACAACGTATTACGTATAACGTATAACGTATAACGTACAACGTATAACGTACAACGTATAACGTACAACGTATAACGTATAACGTATAACGTACAACGTACAACGTGTAACGTATAACGTATAACGTATATCGTATAACGTATAACGTATAACGTATAACGTATAACGTATAACGTACAACGTGTAACGTATAACGTATAACGTACAGCGTATAACGTATAACGTATAACGTACAACGTATAACGTACAGCGTATAACGTACAGCGTATAACGTACAGCGTATAACGTATAACGTATAACGTATAACGTATAACGTATATCGTATAACGTATAACGTATAACGTATAACGTATAACGTATAACATATAACGTATAACGTATAACGTACAGCGTATAACGTATAACGTACAACGTATAACGTTCAACGTACAACGTACAACATGTAACGTATAACGTATAACGTATAACGTACAGCGTATAACGTACAGCGTATAACGTACAGCGTATAACGTATAACGTATAACGTATAACGTGTAACGTATAACGTATAACGTACAACGTACAACGTGTAACGTATAACGTACAGCGTATAACGTATAACATACAACGTATAACGTACAACGTATAACGTACAACGTATAACGTGTAACGTATAACGTACAACGTACAACGTGTAACGTATAACGTACAGCGTATAACGTATAACATACAACGTATAACGTACAACGTATACCGTCAACGTATAACGTACAACGTATAACGTACAACGTACAACGTATAATGTACCACGTATAACGTACAACGTACAACGGGTAACGTATAACGTATAACATATAACTTATAACGTACAGCGTATAACGTACAGCATATAACGTATAACGTATAACGTAAAACGTACAACGTATAACGTACAGCGTATAACGTACAGCGTATAACGTACAGCGTATAACGTACAGCGTATAACGTATAACGTATAACGTATAACGTATAACGTATAACGTATAACGTATATCGTATAACGTATAACGTATAACGTATAACGTATAACGTATAACGTATAACGTATAACGTATAACGTATAACGTATAACGTATAACATATAACGTATAACGTATAACGTACAGCGTATAACGTATAACATACAACGTATAACGTACAACGTATAACGTACAACGTATAACGTACAACGTATAACGTACAACGTACAACGTATAATGTACAACGTATAACGTACAACGTACAACGGGTAACGTATAACGTATAACATATAACTTATAACGTACAGCGTATAACGTACAGCGTATAACGTATAACGTATAACGTATAACGTAAAACGTATAACGTATAACGTATAACGTATATCGTATAACGTATAACGTATAACGTATAACGTATAACGTATAATGTATAACGTATAACGTATAACGTATAACGTATAACGTATAACGTATAACGTATAACGTATAACGTATAACGTATAACGTATAACGTATAACGTATAACGTATAACGTATAACGTATAATGTATAACGTATAACGTATAACGTACATCGTACAACGTGTAACGTATAACATATAACGTACAACATATAACGTACAACGTATAACGTACAACGTATAACGTATAACGTATAACGTATAACGTACAACGTATAACGTACAACGTATAACGTACAGCGTATAACGTACACCGTATAACGTACAGCGTATAACGTATAACGTATAACGTATAACGTATAACGTATATCGTATAACGTATAACGTATAACGTACAGCGTATAACGTATAACGTATAACGTACAACGTATAACGTACAGCGTATAACGTACAGCGTATAACGTACAGCGTATAACGTATAACGTATAACGTATAACGTATAACGTATATCGTATAACGTATAACGTATAACGTATAACGTATAACGTATAACATATAACGTATAACGTATAACGTACAGCGTATAACGTATAACGTACAACGTATAACGTTCAACGTACAACGTACAACATGTAACGTATAACGTATAACGTATAACGTACAGCGTATAACGTACAGCGTATAACGTACAGCGTATAACGTATAACGTATAACGTATAACGTGTAACGTATATCGTATAACGTATAACGTATAACGTACAGCGTATAACGTATAACGTATAACGTACAACGTATAACGTACAGCGTATAACGTACAGCGTATAACGTACAGCGTATAACGTATAACGTATAACGTATAACGTATAACGTATATCGTATAACGTATAACGTACAGCGTATAACGTATAACATACAACGTATAACGTACAACGTATAACGTACAACGTATAACGTGTAACGTATAACGTACAACGTACAACGTGTAACGTATAACGTACAGCGTATAACGTATAACATACAACGTATAACGTACAACGTATAACGTACAACGTATAACGTACAACGTATAACGTACAACGTATAACGTACAACGTACAACGTATAATGTACCACGTATAACGTACAACGTACAACGGGTAACGTATAACGTATAACATATAACTTATAACGTACAGCGTATAACGTACAGCGTATAACGTATAACGTATAACGTAAAACGTACAACGTATAACGTACAGCGTATAACGTACAGCGTATAACGTACAGCGTATAACGTACAGCGTATAACGTATAACGTATAACGTATAACGTATAACGTATAACGTATAACGTATATCGTATAACGTATAACGTATAACGTATAACGTAAAACGTATAACGTATAACGTATAACGTATATCGTATAACGTATAACGTATAACGTATAACGTATAACGTATAACGTATAACGTATAACATATAACGTATAACGTATAACGTACAGCGTATAACGTATAACGTATAACGTATAACGTATAACGTATAACGTATAACGTATAACGTATAACGTATAACGTATAACGTATAACGTATAACGTATAACGTATAACGTATAACGTATAACGTATAACGTATAACGTATAACGTATAATGTATAACGTATAACGTATAACGTACATCGTACAACGTGTAACGTATAACATATAACGTACAACATATAACGTACAACGTATAACGTACAACGTACAACGTATAACGTATAACGTATAACGTATAACGTACAACGTATAACGTACAACGTATAACGTACAGCGTATAACGTACACCGTATAACGTACAGCGTATAACGTATAACGTATAACGTATAACGTATAACGTATATCGTATAACGTATAACGTATAACGTACAGCGTATAACGTATAACGTATAACGTATAACGTATAACGTATAACGTATAATGTATAACGTATAACGTATAACGTACATCGTACAACGTGTAACGTATAACATATAACGTACAACATATAACGTACAACGTATAACGTATAACGTATAACGTATAACGTATAACGTATAACGTAAAACGTATAACGTATAACGTATAACGTATATCGTATAACGTATAACGTATAACGTATAACGTATAACGTATAACGTATAACGTATAACATATAACGTATAACGTATAACGTACAGCGTATAACGTATAACGTATAACGTATAACGTATAACGTATAACGTATAACGTATAACGTATAACGTATAACGTATAACGTATAACGTATAACGTATAACGTATAACGTATAACGTATTACGTACAACGTACAACGGGTAACGTATAACGTATAACATATTACTTATAACGTACAGCGTATAACGTACAGCGTATAACGTATAACGTATAACGTACAACGTACAACGTATAATGTACAACGTATAACGTACAACGTACAACGGGTAACGTATAACGTATAACATATAACTTATAACGTACAGCGTATAACGTACAGCGTATAACGTACAGCGTATAACGTATAACGTATAACGTATAACGTAAAACGTATAACGTATAACGTATAACGTATAACGTATATCGTATAACGTATAACGTATAACGTATAACGTATAACGTATAACGTATAACGTATAACATATAACGTATAACGTATAACGTACAGCGTATAACGTATAACGTATAACGTATAACGTATAACGTATAACGTATAACGTATAACGTATAACGTATAACGTATAACGTATAACGTATAACGTATAACGTATAACGTATAACGTATAACGTATAACGTATAACGTATAACGTATAACGTATAACGTATAACGTATAACGTATAACGTATAACGTATAACGTATAACGTATAACGTATAACGTATAATGTATAACGTATAACGTATAACGTACATCGTACAACGTGTAACGTATAACATATAACGTACAACATATAACGTACAACGTATAACGTACAACGTATAACGTATAACGTATAACGTATAACGTACAACGTATAACGTACAACGTATAACGTACAGCGTATAACGTACACCGTATAACGTACAGCGTATAACGTATAACGTATAACGTATAACGTATAACGTATAACGTATAACGTATAACGTATAATGTATAACGTATAACGTATAACGTACATCGTACAACGTGTAACGTATAACATATAACGTACAACATATAACGTACAACGTATAACGTACAACGTATAACGTATAACGTATAACGTATAACGTACAACGTATAACGTACAACGTATAACGTACAGCGTATAACGTACACCGTATAACGTACAGCGTATAACGTATAACGTATAACGTATAACGTATAACGTATAACGTATATCGTATAACGTATAACGTATAACGTACAGCGTATAACGTATAACGTATAACGTATAACGTATAACGTATAACGTATAACGTATAACGTATAACGTATAATGTATAACGTATAACGTATAACGTACATCGTACAACGTGTAACGTATAACATATAACGTACAACATATAACGTACAACGTATAACGTATAACGTATAACGTATAACGTACAACGTATTACGTACAACGTATAACGTACAACGTATAACGTACAACGTATAACGTACAACGTACAACGTATAACGTACAACGTATAACGTACAACGTACAACGTGTAACGTATAACGTATAACGTATATCGTATAACGTATAACGTATAACGTACAACGTATAACGTACAACGTACAACGTGTAACGTATAACGTATAACGTATATCGTATAACGTATAACGTATAACGTATAACGTATAACGTACAACGTGTAACGTATAACGTATAACGTACAGCGTATAACGTATAACGTATAACGTACAACGTATAACGTACAGCGTATAACGTACAGCGTATAACGTACAGCGTATAACGTACAGCGTATAACGTACAGCGTATAACGTATAACGTATAACGTAAAACGTACAACGTATAACGTACAGCGTATAACGTACAGCGTATAAGGTACAGCGTATAACGTACAGCGTATAACGTATAACGTATAACGTATAACGTATAACGTATAACGTATAACGTATAACGTATAACGTATATCGTATAACGTATAACGTATAACGTATAACGTATAACGTATAACGTATAGCGTATAACGTATAACGTATAACGTATAACATATAACGTATAACGTATAACGTACAGCGTATAACGTATAACATACAACGTATAACGTACAACGTATAACGTACAACGTATAACGTACAACGTATAACGTACAACGTACAACGTATAATGTACAACGTATAACGTACAACGTACAACGGGTAACGTATAACGTATAACATATAACTTATAACGTACAGCGTATAACGTACAGCGTATAACGTATAACGTATAACGTATAACGTAAAACGTATAACGTATAACGTATAACGTATATCGTATAACGTATAACGTATAACGTATAACGTATAACGTATAACGTATAACGTATAACGTATAATGTATAACATATAACGTATAACGTACATCGTACAACGTGTAACGTATAACATATAACGTACAACATATAACGTACAACGTATAACGTACAACGTATAACGTATAACGTATAACGTATAACGTACAACGTATAACGTACAACGTATAACGTACAACGTATAACGTACAACGTACAACGTATAACGTACAACGTATAACGTACAACGTATAACGTACAGCGTATAACGTATAACGTATAACGTATAACGTACAACGTATAACGTACAGCGTATAACGTACAGCGTATAACGTACAGCGTATAACGTACAGCGTATAACGTATAACGTATAACGTATATCGTGTAACGTATAACGTATAACGTACAGCGTATAACGTACAGCGAATAACGTATAAGGTATAACGTACAACGTATAACGTATACCGTATACCGTATACCGTATAACGTATAACGTATAACGCATAACGTACAACGTATTACGTACAACGTATAACGTACAGCGTATAACGTACAGCGTATAACGTACAGCGTATAACGTATAACGTATAACGTATAACGTATAACGTATATCGTATAACGTATAACGTATAACGTATAACGTATAACGTATAACATATAACGTATAACGTATAACGTACAGCGTATAACGTATAACGTACAACGTATAACGTTCAACGTACAACGTACAACATGTAACGTATAACGTATAACGTATAACGTACAGCGTATAACGTACAGCGTATAACGTACAGCGTATAACGTATAACGTATAACGTATAACGTGTAACGTATAACGTATAACGTACAACGTACAACGTGTAACGTATAACGTATAACGTACAACGTATAACGTACAGCGTATAACGTACAGCGTATAACGTACAGCGTATAACGTACAGCGTATAACGTATAACGTATATCGTATAACGTATAACGTGTATCGTATAACGTATAACGTATAACGTATAACGTATAACGTATAACGTATAACATATAACGTATAACGTATAACGTACAGCGTAAAACGTACAGCGTATAACGTATAACGTATAACGTGTAACGTATAACGTACAACGTACAACGGGTAACGTATAACGTATAACATATAACTTATAACGTACAGCGTATAACGTACAGCGTATAACGTATAACGTATAACGTAAAACGTACAACGTATAACGTACAGCGTATAACGTACAGCGTATAACGTACAGCGTATAACGTACAGCGTATAACGTATAACGTATAACGTATAACGTATAACGTATAACGTATAACGTATAACGTATAACGTATAACGTATATCGTATAACGTATAACGTATAACGTATAACGTATAACGTATAACGTATAACGTATAACATATAACGTATAACGTATAACGTACAGCGTATAACGTATAACATACAACGTATAACGTACAACGTACAACGTGTAACGTACAACGTATAACGTATAACGTACAGCGTATAATGTACAGCGTATAACGTACAGCGTATAACGTATAACGTATAACGTATAACGTGTAACGTATAACGTATAACGTACAGCGTATAACGTACAGCGAATAACGTATAAGGTATAACGTATAAGGTATAACGTACAACGTATAACGTATACCGTATACCGTATAACGTATAACGTATAACGTATAACGTATAACGTATAACGTATAACGTATAACGTATAACGTATAACGTATAACGTATAACGTATAACGTATAACGTATAACGTATAACGTATAACGTATAACGTATAACGTATAACGTATAACGTATAACGTATAACGTATAACGTATAACGTATAACGTATAACGTATAACGTATAACGTATAACGTATAACGTATAACGTATAACGTATAACGTATAACCTACATCGTACAACGTGTAACGTATAACATATAACGTACAACATATAACGTACAACGTATTACGTATAACGTACAGCGTATAATGTACAGCGTATAACGTACAGCGTATAACGTATAACGTATAACGTATAACGTGTAACGTATAACGTATAACGTACAGCGTATAACGTACAGCGAATAACGTATAAGGTATAACGTACAACGTATAACGTATAACGTACAGCGTATAACGTATAACGTGTAACGTATAACGTATAACGTACAGCGTATAACGTACAGCGAATAACGTATAAGGTATAACGTACAACGTATAACGTATACCGTATACCGTATAACGTATAACGTATATCGTATAACGTATAACGTATAACGTATAACGTATAACGTATAACGTATAACGTATAACGTATAACGTATAACGTATAACGTATAACGTATAACGTACAACGTATAACGTACAACGTATAACGTACAACGTATAACGTACAACGTATAACGTACAACGTACAACGTGTAACGTATAACGTATAACGTATATCGTATAACGTATAACGTATAACGTATAACGTATAACGTATAACGTACATCGTGTAACGTATAACGTATAACGTACAGCGTATAACGTATAACGTACAACGTACAACGTGTAACGTATAACGTATAACGTATATCGTATATCGTATAACGTATAACGTATAACGTATAACGTATAACGTATAACGTATAACGTATAACGTATAACCTACATCGTACAACGTGTAACGTATAACATATAACGTACAACATATAACGTACAACGTATTACGTATAACGTATAACGTATAACGTACAACGTATAACGTACAGCGTATAACGTACAGCGTATAACGTACAGCGTATAACGTATAACGTATAACGTATAACGTACAACGTGTAACGTATAACATATAACGTACAACATATAACGTACAACGTATTACGTATAACGTATAATGTATAACGTACAACGTATAACGTACAACGTATAACGTACAACGTATAACGTACAACGTATAACGTACAACGTACAACGTGTAACGTATAACGTATAACGTATATCGTATAACGTATAACGTATAACGTATAACGTATAACGTATAACGTATATCGTATAACGTATAACGTATAACGTACAGCGTATAACGTACAGCGTATAACGTACAGCGTATAACGTATAACGTATAACGTATATCGTGTAACGTATAACGTATAACGTACAGCGTATAACGTACAGCGAATAACGTATAAGGTATAACGTACAACGTATAACGTATACCGTATACCGTATACCGTATAACGTATAACGTATAACGTATAACGTATAACGTATAACGTATAACGTATAACGTATAACGTATAACGTATAACGTATAACGTATAACGTATAACGTATAACGTATAACGTATAACGTATAACGTATAACGTATAACGTATAACGTATAACGTATAACGTATAACGTATAACGTATAACGTATAACGTATAACGTATAACGTATAACGTATAACGTATAATGTATAACGTATAACGTATAACGTACATCGTACAACGTGTAACGTATAACATATAACGTACAACATATAACGTACAACGTATAACGTATAACGTATAACGTATAACGTACAACGTATTACGTACAACGTATAACGTACAACGTATAACGTACAACGTATAACGTACAACGTACAACGTATAACGTACAACGTATAACGTACAACGTACAACGTGTAACGTATAACGTATAACGTATATCGTATAACGTATAACGTATAACGTACAACGTATAACGTACAACGTACAACGTGTAACGTATAACGTATAACGTATATCGTATAACGTATAACGTATAACGTATAACGTATAACGTACAACGTGTAACGTATAACGTATAACGCACAGCGTATAACGTATAACGTATAACGTACAACGTATAACGTACAGCGTATAACGTACAGCGTATAACGTACAGCGTATAACGTACAGCGTATAACGTACAGCGTATAACGTATAACGTATAACGTAAAACGTACAACGTATAACGTACAGCGTATAACGTACAGCGTATAAGGTACAGCGTATAACGTACAGCGTATAACGTACACCGTATAACGTACAGCGTATAACGTATAACGTATAACGTATAACGTATAACGTATATCGTATAACGTATAACGTATAACGTACAGCGTATAACGTACAGCGTATAACGTACAGCGTATAACGTACAGCGTATAACGTATAACGTATAACGTATATCGTGTAACGTATAACGTATAACGTACAGCGTATAACGTACAGCGAATAACGTATAAGGTATAACGTACAACGTATAACGTATACCGTATACCGTATACCGTATAACGTATAACGTATAACGTATAACGTACAACGTATTACGTACAACGTATAACGTACAACGTATAACGTACAACGTATAACGTACAACGTACAACGTACAACGTACAACGTATAACGTACAACGTACAACGTGTAACGTATAACGTATAACGTATATCGTATAACGTATAACGTATAACGTACAACGTATAACGTACAACGTACAACGTGTAACGTATAACGTATAACGTATATCGTATAACGTATAACGTATAACGTATAACGTATAACGTACAACGTGTAACGTATAACGTATAACGTACAGCGTATAACGTATAACGTATAACGTACAACGTATAACGTACAGCGTATAACGTACAGCGTATAACGTACAGCGTATAACGTATAACGTATAACGTATAACGTATAACGTATATCGTATAACGTATAACGTATAACGTATAACGTATAACGTATAACATATAACGTATAACGTATAACGTACAGCGTATAACGTATAACGTACAACGTATAACGTTCAACGTACAACGTACAACATGTAACGTATAACGTATAACGTATAACGTACAGCGTATAACGTACAGCGTATAACGTACAGCGTATAACGTATAACGTATAACGTATAACGTGTAACGTATAACGTATAACGTACAACGTACAACGTGTAACGTATAACGTATAACGTACAACGTATAACGTACAGCGTATAACGTACAGCGTATAACGTACAGCGTATAACGTACAGCGTATAACGTATAACGTATATCGTATAACGTATAACGTGTATCGTATAACGTATAACGTATAACGTATAACGTATAACGTATAACGTATAACATATAACGTATAACGTATAACGTACAGCGTAAAACGTACAGCGTATAACGTATAACGTACAACGTGTAACGTATAACGTATAACGTACAGCGTATAACGTATAACGTATAACGTACAACGTATAACGTACAGCGTATAACGTACAGCGTATAACGTACAGCGTATAACGTATAACGTATAACGTATAACGTATAACGTATATCGTATAACGTATAACGTATAACGTATAACGTATAACGTATAACGTATAACGTATAACGTATAACGTATAACGTATAACGTATAACGTATAACGTATAACGTATAACGTATAACGTATAACGTATAACGTATAACGTATAACGTATAACGTATAACGTATAACGTATAACGTATAACGTATAACGTATAACCTACATCGTACAACGTGTAACGTATAACATATAACGTACAACATATAACGTACAACGTATTACGTATAACGTATAACGTATAACGTACAACGTATAACGTACAACGTATAACGTACAACGTATAACGTACAACGTATAACGTACAACGTACAACGTGTAACGTATAACGTATAACGTATATCGTATAACGTATAACGTATAACGTATAACGTATAACGTACAACGTGTAACGTATAACGTATAACGTACAACGTACAACGTGTAACGTATAACGTATAACGTACAACGTATAACGTACAGCGTATAACGTACAGCGTATAACGTACAGCGTATAACGTACAGCGTATAACGTACAACGTATAACGTACAACGTACAACGTATAACGTACAACGTATAACGTACAACGTACAACGTGTAACGTATAACGTATAACGTATATCGTATAACGTATAACGTATAACGTATAACGTATAACGTATAACGTGTAACGTATAACGTATAACGTACAACGTACAACGTGTAACGTATAACGTATAACGTACAACGTATAACGTACAGCGTATAACGTACAACGTATAACGTACAACGTACAACGTGTAACGTATAACGTATAACGTATATCGTATAACGTATAACGTATAACGTATAACGTATAACGTACAACGTGTAACGTATAACGTATAACGTACAACGTACAACGTGTAACGTATAACGTATAACGTACAACGTATAACGTACAACATATAACGTACAACGTATTACGTATAACGTATAACGTATAACGTACAACGTATAACGTACAACGTATAACGTACAACGTATAACGTACAACGTATAACGTACAACGTACAACGTGTAACGTATAACGTATAACGTATATCGTATAACGTATAACGTATAACGTATAACGTATAACGTATAACGTGTAACGTATAACGTATAACGTACAACGTACAACGTGTAACGTATAACGTACAACGTGTAACGTACAACGTATAACGTATAACGTACAGCGTATAATGTACAGCGTATAACGTACAGCGTATAACGTATAACGTATAACGTACAGCGTATAACGTACAGCGTATAACGTACAGCGTATAACGTACAGCGTATAACGTACAACGTACAACGTATAATGTACAACGTATAACGTACAACGTACAACGGGTAACGTATAACGTATAACATATAACTTATAACGTACAGCGTATAACGTACAGCGTATAACGTATAACGTATAACGTATAACGTAAAACGTATAACGTATAACGTATAACGTATAACGTATATCGTATAACGTATAACGTATAACGTATAACGTATAACGTATAACGTATAACGCGTAACGTATAACGTATAACGTACAACGTACAACGTGTAACGTATAACGTATAACGTACAACGTATAACGTACAGCGTATAACGTACAGCGTATAACGTACAGCGTATAACGTACAGCGTATAACGTATAACGTATATCGTATAACGTATAACGTATAACGTGTATCGTATAACGTATAACGTATAACGTATAACATATAACGTATAACGTATAACGTACAGCGTAAAACGTACAGCGTATAACGTATAACGTATAACGTGTAACGTATAACGTACAACGTACAACGGGTAACGTATAACATATAACTTATAACGTACAGCGTATAACGTACAGCGTATAACGTATAACGTATAACGTAAAACGTACAACGTATATCGTACAGCGTATAACGTACAGCGTATAACGTACAGCGTATAACGTACAGCGTATAACGTATAACGTATAACGTATAACGTATAACGTATAACGTATAACGTATAACGTATAACGTATAACGTATAACGTATAACGTATAACGTATAACGTATATCGTATAACGTATAACGTATAACGTATAACGTATAACGTATAACGTATAACGTATAACATATAACGTATAACGTATAACGTACAGCGTATAACGTATAACATACAACGTATAACGTACAACGTACAACGTGTAACGTACAACGTATAACGTATAACGTACAGCGTATAATGTACAGCGTATAACGTATAACGTATAACGTATAACGTATAACGTACAACGTACAACGTATAATGTACAACGTATAACGTACAACGTATAACGTATACCGTATACCGTATAACGTATAACGTATAACGTATAACGTATAACGTATAACGTATAACGTATAACGTATAACGTATAACGTATAACGTATAACGTATAACGTATAACGTATAACGTATAACGTATAACGTATAACGTATAACGTATAACGTATAACGTATAACGTATAACGTATAACGTATAACGTATAACGTATAACGTATAACGTATAACGTATAACGTATAACGTATAACCTACATCGTACAACGTGTAACGTATAACATATAACGTACAACATATAACGTACAACGTATTACGTATAACGTATAACGTATAACGTACAACGTATAACGTACAACGTATAACGTACAACGTATAACGTACAACGTATAACGTACAACGTACAACGTGTAACGTATAACGTATAACGTATATCGTATAACGTATAACGTATAACGTATAACGTATAACGTACAACGTGTAACGTATAACGTATAACGTACAGCGTATAACGTATAACGTACAGCGTATAACGTACAGCGTATAACGTACAGCGTATAACGTACAGCGTATAACGTACAGCGTATAACGTATAACGTATAACGTAAAACGTACAACGTATAACGTACAGCGTATAACGTACAGCGTATAAGGTACAGCGTATAACGTACAGCGTATAACGTATAACGTATAACGTATAACGTATAACGTATAACGTATAACGTATATCGTATAACGTATAACGTATAACGTATAACGTATAACGTATAACGTATAACGTATAACGTATAACGTATAACATATAACGTATAACGTATAACCTACATCGTACAACGTGTAACGTATAACATATAACGTACAACATATAACGTACAACGTATTACGTATAACGTATAACGTATAACGTACAACGTATAACGTACAACGTATAACGTACAACGTATAACGTACAACGTATAACGTACAACGTACAACGTGTAACGTATAACGTATAACGTATATCGTATAACGTATAACGTATAACGTATAACGTATAACGTACAACGTGTAACGTATAACGTATAACGCATAACGTACAACGTATAACGTATAACGTACAGCGTATAACGTACAGCGTATAACGTACAGCGTATAACGTACAGCGTATAACGTACAGCGTATAACGTATAACGTATAACGTAAAACGTACAACGTATAACGTACAGCGTATAACGTACAGCGTATAAGGTACAGCGTATAACGTACAGCGTATAACGTATAACGTATAACGTATAACGTATAACGTATAACGTATAACGTATATCGTATAACGTATAACGTATAACGTATAACGTATAACGTATAACGTATAACGTATAACGTATAACGTATAACATATAACGTATAACGTATAACGTACAGCGTATAACGTATAACATACAACGTATAACGTACAACGTATAACGTACAACGTATAACGTACAACGTATAACGTACAACGTACAACGTATAATGTACAACGTATAACGTACAACGTACAACGGGTAACGTATAACGTATAACATATAACTTATAACGTACAGCGTATAACGTACAGCGTATAACGTATAACGTATAACGTATAACGTAAAACGTATAACGTATAACGTATAACGTATAACGTATATCGTATAACGTATAACGTATAACGTATAACGTATAACGTATAACGTATAACGTATAACGTATAATGTATAACGTATAACGTATAACGTACATCGTACAACGTGTAACGTATAACATATAACGTACAACATATAACGTACAACGTATAACGTACAACGTATAACGTATAACGTATAACGTATAACGTACAACGTATAACGTACAACGTATAACGTACAACGTATAACGTACAACGTACAACGTATAACGTACAACGTATAACGTACAACGTATAACGTACAGCGTATAACGTACAACGTATAACGTACAACGTACAACGTATAACGTACAACGTATAACGTACAACGTATAACGTACAGCGTATAACGTATAACGTATAACGTATAACGTACAACGTATAACGTACAGCGTATAACGTACACCGTATAACGTACAGCGTATAACGTATAACGTATAACGTATAACGTATAACGTATATCGTATAACGTATAACGTATAACGTACAGCGTATAACGTACAACGTATAACGTACAACGTATAACGTACAACGTACAACATGTAACGTATAACGTATAACGTATAACGTACAGCGTATAACGTACAGCGTATAACGTACAGCGTATAACGTATAACGTATAACGTATAACGCGTAACGTATAACGTATAACGTACAACGTACAACGTGTAACGTATAACGTATAACGTACAACGTATAACGTACAGCGTATAACGTACAGCGTATAACGTACAGCGTATAACGTACAGCGTATAACGTATAACGTATATCGTATAACGTATAACGTATAACGTGTATCGTATAACGTATAACGTATAACGTATAACATATAACGTATAACGTATAACGTACAGCGTAAAACGTACAGCGTATAACGTATAACGTATAACGTGTAACGTATAACGTACAACGTACAACGGGTAACGTATAACATATAACTTATAACGTACAGCGTATAACGTACAGCGTATAACGTATAACGTATAACGTAAAACGTACAACGTATATCGTACAGCGTATAACGTACAGCGTATAACGTACAGCGTATAACGTACAGCGTATAACGTATAACGTATAACGTATAACGTATAACGTATAACGTATAACGTATAACGTATAACGTATAACGTATAACGTATAACGTATAACGTATAACGTATATCGTATAACGTATAACGTATAACGTATAACGTATAACGTATAACGTATAACGTATAACATATAACGTATAACGTATAACGTACAGCGTATAACGTATAACATACAACGTATAACGTACAACGTACAACGTGTAACGTACAACGTATAACGTATAACGTACAGCGTATAATGTACAGCGTATAACGTACAGCGTATAACGTATAACGTATAACGTATAACGTGTAACGTATAACGTATAACGTACAGCGTATAACGTACAGCGAATAACGTATAAGGTATAACGTATAAGGTATAACGTACAACGTATAACGTATACCGTATACCGTATAACGTATAACGTATAACGTATAACGTATAACGTATAACGTATAACGTATAACGTATAACGTATAACGTATAACGTATAACGTATAACGTATAACGTATAACGTATAACGTATAACGTATAACGTATAACGTATAACGTATAACGTATAACGTATAACGTATAACGTATAACGTATAACGTATAACGTATAACGTATAACGTATAACGTATAACCTACATCGTACAACGTGTAACGTATAACATATAACGTACAACATAAAGCGTACAACGTATTACGTATAACGTATAACGTAAAACGTACAACGTATAACGTACAGCGTATAACGTACAGCGTATAAGGTACAGCGTATAACGTACAGCGTATAACGTATAACGTATAACGTATAACGTATAACGTATAACGTATAACGTATAACGTATATCGTATAACGTATAACGTATAACGTATAACGTATAACGTATAACGTATAACGTATAACGTATAACGTATAACGTATAACATATAACGTATAACGTATAACGTACAGCGTATAACGTATAACATACAACGTATAACGTACAACGTATAACGTACAACGTATAACGTACAACGTATAACGTACAACGTACAACGTATAATGTACAACGTATAACGTACAACGTATAACGTATACCGTATACCGTATAACGTATAACGTATAACGTATAACGTATAACGTATAACGTATAACGTATAACGTATAACGTATAACGTATAACGTATAACGTATAACGTATAACGTATAACGTATAACGTATAACGTATAACGTATAACGTATAACGTATAACGTATAACGTATAACGTATAACGTATAACGTATAACGTATAACGTATAACGTATAACGTATAACGTATAACGTATAACGTATAACCTACATCGTACAACGTGTAACGTATAACATATAACGTACAACATATAACGTACAACGTATTACGTATAACGTATAACGTATAACGTACAACGTATAACGTACAACGTATAACGTACAACGTATAACGTACAACGTATAACGTACAACGTACAACGTGTAACGTATAACGTATAACGTATATCGTATAACGTATAACGTATAACGTATAACGTATAACGTACAACGTGTAACGTATAACGTATAACGTACAGCGTATAACGTATAACGTACAGCGTATAACGTACAGCGTATAACGTACAGCGTATAACGTACAGCGTATAACGTACAGCGTATAACGTATAACGTATAACGTAAAACGTACAACGTATAACGTACAGCGTATAACGTACAGCGTATAAGGTACAGCGTATAACGTACAGCGTATAACGTATAACGTATAACGTATAACGTTTAACGTATAACGTATAACGTATATCGTATAACGTATAACGTATAACGTATAACGTATAACGTATAACGTATAACGTATAACGTATAACGTATAACATATAACGTATAACGTATAACCTACATCGTACAACGTGTAACGTATAACATATAACGTACAACATATAACGTACAACGTATTACGTATAACGTATAACGTATAACGTATAACGTATAACATATAACGTATAACGTATAACATACAACGTATAACGTACAACGTACAACGTGTAACGTACAACGTATAACGTATAACGTACAGCGTATAATGTACAGCGTATAACGTACAGCGTATAACGTATAACGTATAACGTATAACGTGTAACGTATAACGTAGAACGTACAGCGTATAACGTACAGCGAATAACGTATAAGGTATAACGTACAACGTATAACGTATACCGTATACCGTATAACGTATAACGTATAACGTATAACGTATAACGTATAACGTATAACGTATAACGTATAACGTATAACGTATAACGTATAACGTATAACGTATAACGTATAACGTATAACGTATAACGTATAACGTATAACGTATAACGTATAACGTATAACGTATAACGTATAACGTATAACGTATAACGTATAACGTATAACGTATAACGTATAACGTACATCGTACAACGTGTAACGTATAACATATAACGTACAACATATAACGTACAACGTATTACGTATAACGTATAACGTATAACGTACAGCGTATAACGTACAACGTATAACGTATACCGTATACCGTATAACGTATAACGTATAACGTATAACGTATAACGTATAACGTATAACGTATAACGTATAACGTATAACGTATAACGTATAACGTATAACGTATAACGTATAACGTATAACGTATAACGTATAACGTATAACGTATAACGTATAACGTATAACGTATAACGTATAACGTATAACGTATAACGTATAACGTATAACGTATAACGTATAACGTATAACGTATAACGTATAACGTATAACGTATAACGTATAACATATAACGTATAACGTATAACGTATAACGTATAACGTACATCGTACAACGTGTAACGTATAACATATAACGTACAACATATAACGTACAACGTATAACGTTCAACGTACAACGTACAACATGTAACGTATAACGTATAACGTATAACGTACACCGTATAACGTACAGCGTATAACGTACAGCGTATAACGTATAACGTATAACGTATAACGTGTAACGTATAACGTATAACGTACAACGTACAACGTGTAACGTATAACGTATAACGTACAACGTGTAACGTACAGCGTATAACGTACAGCGTATAACGTACAGCGTATAACGTACAGCGTATAACGTATAACGTATATCGTATAACGTATAACGTGTATCGTATAACGTATAACGTATAACGTATAACGTATAACGTATAACATATAACGTATAACGTATAACGTACAGCGTAAAACGTACAGCGTATAACGTATAACGTATAACGTGTAACGTATAACGTACAACGTACAACGGGTAACGTATAACGTATAACATATAACTTATAACGTACAGCGTATAACGTACAGCGTATAACGTATAACGTATAACGTAAAACGTACAACGTATAACGTACAGCGTATAACGTACAGCGTATAACGTACAGCGTATAACGTACAGCGTATAACGTATAACGTATAACGTATAACGTATAACGTATAACGTATAACGTATAACGTATAACGTATAACGTATAACGTATATCGTATAACGTATAACGTATATCGTATAACGTATAACGTATAACGTATAACGTATAACGTATAACGTATAACGTATAACATATAACGTATAACGTATAACGTACAGCGTATAACGTATAACATACAACGTATAACGTACAACGTACACCGTGTAACGTACAACGTATAACGTATAACGTACAGCGTATAATGTACAGCGTATAACGTACAGCGTATAACGTATAACGTATAACGTATAACGTGTAACGTATAACGTATAACGTACAGCGTATAACGTACAGCGAATAACGTATAAGGTATAACGTACAACGTATAACGTATACCGTATAACGTATAACGTATAACGTATAACGTATAACGTATAACATATAACGTACAACGTATTACGTATAACGTATAACGTATAACGTACAGCGTATAACGTACAACGTATAACGTATACCGTATACCGAATAACGTATAACGTATAACGTATAACGTATAACGTATAACGTATAACGTATAACGTATAACGTATAACGTATAACGTATAACGTATAACGTATAACGTATAACGTATAACGTATAACGTATAACGTATAACGTATAACGTATAACGTATATCGTATAACGTATATCGTATAACGTATAACGTATAACGTATAACGTATAACGTATAACGTATAACGTATAACATATAACGTACAACGTATTACGTATAACGTATAACGTATAACGTACAGCGTATAACGTACAACGTATAACGTATACCGTATACCGTATAACGTATAACGTATAACGTATAACGTATAACGTATAACGTATAACGTATAACGTATAACGTATAACGTATAACGTATAACGTATAACGTATAACGTATAACGTATAACGTATAACGTATAACGTATAACGTATAACGTATAACGTATAACGTATAACGTATAACATATAACGTATAACGTATAACGTATAACGTATAACGTATAACGTATAACGTATAACGTATAACGTATAACGTATAACGTATAACGTATAACGTATAACGTACATCGTACAACGTGTAACGTATAACATATAACGTACAACATATAACGTACAACGTATTACGTATAACGTATAACGTATAACGTACAGCGTATAACGTACAACGTATAACGTATACCGTATACCGTATAACGTATAACGTATAACGTATAACGTATAACGTATAACGTATAACGTATAACGTATAACGTATAACGTATAACGTATAACGTATAACGTATAACGTATAACGTATAACGTATAACGTATAACGTATAACGTATAACGTATAACGTATAACGTATAACGTATAACGTATAACGTATAACGTATAACGTATAACGTATAACGTATAACGTATAACGTATAACGTATAACGTATAACGTATAACGTATAACGTATAACGTATAACGTATAACGTATAACGTATAACGTATAACGTATAACGTATAACGTATAACGTATAACGTATAACGTATAACGTATAACGTATAACGTATAACGTATAACGTATAACGTATAACGTATAACGTATAACGTATAACGTATAACGTATAACGTATAACGTATAACGTATAACGTATAACGTATAACGTATAACGTATAACGTATAACGTATAACGTACATCGTACAACGTGTAACGTATAACATATAACGTACAACATATAACGAACAACGTCTTACGTATAACGTATAACGTATAACGTACAACGTATAACGTACAACGTATAACGTACAACGTATAACGTACAACGTATAACGTACAACGTATAACGTACAACGTACAACGTGTAACGTATAACGTATAACGTATATCGTATAACGTATAACGTATAACGTATAACGTATAACGTACAACGTGTAACGTATAACGTATAACGTACAGCGTATAACGTATAACGTATAACGTACAACGTATAACGTACAGCGTATAACGTACAGCGTATAACGTACAGCGTATAACGTATAACGTATAACGTATAACGTATAACGTATATCGTATAACGTATAACGTATAACGTATAACGTATAACGTATAACATATAAATTATAACGTATAACGTACAGCGTATAACGTATAACGTACAACGTATAACGTTCAACGTACAACGTACAACATGTAACGTATAACGTATAACGTATAACGTACAGCGTATAACGTACAGTGTATAACGTACAGCGTATAACGTATAACGTATAACGTATAACGTGTAACGTACAACGTATAACGTACAACGTATAACGTACAACGTATAACGTACAACGTACAACGTGTAACGTATAACGTACAGCGTATAACGTATAACATACAACGTATAACGTACAACGTATAACGTACAACGTATAACGTACAACGTATAACGTACAACGTACAACGTATAATGTACAACGTATAACGTACAACGTACAACGGGTAACGTATAACGTATAACATATAACTTATAACGTACAGCGTATAACGTACAGCGTATAACGTATAACGTATAACGTATAACGTAAATCGTATAACGTATAACGTATAACGTATATCGTATAACGTATAACGTATAACGTATAACGTATAACGTATAACGTATAACGTATAACGTATAACGTATAACGTATAACATATAACGTATAACGTATAACGTACAGCGTATAACGTATAACGTATAACGTATAACGTATAACGTATAACGTATAACGTATAACGTATAACGTATAACGTATAACGTATAACGTATAACGTATAACGTATAACGTATAACGTATAACGTATAACGTATAACGTATAATGTATAACGTATAACGTATAACGTACATCGTACAACGTGTAACGTATAACATATAACGTACAACATATAACGTACAGCGTATAACGTATAACGTATAACGTATAACGTACAACGTATAACGTACAACGTATAACGTACAACGTATAACGTACAACGTATAACGTACAACGTACAACGTATAACGTACAACGTATAACGTACAACGTATAACGTACAGCGTATAACGTATAACGTATAACGTATAACGTACAACGTATAACGTACAGCGTATAACGTACACCGTATAACGTACAGCGTATAACGTATAACGTATAACGTATAACGTATAACGTATATCGTATAACGTATAACGTATAACGTACAGCGTATAACGTACAGCGTATAACGTACAGCGTATAACGTATAACGTATAACGTATATCGTGTAACGTATAACGTATAACGTACAGCGTATAACGTACAGCGAATAACGTATAAGGTATAACGTACAACGTATAACGTATACCGTATACCGTATACCGTATAACGTATAACGTATAACGTATAACGTATAACGTATAACGTATAACGTATAACGTATAACGTATAACGTATAACGTATAACGTATAACGTATAACGTATAACGTATAACGTATAACGTATAACGTATAACGTATAACGTATAACGTATAACGTATAACGTATAACGTATAACGTATAACGTATAACGTATAACGTATAACGTATAACGTATAACGTATAACGTATAACGTATAACGTATAACGTATAACGTATAACGTATAACGTATAACGTATAACGTATAACGTATAACGTATAACGTATAATGTATAACGTATAACTTATAACGTACATCGTACAACGTGTAACGTACAACGTGTAACGTATAACATATAACGTACAACGTATAACGTATAACGTATAACGTATAACGTACAACGTATTACGTACAACGTATAACGTACAACGTATAACGTACAACGTATAACGTACAACGTACAACGTATAACGTACAACGTATAACGTACAACGTACAACGTGTAACGTATAACGTATAACGTGTATCGTATAACGTATAACGTATAACGTATAACGTATAACGTATAACGTACAACGTGTAACGTATAACGTATAACGTACAGCGTATAACGTATAACGTATAACGTACAACGTATAACGTACAGCGTATAACGTACAGCGTATAACGTACAGCGTATAACGTACAGCGTATAACGTATAACGTATAACGTATATCGTATAACGTATAACGTATAACGTATAACGTATAACGTACAACGTATAACGTACAGCGTATAACGTACAGCGTATAACGTACAGCGTATAACGTATAACGTATAACGTATAACGTATAACGTACAGCGTATAACGTACACCGTATAACGTACAGCGTATAACGTATAACGTATAACGTATAACGTATAACGTATATCGTATAACGTATAACGTATAACGTACAGCGTATAACGTACAGCGTATAACGTACAGCGTATAACGTATAACGTATAACGTATATCGTGTAACGTATAACGTATAACGTACAGCGTATAACGTACA
Organism: Lasioglossum morio; assembly: GCA_916610235.2. NCBI lineage: Eukaryota > Metazoa > Arthropoda > Insecta > Hymenoptera > Halictidae > Lasioglossum > Lasioglossum morio. The sequence continues at coordinate 61,526 of CAKAJA020000392.1, forward strand.
GCGTATAACGTATAACGTATAACGTATATCGTGTAACGTATAACGTATAACGTACAGCGTATAACGTACAGCGAATAACGTATAAGGTATAACGTACAACGTATAACGTATACCGTATACCGTATACCGTATAACGTATAACGTATAACGTATAACGTATAACGTATAACGTATAACGTATAACGTATAACGTATAACGTATAACGTATAAAGTATAACGTATAACGTATAACGTATAACGTATAACGTATAACGTATAACGTATAACGTATAACGTATAACGTATAACGTATAACGTATAACGTATAACGTATAACGTATAACGTATAACGTATAACGTATAACGTATAACGTATAACGTATAACGTATAACGTATAACGTATAACGTATAACGTATAACGTATAACGTATAACGTATAACGTATAATGTATAACGTATAACGTATAACGTACATCGTACAACGTGTAACGTATAACATATAACGTACAACATATAACGTACAACGTATAACGTATAACGTATAACGTATAACGTACAACGTATTACGTACAACGTATAACGTACAGCGTATAACGTACAGCGTATAACGTATAACGTATAACGTATAACGTATAACGTATAACGTACAACGTACAACGTGTAACGTATAACGTATAACGTACAACGTATAACGTACAGCGTATAACGTACAGTGTATAACGTACAGCGTATAACGTACAGCGTATAACGTATAACGTATATCGTATAACGTATAACGTGTATCGTATAACGTATAACGTATAACGTATAACGTATAACGTATAACATATAACGTATAACGTATAACGTACAGCGTAAAACGTACAGCGTATAACGTATAACGTATAACGTGTAACGTATAACGTACAACGTACAACGGGTAACGTATAACGTATAACATATAACTTATAACGTACAGCGTATAACGTACTGCGTATAACGTATAACGTATAACGAAAAACGTACAACGTATAACGTACAGCGTATAACGTACAGCGTATAACGTACAGCGTATAACGTACAGCGTATAACGTACAACGTGTAACGTACAACGTATAACGTATAACGTACAGCGTATAATGTACAGCGTATAACGTACAGCGTATAACGTATAACGTATAACGTGTAACGTATAACGTATAACGTACAGCGTATAACGTACAGCGAATAACGTATAAGGTATAACGTACAACGTATAACGTATACCGTATACCGTATAACGTATAACGTATAACGTATAACGTATAACGTATAACGTATAACGTATAACGTATAACGTATAACGTATAACGTATAACGTATAACGTATAACGTATAACGTATAACGTATAACGTACAACGTATAACGTACAGCGTATAACGTACAGCGTATAACGTACAGCGTATAACGTATAACGTATAACGTATAACGTATAACGTATATCGTATAACGTATAACGTATAACGTATAACGTATAACGTATAACATATAACGTATAACGTATAACGTACAGCGTATAACGTATAACGTACAACGTATAACGTTCAACGTACAACGTACAACATGTAACGTATAACGTATAACGTATAACGTACAGCGTATAACGTACAGCGTATAACGTACAGCGTATAACGTATAACGTATAACGTATAACGTGTAACGTATAACGTATAACGTACAGCGTATAACGTATACCGTATACCGTATACCGTATAACGTATAACGTATAACGTATAACGTATAACGTATAACGTATAACGTATAACGTATAACGTATAACGTATAACGTATAAAGTATAACGTATAACGTATAACGTATAACGTATAACGTATAACGTATAACGTATAACGTATAACGTATAACGTATAACGTATAACGTATAACGTATAACGTATAACGTATAACGTATAACGTATAACGTATAACGTATAACGTATAACGTATAACGTATAACGTATAACGTATAACGTATAACGTATAACGTATAACGTATAATGTATAACGTATAACGTATAACGTACATCGTACAACGTGTAACGTATAACATATAACGTACAACATATAACGTACAACGTATAACGTATAACGTATAACGTATAACGTACAACGTATTACGTACAACGTATAACGTACAGCGTATAACGTACAGCGTATAACGTATAACGTATAACGTATAACGTATAACGTATAACGTACAACGTACAACGTGTAACGTATAACGTATAACGTACAACGTATAACGTACAGCGTATAACGTACAGTGTATAACGTACAGCGTATAACGTACAGCGTATAACGTATAACGTATATCGTATAACGTATAACGTGTATCGTATAACGTATAACGTATAACGTATAACGTATAACGTATAACATATAACGTATAACGTATAACGTACAGCGTAAAACGTACAGCGTATAACGTATAACGTATAACGTGTAACGTATAACGTACAACGTACAACGGGTAACGTATAACGTATAACATATAACTTATAACGTACAGCGTATAACGTACTGCGTATAACGTATAACGTATAACGAAAAACGTACAACGTATAACGTACAGCGTATAACGTACAGCGTATAACGTACAGCGTATAACGTACAGCGTATAACGTACAACGTGTAACGTACAACGTATAACGTATAACGTACAGCGTATAATGTACAGCGTATAACGTACAGCGTATAACGTATAACGTATAACGTGTAACGTATAACGTATAACGTACAGCGTATAACGTACAGCGAATAACGTATAAGGTATAACGTACAACGTATAACGTATACCGTATACCGTATAACGTATAACGTATAACGTATAACGTATAACGTATAACGTATAACGTATAACGTATAACGTATAACGTATAACGTATAACGTATAACGTATAACGTATAACGTATAACGTACAACGTATAACGTACAGCGTATAACGTACAGCGTATAACGTACAGCGTATAACGTATAACGTATAACGTATAACGTATAACGTATATCGTATAACGTATAACGTATAACGTATAACGTATAACGTATAACATATAACGTATAACGTATAACGTACAGCGTATAACGTATAACGTACAACGTATAACGTTCAACGTACAACGTACAACATGTAACGTATAACGTATAACGTATAACGTACAGCGTATAACGTACAGCGTATAACGTACAGCGTATAACGTATAACGTATAACGTATAACGTGTAACGTATAACGTATAACGTACAACGTACAACGTGTAACGTATAACGTACAGCGTATAACGTATAACATACAACGTATAACGTACAACGTATAACGTACAACGTATAACGTACAACGTATAACGTACAACGTACAACGTATAATGTACAACGTATAACGTACAACGTACAACGGGTAACGTATAACGTATAACATATAACTTATAACGTACAGCGTATAACGTACAGCGTATAACGTATAACGTATAACGTATAACGTGTAACGTATAACGTATAACGTACAACGTACAACGTGTAACGTATAACGTACAGCGTATAACGTATAACATACAACGTATAACGTACAACGTATAACGTACAACGTATAACGTACAACGTATAACGTACAACGTACAACGTATAATGTACCACGTATAACGTACAACGTACAACGGGTAACGTATAACGTATAACATATAACTTATAACGTACAGCGTATAACGTACAACGTATAACGTATAACGTATAACGTAAAACGTACAACGTATAACGTACAGCGTATAACGTACAGCGTATAACGTACAGCGTATAACGTACAGCGTATAACGTATAACGTATAACGTATAACGTATAACGTATAACGTATATCGTATAACGTATAACGTATAACGTATAACGTATAACGTATAACGTATAACGTATAACGTATAACATATAACGTATAACGTATAACGTACAGCGTATAACGTATAACATACAACGTATAACGTACAACGTATAACGTACAACGTATAACGTACAACGTATAACGTACAACGTACAACGTATAATGTACAACGTATAACGTACAACGTACAACGGGTAACGTATAACGTATAACATATAACTTATAACGTACAGCGTATAACGTACAGCGTATAACGTATAACGTATAACGTATAACGTAAAACGTATAACGTATAACGTATAACGTATATCGTATAACGTATAACGTATAACGTATAACGTATAACGTATAACGTATGACGTATAACATATAACGTATAACGTATAACGTACAGCGTATAACGTATAACGTATAACGTATAACGTATAACGTATAACGTATAACGTATAACGTATAACGTATAACGTATAACGTATAACGTATAACGTATAACGTATAACGTATAACGTATAACGTATAATGTATAACGTATAACGTACCGCGTATAACGTACAGCGTATAACGTACAGCGTATAACGTATAACGTATAACGTATAACGTGTAACGTATAACGTATAACGTATAACGTACAACGTATAACGTACAACGTATAACGTACAACGTATAACGTACAACGTATAACGTACAACGTACAACGTATAACGTATAACGTATATCGTATAACGTATAACGTATAACGTATAACGTATAACGTACAACGTGTAACGTATAACGTATAACGTACAGCGTATAACGTATAACGTATAACGTACAACGTATAACGTACAGCGTATAAAGTACAGCGTATAACGTACAGCGTATAACGTATAACGTATAACGTATAACGTATAACGTATATCGTATAACGTATAACGTATAACGTATAACGTATAACGTATAACGTATAACATATAACGTATAACGTATAACGTACAGCGTATAACGTATAACGTACAACGTATAACGTTCAACGTACAACGTACAACATGTAACGTATAACGTATAACGTATAACGTACAGCGTATAACGTACAGCGTATAACGTACAGCGTATAACGTATAACGTATAACGTATAACGTGTAACGTATAACGTATAACGTACAACGTACAACGTGTAACGTATAACGTACAGCGTATAACGTATAACATACAACGTATAACGTACAACGTATAACGTACAACGTATAACGTACAACGTACAACATGTAACGTATAACGTATAACGTATAACGTACAGCGTATAACGTACAGCGTATAACGTACAGCGTATAACGTACAGCGTATAACGTATAACGTATAACGTACAACGTATAACGTACAGCGTATAACGTACAGCGTATAACGTACAGCGTATAACGTATAACGTATAACGTATAACGTATAACGTATATCGTATAACGTATAACGTATAACGTATAACGTACAACGTATAACGTACAGCGTATAACGTACAGCGTATAACGTACAGCGTATAACGTATAACGTATAACGTATAACGTATAACGTACAGCGTATAACGTACACCGTATAACGTACAGCGTATAACGTATAACGTATAACGTATAACGTATAACGTATATCGTATAACGTATAACGTATAACGTACAGCGTATAACGTACAGCGTATAACGTACAGCGTATAACGTATAACGTATAACGTATATCGTGTAACGTATAACGTATAACGTACAGCGTATAACGTACAGCGTATAACGTATAACGTATAACGTATATCGTGTAACGTATAACGTATAACGTACAGCGTATAACGTACAGCGAATAACGTATAAGGTATAACGTACAACGTATAACGTATACCGTATACCGTATACCGTATAACGTATAACGTATAACGTATAACGTATAACGTATAACGTATAACGTATAACGTATAACGTATAACGTATAACGTATAACGTATAACGTATAACGTATAACGTATAACGTATAACGTATAACGTATAACGTATAACGTATAACGTATAACGTATAACGTATAACGTATAACGTATAACGTATAACGTATAACGTATAACGTATAACGTATAACGTATAACGTATAACGTATAACGTATAACGTATAACGTATAACGTATAACGTATAACGTATAACGTATAACGTATAACGTATAACGTATAACGTATAACGTATAACGTATAACGTATAACGTATAATGTATAACGTATAACGTATAACGTACATCGTACAACGTATATCGTATAACGTATAACGTATAACGTATAACGTATAACGTATATCGTATAACGTATATCGTATAACGTATAACGTATAACGTATAACGTATAACGTATAACGTATAACGTATATCGTATAACGTATAACGTATAACGTACAGCGTATAACGTACAGCGTATAACGTACAGCGTATAACGTATAACGTATAACGTATATCGTGTAACGTACAGCGTATAACGTACAGCGTATAACGTATAACGTATAACGTATAACGTATAACGTATAACGTATAACGTATAACGTATAACGTATAACGTATAACGTATAACGTATAACGTATAACGTAAAACGTATAACGTATAACGTATAACGTATATCGTATAACGTATAACGTATAACGTATAACGTATAACGTATATCGTATAACGTATAACGTATAACGTATATCGTATAACGTATAACGTATAACGTATAACGTATAACGTATAACATATAACGTATAACGTATAACGTACAGCGTATAACGTATAACGTACAACGTATAACGTTCAACGTACAACGTACAACATGTAACGTATAACGTATAACGTATAACGTACAGCGTATAACGTACAGCGTATAACGTACAGCGTATAACGTATAACGTATAACGTATAACGTGTAACGTATAACGTATAACGTACAACGTACAACGTGTAACGTATAACGTACAGCGTATAACGTATAACATACAACGTATAACGTACAACGTATAACGTACAACGTATAACGTACAACGTATAACGTACAACGTACAACGTATAATGTACAACGTATAACGTACAACGTACAACGGGTAACGTATAACGTATAACATATAACTTATAACGTACAGCGTATAACGTACAGCGTATAACGTATAACGTATAACGTATAACGTGTAACGTATAACGTATAACGTACAACGTACAACGTGTAACGTATAACGTACAGCGTATAACGTATAACATACAACGTATAACGTACAACGTATAACGTACAACGTATAACGTACAACGTATAACGTACAGCGTATAACGTACAGCGTATAACGTACAGCGTATAACGTACAGCGTATAACGTATAACGTATAACGTATATCGTGTAACGTATAACGTATAACGTACAGCGTATAACGTACAGCGAATAACGTATAAGGTATAACGTACAACGTATAACGTATACCGTATACCGTATACCGTATAACGTATAACGTATAACGTATAACGTATAACGTATAACGTATAACGTATAACGTATAACGTATAACGTATAACGTATAACGTATAACGTATAACGTATAACGTATAATGTATAACGTATAACGTATAACGTATAACGTATAACGTATAACGTATAACGTATAACGTATAACGTATAACGTATAACGTATAACGTATAACGTATAACGTATAACGTATAACGTATAACGTATAACGTATAACGTATAACGTATAACGTATAACGTATAATGTATAACGTATAACGTATAACGTACATCGTACAACGTGTAACGTATAACATATAACGTACAACATATAACGTACAACGTATAACGTATAACGTATAACGTATAACGTACAACGTATTACGTACAACGTATAACGTATAACGTACAGCGTATAACGTATAACGTATAACGTACAACGTATAACGTACAGCGTATAACGTACAGCGTATAACGTACAGCGTATAACGTATAACGTATAACGTATAACGTATAACGTATATCGTATAACGTATAACGTATAACGTATAACGTATAACGTATAACATATAACGTATAACGTATAACGTACAGCGTATAACGTATAACGTACAACGTATAACGTTCAACGTACAACGTACAACATGTAACGTATAACGTATAACGTATAACGTACAGCGTATAACGTACAGCGTATAACGTACAGCGTATAACGTATAACGTATAACGTATAACGTGTAACGTATAACGTATAACGTACAACGTACAACGTGTAACGTATAACGTACAGCGTATAACGTATAACATACAACGTATAACGTACAACGTATAACGTACAACGTATAACGTACAACGTATAACGTACAACGTACAACGTATAATGTACAACGTATAACGTACAACGTACAACGGGTAACGTATAACGTATAACATATAACTTATAACGTACAGCGTATAACGTACAGCGTATAACGTATAACGTATAACGTATAACGTGTAACGTATAACGTATAACGTACAACGTACAACGTGTAACGTATAACGTACAGCGTATAACGTATAACATACAACGTATAACGTACAACGTATAACGTACAACGTATAACGTACAACGTATAACGTACAGCGTATAACGTACAGCGTATAACGTACAGCGTATAACGTACAGCGTATAACGTATAACGTATAACGTATATCGTGTAACGTATAACGTATAACGTACAGCGTATAACGTACAGCGAATAACGTATAAGGTATAACGTACAACGTATAACGTATACCGTATACCGTATACCGTATAACGTATAACGTATAACGTATAACGTATAACGTATAACGTATAACGTATAACGTATAACGTATAACGTATAACGTATAACGTATAACGTATAACGTATAACGTATAACGTATAACGTATAACGTATAACGTATAACGTATAACGTATAACGTATAACGTATAACGTATAACGTATAACGTATAACGTATAACGTATAATGTATAACGTATAACGTATAACGTATAACGTACATCGTACAACGTGTAACGTATAACATATAACGTACAACGTATAACGTATAACGTATAACGTATAACGTACAACGTATTACGTACAACGTATAACGTACAACGTATAACGTACAACGTATAACGTACAACGTACAACGTATAACGTACAACGTATAACGTACAACGTACAACGTGTAACGCATAACGTATAACGTATATCGTATAACGTATAACGTATAACGTATAACGTATAACGTACAACGTGTAACGTATAACGTATAACGTACAGCGTATAACGTATAACGTATAACGTACAACGTATAACGTACAGCGTATAACGTACGGCGTATAACGTACAGCGTATAACGTATAACGTATAACGTATAACGTATAACGTATATCGTATAACGTATAACGTATAACGTATAACGTATAACGTATAACGTATAACATATAACGTATAACGTATAACGTACAGCGTATAACGTATAACGTACAACGTATAACGTTCAACGTACAACGTACAACATGTAACGTATAACGTATAACGTATAACGTACCGCGTATAACGTACAGCGTATAACGTACAGCGTATAACGTATAACGTATAACGTATAACGTGTAACGTATAACGTATAACGTACAACGTACAACGTGTAACGTATAACGTATAACGTACAACGTATAACGTACAGCGTATAACGTACAGCGTATAACGTACAGCGTATAACGTACAGCGTATAACGTATAACGTATATCGTATAACGTATAACGTGTATCGTATAACGTATAACGTATAACGTATAACGTATAACGTATAACATATAACGTATAACGTATAACGTACAGCGTAAAACGTACAGCGTATAACGTATAACGTATAACGTGTAACGTATAACGTACAACGTACAACGGGTAACGTATAACGTATAACATATAACTTATAACGTACAGCGTATAACGTACTGCGTATAACGTATAACGTATAACGTAAAACGTACAACGTATAACGTACAGCGTATAACGTACAGCGTATAACGTACAGCGTATAACGTACAGCGTATAACGTATAACGTATAACGTATAACGTATAACGTATAACGTATAACGTATAACGTATAACGTATAACGTATAACGTATAACGTATAACGTATATCGTATAACGTATAACGTATAACGTATAACGTATAACGTATAACGTATAACGTATAACATATAACGTATAACGTATAACGTACAGCGTATAACGTATAACATACAACGTATAACGTACAACGTACAACGTGTAACGTACAACGTATAACGTATAACGTACAGCGTATAATGTACAGCGTATAACGTACAGCGTATAACGTATAACGTATAACGTATAACGTATAACGTATAACGTGTAACGTATAACGTATAACGTACAGCGTATAACGTACAGCGAATAACGTATAAGGTATAACGTACAACGTATAACGTATACCGTATACCGTATAACGTATAACGTATAACGTATAACGTATAACGTATAACGTATAACGTATAACGTATAACGTATAACGAATAACGTATAACGTATAACGTATAACGTATAACGTATAACGTATAACGTATAACGTATAACGTATAACGTATAACGTATAACGTATAACGTATAACGTATAACGTACAACGTATAACGTACAGCGTATAACGTACAGCGTATAACGTACAGCGTATAACGTATAACGTATAACGTATAACGTATAACGTATAACGTATAACGTATAACGTGTAACGTATAACGTATAACGTACAACGTACAACGTGTAACGTATAACGTATAACGTACAACGTATAACGTACAGCGTATAACGTACAGCGTATAACGTACAGCGTATAACGTACAGCGTATAACGTATAACGTATATCGTATAACGTATAACGTGTATCGTATAACGTATAACGTATAACGTATAACGTATAACGTATAACATATAACGTATAACGTATAACGTACAGCGTAAAACGTACAGCGTATAACGTATAACGTATAACGTGTAACGTATAACGTACAACGTACAACGGGTAACGTACAACGTATAACGTACAACGTATAACGTACAACGTACAACGTATAATGTACAACGTATAACGTACAACGTACAACGGGTAACGTATAACGTATAACATATAACTTATAACGTAGAGCGTATAACGTACAGCGTATAACGTATAACGTATAACGTATAACGTGTAACGTATAACGTATAACGTACAACGTACAACGTGTAACGTATAACGTACAGCGTATAACGTATAACATACAACGTATAACGTACAACGTGTAACGTACAACGTATAACGTACAACGTATAACGTACAACGTACAACGTATAATGTACCACGTATAACGTACAACGTACAACGGGTAACGTATAACGTATAACATATAACTTATAACGTACAGCGTATAACGTACAGCGTATAACGTATAACGTATAACGTAAAACGTACAACGTATAACGTACAGCGTATAACGTACAGCGTATAACGTACAGCGTATAACGTACAGCGTATAACGTATAACGTATAACGTATAACGTATAACGTATATCGTATAACGTATAACGTATAACGTATAACGTATAACGTATAACGTATAACGTATAACGTATAACATATAACGTATAACGTATAACGTACAGCGTATAACGTATAACATACAACGTATAACGTACAACGTATAACGTACAACGTATAACGTACAGCGTATAACGTATAACGTATAACGTATAACGTAAAACGTATAACGTATAACGTATAACGTATATCGTATAACGTATAACGTATAACGTATAACGTATAACGTATAACGTATAACGTATAACATATAACGTATAACGTATAACGTACAGCGTATAACGTATAACGTATAACGTATAACGTATAACGTATAACGTATAACGTATAACGTATAACGTATAACGTATAACATATAACGTATAACGTATAACGTACAGCGTATAACGTATAACATACAACGTATAACGTACGACGTATAACGTACAACGTATAACGTACAGCGTATAACGTACAGCGTATAACGTACAGCGTATAACGTACAGCGTATAACGTATAACGTATAACGTATAACGTGTAACGTATAACGTATAACGTACAACGTACAACGTGTAACGTATAACGTACAGCGTATAACGTATAACATACAACGTATAACGTACAACGTATAACGTACGACGTATAACGTACAACGTATAACGTACAGCGTATAACGTACAGCGTATAACGTACAGCGTATAACGTACAGCGTATAACGTATAACGTATAACGTATATCGTGTAACGTATAACGTATAACGTACAGCGTATAACGTACAGCGAATAACGTATAAGGTATAACGTACAACGTATAACGTATACCGTATACCGTATACCGTATAACGTATAACGTATAACGTATAACGTATAACGTATAACGTATAACGTATAACGTATAACGTATAACGTATAACGTATAACGTATAACGTATAACGTATAACGTATAACGTATAACGTATAACGTATAACGTATAACGTATAACGTATAACGTATAACGTATAACGTATAACGTATAACGTATAACGTATAACGTATAACGTATAACGTAAAACGTATAACGTATAACGTATAACGTATATCGTATAACGTATAACGTATAACGTATAACGTATAACGTATAACGTATAACGTATAACATATAACGTATAACGTATAACGTACAGCGTATAACGTATAACGTATAACGTATAACGTATAACGTATAACGTATAACGTATAACGTATAACGTATAACGTATAACGTATAACGTATAACGTATAACGTATAACGTATAACGTATAACGTATAACGTATAACGTATAACGTATAACGTATAACGTATAACGTATAACGTATAACGTATAACGTATAACGTATAATGTATAACGTATAACGTATAACGTACCGCGTATAACGTACAGCGTATAACGTACAGCGTATAACGTATAACGTATAACGTATAACGTGTAACGTATAACGTATAACGTATAACGTACAACGTATAACGTACAACGTATAACGTACAACGTATAACGTACAACGTATAACGTACAACGTACAACGTATAACGTATAACGTATATCGTATAACGTATAACGTATAACGTATAACGTATAACGTATAACGTACAACGTGTAACGTATAACGTATAACGTACAGCGTATAACGTATAACGTATAACGTACAACGTATAACGTACAGCGTATAACGTTCAGCGTATAACGTACAGCGTATAACGTATAACGTATAACGTATAACGTATAACGTATATCGTATAACGTATAACGTATAACGTATAACGTATAACGTATAACATATAACGTATAACGTATAACGTACAGCGTATAACGTATAACGTACAACGTATAACGTTCAACGTACAACGTACAACATGTAACGTATAACGTATAACGTATAACGTACAGCGTATAACGTACAGCGTATAACGTACAGCGTATAACGTATAACGTATAACGTATAACGTGTAACGTATAACGTATAACGTACAACGTACAACGTGTAACGTATAACGTACAGCGTATAACGTATAACATACAACGTATAACGTACAACGTATAACGTACAACGTATAACGTACAACGTATAACGTACAACGTACAACGTATAATGTACAACGTATAACGTACAACGTACAACGTACAACGGGTAACGTATAACGTATAACATATAACTTATAACGTACAGCGTATAACGTACAGCGTATAACGTATAACGTATAACGTATAACGTGTAACGTATAACGTATAACGTACAACGTACAACGTGTAACGTATAACGTACAGCGTATAACGTATAACATACAACGTATAACGTACAACGTATAACGTACAACGTATAACGTACAACGTATAACGTACAGCGTATAACGTACAGCGTATAACGTACAGCGTATAACGTACAGCGTATAACGTATAACGTATAACGTATATCGTGTAACGTATAACGTATAACGTACAGCGTATAACGTACAGCGAATAACGTATAAGGTATAACGTACAACGTATAACGTATACCGTATACCGTATACCGTATAACGTATAACGTATAACGTATAACGTATAACGTATAACGTATAACGTATAACGTATAACGTATAACGTATAACGTATAACGTATAACGTATAACGTATAACGTATAACGTATAACGTATAACGTATAACGTATAACGTATAACGTATAACGTATAACGTATAACGTATAACGTATAACGTATAACGTATAACGTATAACGTATAACGTATAACGTATAATGTATAACGTATAACGTATAACGTACATTGTACAACGTGTAACGTATAACATATAACGTACAACATATAACGTACAACGTATAACGTATAACGTATAACGTATAACGTACAACGTATTACGTACAACGTATAACGTATAACGTACAGCGTATAACGTATAACGTATAACGTACAACGTATAACGTACAGCGTATAACGTACAGCGTATAACGTACAGCGTATAACGTATAACGTATAACGTATAACGTATAACGTATATCGTATAACGTATAACGTATAACGTATAACGTATAACGTATAACATATAACGTATAACGTATAACGTACAGCGTATAACGTATAACGTACAACGTATAACGTTCAACGTACAACGTACAACATGTAACGTATAACGTATAACGTATAACGTACAGCGTATAACGTACAGCGTATAACGTACAGCGTATAACGTATAACGTATAACGTATAACGTGTAACGTATAACGTATAACGTACAACGTACAACGTGTAACGTATAACGTACAGCGTATAACGTATAACATACAACGTATAACGTACAACGTATAACGTACAACGTATAACGTACAACGTATAACGTACAACGTACAACGTATAATGTACAACGTATAACGTACAACGTACAACGGGTAACGTATAACGTATAACATATAACTTATAACGTACAGCGTATAACGTACAGCGTATAACGTATAACGTATAACGTATAACGTGTAACGTATAACGTATAACGTACAACGTACAACGTGTAACGTATAACGTACAGCGTATAACGTATAACATACAACGTATAACGTACAACGTATAACGTACAACGTATAACGTACAACGTATAACGTACAGCGTATAACGTACAGCGTATAACGTACAGCGTATAACGTACAGCGTATAACGTATAACGTATAACGTATATCGTGTAACGTATAACGTATAACGTACAGCGTATAACGTACAGCGAATAACGTATAAGGTATAACGTACAACGTATAACGTATACCGTATACCGTATACCGTATAACGTATAACGTATAACGTATAACGTATAACGTATAACGTATAACGTATAACGTATAACGTATAACGTATAACGTATAACGTATAACGTATAACGTATAACGTATAACGTATAACGTATAACGTATAACGTATAACGTATAATGTATAACGTATAACGTATAACGTACATCGTACAACGTGTAACGTATAACATATAACGTACAACATATAACGTACAACGTATAACGTATAACGTATAACGTATAACGTACAACGTATTACGTACAACGTATAACGTACAACGTATAACGTACAACGTATAACGTACAACGTACAACGTATAACGTACAACGTATAACGTACAACGTACAACGTGTAACGCATAACGTATAACGTATATCGTATAACGTATAACGTATAACGTATAACGTATAACGTACAACGTGTAACGTATAACGTATAACGTACAGCGTATAACGTATAACGTATAACGTACAACGTATAACGTACAGCGTATAACGTACGGCGTATAACGTACAGCGTATAACGTATAACGTATAACGTATAACGTATAACGTATATCGTATAACGTATAACGTATAACGTATAACGTATAACGTATAACATATAACGTATAACGTATAACGTACAGCGTATAACGTATAACGTACAACGTATAACGTTCAACGTACAACGTACAACATGTAACGTATAACGTATAATGTATAACGTACCGCGTATAACGTACAGCGTATAACGTACAGCGTATAACGTATAACGTATAACGTATAACGTGTAACGTATAACGTATAACGTACAACGTACAACGTGTAACGTATAACGTATAACGTACAACGTATAACGTACAGCGTATAACGTACAGCGTATAACGTACAGCGTATAACGTACAGCGTATAACGTATAACGTATATCGTATAACGTATAACGTGTATCGTATAACGTATAACGTATAACGTATAACGTATAACGTATAACGTATAACATATAACGTATAACGTATAACGTACAGCGTAAAACGTACAGCGTATAACGTATAACGTATAACGTGTAACGTATAACGTACAACGTACAACGGGTAACGTATAACGTATAACATATAACTTATAACGTACAGCGTATAACGTACTGCGTATAACGTATAACGTATAACGTAAAACGTACAACGTATAACGTACAGCGTATAACGTACAGCGTATAACGTACAGCGTATAACGTACAGCGTATAACGTATAACGTATAACGTATAACGTATAACGTATAACGTATAACGTATAACGTATAACGTATAACGTATAACGTATATCGTATAACGTATAACGTATAACGTATAACGTATAACGTATAACGTATAACGTATAACGTATAACATATAACGTATAACGTATAACGTACAGCGTATAACGTATAACATACAACGTATAACGTACAACGTACAACGTGTAACGTACAACGTATAACGTATAACGTACAGCGTATAATGTACAGCGTATAACGTACAGCGTATAACGTATAACGTATAACGTATAACGTATAACGTGTAACGTATAACGTATAACGTACAGCGTATAACGTACAGCGAATAACGTATAAGGTATAACGTACAACGTATAACGTATACCGTATACCGTATAACGTATAACGTATAACGTATAACGTATAACGTACAACGTATAACGTACAGCGTATAACGTACAGCGTATAACGTACAGCGTATAACGTATAACGTATAACGTATAACGTATAACGTATATCGTATAACGTATAACGTATAACGTATAACGTATAACGTATAACATATAACGTATAACGTGTAACGTACAGCGTATAACGTATAACGTACAACGTATAACGTTCAACGTACAACGTACAACATGTAACGTATAACGTATAACGTATAACGTACAGCGTATAACGTACAGCGTATAACGTACAGCGTATAACGTATAACGTATAACGTATAACGTATAACGTATAACGTATAACGTATAACGTGTAACGTATAACGTATAACGTACAACGTACAACGTGTAACGTATAACGTATAACGTACAACGTATAACGTACAGCGTATAACGTACAGCGTATAACGTACAGCGTATAACGTACAGCGTATAACGTATAACGTATATCGTATAACGTATAACGTGTATCGTATAACGTATAACGTATAACGTATAACGTATAACGTATAACGTATAACATATAACGTATAACGTATAACGTACAGCGTAAAACGTACAGCGTATAACGTATAACGTATAACGTGTAACGTATAACGTACAACGTACAACGGGTAACGTACAACGTATAACGTACAACGTATAACGTACAACGTACAACGTATAATGTACAACGTATAACGTACAACGTACAACGGGTAACGTATAACGTATAACATATAACTTATAACGTACAGCGTATAACGTACAGCGTATAACGTATAACGTATAACGTATAACGTGTAACGTATAACGTATAACGTACAACGTACAACGTGTAACGTATAACGTACAGCGTATAACGTATAACATACAACGTATAACGTACAACGTATAACGTACAACGTATAACGTACAACGTATAACGTACAACGTACAACGTATAATGTACCACGTATAACGTACAACGTACAACGGGTAACGTATAACGTATAACATATAACTTATAACGTACAGCGTATAACGTACAGCGTATAACGTATAACGTATAACGTAA
Source organism: Lasioglossum morio (assembly GCA_916610235.2). Classification (NCBI taxonomy): domain Eukaryota; kingdom Metazoa; phylum Arthropoda; class Insecta; order Hymenoptera; family Halictidae; genus Lasioglossum; species Lasioglossum morio. The sequence continues at coordinate 79,452 of CAKAJA020000392.1, forward strand.
AACGTACAACGTATAACGTACAGCGTATAACGTACAGCGTATAACGTACAGCGTATAACGTACAGCGTATAACGTATAACGTATAACGTATAACGAATAACGTATAACGTATAACGTATATCGTATAACGTATAACGTATAACGTATAACGTATAACGTATAACGTATAACGTATAACGTATAACATATAACGTATAACGTATAACGTACAGCGTATAACGTATAACATACAACGTATAACGTACAACGTATAACGTACAACGTATAACGTACAACGTATAACGTACAACGTACAACGTATAATGTACAACGTATAACGTACAACGTACAACGGGTAACGTATAACGTATAACATATAACTTATAACGTACAGCGTATAACGTACAGCGTATAACGTATAACGTATAACGTATAACGTATAACGTAAAACGTATAACGTATAACGTATAACGTATATCGTATAACGTATAACGTATAACGTATAACGTATAACGTACAGCGTATAACATATAACGTATAACGTATAACGTACAGCGTATAACGTATAACATACAACGTATAACGTACAACGTATAACGTACAGCGTATAACGTACAGCGTATAACGTATAACGTATAACGTATAACGTATAACGTATATCGTATAACGTATAACGTATAACGTATAACGTATAACGTATAACATATAACGTATAACGTGTAACGTACAGCGTATAACGTATAACGTACAACGTATAACGTTCAACGTACAACGTACAACATGTAACGTATAACGTATAACGTATAACGTACAGCGTATAACGTACAGCGTATAACGTACAGCGTATAACGTATAACGTATAACGTATAACGTATAACGTATAACGTGTAACGTATAACGTATAACGTACAACGTACAACGTGTAACGTATAACGTATAACGTACAACGTATAACGTACAGCGTATAACGTACAGCGTATAACGTACAGCGTATAACGTACAGCGTATAACGTATAACGTATATCGTATAACGTATAACGTGTATCGTATAACGTATAACGTATAACGTATAACGTATAACGTATAACATATAACGTATAACGTATAACGTACAGCGTAAAACGTACAGCGTATAACGTATAACGTATAACGTGTAACGTATAACGTACAACGTACAACGGGTAACGTACAACGTATAACGTACAACGTATAACGTACAACGTACAACGTATAATGTACAACGTATAACGTACAACGTACAACGGGTAACGTATAACGTATAACATATAACTTATAACGTACAGCGTATAACGTACAGCGTATAACGTATAACGTATAACGTATAACGTGTAACGTATAACGTATAACGTACAACGTACAACGTGTAACGTATAACGTACAGCGTATAACGTATAACATACAACGTATAACGTACAACGTATAACGTACAACGTATAACGTACAACGTATAACGTACAACGTACAACGTATAATGTACCACGTATAACGTACAACGTACAACGGGTAACGTATAACGTATAACATATAACTTATAACGTACAGCGTATAACGTACAGCGTATAACGTATAACGTATAACGTAAAACGTACAACGTATAACGTACAGCGTATAACGTACAGCGTATAACGTACAGCGTATAACGTACAGCGTATAACGTATAACGTATAACGTATAACGAATAACGTATAACGTATAACGTATATCGTATAACGTATAACGTATAACGTATAACGTATAACGTATAACGTATAACGTATAACGTATAACGTATAACATATAACGTATAACGTATAACGTACAGCGTATAACGTATAACATACAACGTATAACCTACAACGTATAACGTACAGCGTATAACGTACACCGTATAACGTACAGCGTATAACGTATAACGTATAACGTATATCGTATAACGTATAACGTATAACGTATAACGTATAACGTACAGCGTATAACGTACAGCGTATAACGTACAGCGTATAACGTATAACGTACAACGTATAACGTACAACGTACAACGTGTAACGTATAACGTATAACGTATATCGTATAACGTATAACGTATAACGTATAACGTATAACGTATAACGTACAACGTGTAACGTATAACGTATAACGTACAGCGTATAACGTATAACGTATAACGTACAACGTATAACGTACAGCGTATAACGTACAGCGTATAACGTACAGCGTATAACGTATAACGTATAACGTATAACGTATATCGTATAACGTATAACGTATAACGTATAACGTATAACGTATAACATATAACGTATAACGTATAACGTACAGCGTATAACGTATAACGTACAACGTATAACGTTCAACGTACAACGTACAACATGTAACGTATAACGTATAACGTATAACGTACCGCGTATAACGTACCGCGTATAACGTACAGCGTATAACGTACAACGTATAACGTACAACGTACAACGTATAACGTACAACGTATAACGTATAACGTACAACGTACAACGTGTAACGTATAACGTACAGCGTATAACGTATAACATACAACGTGTAACGTATAACGTATAACGTATATCGTATAACGTATAACGTATAACGTATAACGTATAACGTACAGCGTATAACGTATAACGTACAACGTATAACGTTCAACGTACAACGTACAACATGTAACGTATAACGTATAACGTATAACGTACAGCGTATAACGTACAGCGTATAACGTACAGCGTATAACGTATAACGTATAACGTATAACGTGTAACGTATAACGTATAACGTACAACGTACAACGTGTAACGTATAACGTACAGCGTATAACGTATAACATACAACGTATAACGTACAACGTATAACGTACAACGTATAACGTACAACGTATAACGTACAATGTACAACGTATAATGTACAACGTATAACGTACAACGTACAACGGGTAACGTATAACGTATAACATATAACTTATAACGTACAGCGTATAACGTACAGCGTATAACGTATAACGTATAACGTATAACGTGTAACGTATAACGTATAACGTACAACGTACAACGTGTAACGTATAACGTACAGCGTATAACGTATAACATACAACGTATAACGTACAAGGTATAACGTACAACGTATAACGTACAACGTATAACGTACAACGTACAACGTATAATGTACCACGTATAACGTACAACGTACAACGGGTAACGTATAACGTATAACATATAACTTATAACGTACAGCGTATAACGTATAACGTATAACGTATAACGTATAACGTATAACGTATAACATATAACATATAACGTATAACGTATAACGTATAACGTATAACGTATAACGTATAACGTATAATGTATAACGTATAACGTATAACGTACATCGTACAACGTGTAACGTATAACATATAACGTACAACATATAACGTACAACCTATAACGAATAACGTATAACGTATAACGTACAACGTATTACGTACAACGTATAACGTACAACGTATAACGTACAACGTATAATGTACAACGTACAACGTATAACGTACAACGTATAACGTACAACGTACAACGTGTAACGTATAACGTATAACGTATAACGTATATCGTATAACGTATAACGTATAACGTATAACGTATAACGTATAACGTACAACGTGTAACGTATAACGTATAACGTACAGCGTATAACGTATAACGTATAACGTACAACGTATAACGTACAGCGTATAACGTACAGCGTATAACGTACAGCGTATAACGTATAACGTATAACGTATAACGTATAACGTATATCGTATAACGTATAACGTATAACGTATAACGTATAACGTATAACATATAACGTATAACGTATAACGTACAGCGTATAACGTATAACGTACAACGTATAACGTTCAACGTACAACGTACAACATGTAACGTATAACGTATAACGTATAACGTACCGCGTATAACGTACAGCGTATAACGTACAGCGTATAACGTATAACGTATAACGTATAACGTATAACGTGTAACGTATAACGTATAACGTACAACGTACAACGTGTAACGTATAACGTATAACGTACAACGTATAACGTACAGCGTATAACGTACAGCGTATAACGTACAGCGTATAACGTACAGCGTATAACGTATAACGTATATCGTATAACGTATAACGTGTATCGTATAACGTATAACGTATTACGTATAATTTATAACGTATAACATATAACGTATAACGTATAACGTACAGCGTAAAACGTACAGCGTATAACGTATAACGTATAACGTGTAACGTATAACGTACAACGTACAACGGGTAACGTATAACGTATAACATATAACTTATAACGTACAGCGTATAACGTACAGCGTATAACGTATAACGTATAACGTAAAACGTACAACGTATAACGTACAGCGTATAACGTACAGCGTATAACGTACAGCGTATAACGTACAGCGTATAACGTATAACGTATAACATATAACGTATAACGTATAACGTACAGCGTATAACGTATAACATACAACGTATAACGTACAACGTATAACGTACAGCGTATAACGTACACCGTATAACGTACAGCGTATAACGTATAACGTATAACGTATATCGTATAACGTATAACGTATAACGTATAACGTATAACGTACAGCGTATAACGTACAGCGTATAACGTACAGCGTATAACGTATAACGTACAACGTATAACGTACAACGTACAACGTGTAACGTATAACGTATAACGTATATCGTATAACGTATAACGTATAACGTATAACGTATAACGTATAACGTACAACGTGTAACGTATAACGTATAACGTACAGCGTATAACGTATAACGTATAACGTACAACGTATAACGTACAGCGTATAACGTACAGCGTATAACGTACAGCGTATAACGTATAACGTATAACGTATAACGTATATCGTATAACGTATAACGTATAACGTATAACGTATAACGTATAACATATAACGTATAACGTATAACGTACAGCGTATAACGTATAACGTACAACGTATAACGTTCAACGTACAACGTACAACATGTAACGTATAACGTATAACGTATAACGTACCGCGTATAACGTACCGCGTATAACGTACAGCGTATAACGTACAACGTATAACGTACAACGTACAACGTATAACGTACAACGTATAACGTATAACGTACAACGTACAACGTGTAACGTATAACGTACAGCGTATAACGTATAACATACAACGTGTAACGTATAACGTATAACGTATATCGTATAACGTATAACGTATAACGTATAACGTATAACGTACAGCGTATAACGTATAACGTACAACGTATAACGTTCAACGTACAACGTACAACATGTAACGTATAACGTATAACGTATAACGTACAGCGTATAACGTACAGCGTATAACGTACAGCGTATAACGTATAACGTATAACGTATAACGTGTAACGTATAACGTATAACGTACAACGTACAACGTGTAACGTATAACGTACAGCGTATAACGTATAACATACAACGTATAACGTACAACGTATAACGTACAACGTATAACGTACAACGTATAACGTACAATGTACAACGTATAATGTACAACGTATAACGTACAACGTACAACGGGTAACGTATAACGTATAACATATAACTTATAACGTACAGCGTATAACGTACAGCGTATAACGTATAACGTATAACGTATAACGTGTAACGTATAACGTATAACGTACAACGTACAACGTGTAACGTATAACGTACAGCGTATAACGTATAACATACAACGTATAACGTACAAGGTATAACGTACAACGTATAACGTACAACGTATAACGTACAACGTACAACGTATAATGTACCACGTATAACGTACAACGTACAACGGGTAACGTATAACGTATAACATATAACTTATAACGTACAGCGTATAACGTATAACGTATAACGTATAACGTATAACGTATAACGTATAACATATAACATATAACGTATAACGTATAACGTATAACGTATAACGTATAACGTATAACGTATAATGTATAACGTATAACGTATAACGTACATCGTACAACGTGTAACGTATAACATATAACGTACAACATATAACGTACAACCTATAACGAATAACGTATAACGTATAACGTACAACGTATTACGTACAACGTATAACGTACAACGTATAACGTACAACGTATAATGTACAACGTACAACGTATAACGTACAACGTATAACGTACAACGTACAACGTGTAACGTATAACGTATAACGTATAACGTATATCGTATAACGTATAACGTATAACGTATAACGTATAACGTATAACGTACAACGTGTAACGTATAACGTATAACGTACAGCGTATAACGTATAACGTATAACGTACAACGTATAACGTACAGCGTATAACGTACAGCGTATAACGTACAGCGTATAACGTATAACGTATAACGTATAACGTATAACGTATATCGTATAACGTATAACGTATAACGTATAACGTATAACGTATAACATATAACGTATAACGTATAACGTACAGCGTATAACGTATAACGTACAACGTATAACGTTCAACGTACAACGTACAACATGTAACGTATAACGTATAACGTATAACGTACCGCGTATAACGTACAGCGTATAACGTACAGCGTATAACGTATAACGTATAACGTATAACGTATAACGTGTAACGTATAACGTATAACGTACAACGTACAACGTGTAACGTATAACGTATAACGTACAACGTATAACGTACAGCGTATAACGTACAGCGTATAACGTACAGCGTATAACGTACAGCGTATAACGTATAACGTATATCGTATAACGTATAACGTGTATCGTATAACGTATAACGTATTACGTATAATTTATAACGTATAACATATAACGTATAACGTATAACGTACAGCGTAAAACGTACAGCGTATAACGTATAACGTATAACGTGTAACGTATAACGTACAACGTACAACGGGTAACGTATAACGTATAACATATAACTTATAACGTACAGCGTATAACGTACAGCGTATAACGTATAACGTATAACGTAAAACGTACAACGTATAACGTACAGCGTATAACGTACAGCGTATAACGTACAGCGTATAACGTACAGCGTATAACGTATAACGTATAACGTATAACGTATAACGTATAACGTATAACGTATAACGTATAACGTATAACGTATAACGTATAACGTATAACGTATATCGTATAACGTATAACGTATAACGTATAACATATAACGTATAACGTATAACGTACAGCGTATAACGTATAACATACAACGTATAACGTACAACGTACAACGTGTAACGTACAACGTATAACGTATAACGTACAGCGTATAATGTACAGCGTATAACGTACAGCGTATAACGTATAACGTATAACGTATAACGTGTAACGTATAACGTATAACGTACAGCGTATAACGTACAGCGAATAACGTATAAGGTATAACGTACAACGTACAACGTATAACGTAAAGCGTATAACGTACAGCGTATAACGTACAGCGTATAACGTATAACGTATAACGTATAACGTATAACGTATATCGTATAACGTATAACGTATAACGTATAACGTATAACGTATAACATATAACGTATAACGTATAACGTACAGCGTATAACGTATAACGTACAACGTATAACGTTCAACGTACAACGTACAACATGTAACGTATAACGTATAACGTATAACGTACAGCGTATAACGTACAGCGTATAACGTACAGCGTATAACGTATAACGTATAACGTATAACGTGTAACGTATAACGTATAACGTACAACGTACAACGTGTAACGTATAACGTACAGCGTATAACGTATAACATACAACGTATAACGTACAACGTATAACGTACAACGTATAACGTACAACGTATAACGTACAACGTACAACGTATAATGTACAACGTATAACGTACAACGTACAACGGGTAACGTATAACGTATAACATATAACTTATAACGTACAGCGTATAACGTACAGCGTATAACGTATAACGTATAACGTATAACGTGTAACGTATAACGTATAACGTACAACGTACAACGTGTAACGTATAACGTACAGCGTATAACGTATAACATACAACGTATAACGTACAACGTATAACGTACAACGTATAACGTACAACGTATAACGTACAACGTACAACGTATAATGTACCACGTATAACGTACAACGTACAACGGGTAACGTATAACGTATAACGTACAGCGTATAACGTACAGCGTATAACGTACAGCGTATAACGTACAGCGTATAACGTATAACGTATAACGTATAACGTATAACGTATAACGTATAACGTATATCGTATAACGTATAACGTATAACGTATAACGTATAACGTATAACGTATAACATATAACGTATAACGTATAACGTACAGCGTATAACGTATAACATACAACGTATAACGTACAACGTATAACGTACAACGTATAACGTACAACGTATAACGTACAACGTACAACGTATAATGTACAACGTATAACGTACAACGTATAACGTACAACGTACAACGGGTAACGTATAACGTATAACATATAACTTATAACGTACAGCGTATAACGTACAGCGTATAACGTATAACGTATAACGAATAACGTGTAACGTATAACGTATAACGTACAACGTACAACGTGTAACGTATAACGTACAGCGTATAACGTATAACATACAACGTATAACGTACAAGGTATAACGTACAACGTATAACGTACAACGTATAACGTACAACGTACAACGTATAATGTACCACGTATAACGTACAACGTACAACGGGTAACGTATAACGTATAACATATAACTTATAACGTACAGCGTATAACGTACAACGTATAACGTACAACGTACAACGTATAATGTACCACGTATAACGTACAACGTACAACGGGTAACGTATAACGTATAACGTACAGCGTATAACGTACAGCGTATAACGTACAGCGTATAACGTACAGCGTATAACGTATAACGTATAACGTATAACGTATAACGTATAACGTACAGCGTATAACGTATAACATACAACGTATAACGTACAACGTATAACGTACAACGTATAACGTACAACGTATAACGTACAACGTACAACGTATAATGTACAACGTATAACGTACAACGTACAACGGGTAACGTATAACGTATAACATATGACTTATAACGTACAGCGTATAACGTACAGCGTATAACGTATAACGTATAACGTATAACGTAAAACGTATAACGTATAACGTATAACGTATATCGTATAACGTATAACGTATAACGTATAACGTATAACGTATAACGTATAACGTATAACATATAACGTATAACGTATAACGTACAGCGTATAACGTATAACGTATAACGTATAACGTATAACGTATAACGTATAACGTATAACATATAACGTATAACGTATAACGTATAACGTATAACGTATAACGTATAACGTATAACGTATAACGTATAACGTATAACGTATAACGTATAACGTATAACGTATAACGTATAACGTATAACGTATAACGTATAACGTATAACGTATAACGTATAACGTATAACGTATAACGTATAACGTATAACGTATAATGTATAACGTATAACGTATAACGTACATCGTACAACGTGTAACGTATAACATATAACGTACAACATATAACGTACAACGTATAACGTATAACGTATAACGTATAACGTATAACGTACAACGTATAACGTACAACGTATAACGTACAACGTATAACGTACAACGTATAACGTACAACGTACAACGTATAACGTACAACGTATAACGTACAACGTATAACGTACAGCGTATAACGTATAACGTATAACGTATAACGTACAACGTATAACGTACAGCGTATAACGTACACCGTATAACGTACAGCGTATAACGTATAACGTATAACGTATAACGTATAACGTATATCGTATAACGTATAACGTATAACGTACAGCGTATAACGTACAGCGTATAACGTACAGCGTATAACGTACAGCGTATAACGTATAACGTATAACGTATAACGTATAACGTATATCGTATAACGTATAACGTATAACGTACAGCGTATAACGTACAGCGTATAACGTACAGCGTATAACGTATAACGTATAACGTATATCGTGTAACGTATAACGTATAACGTACAGCGTATAACGTACAGCGAATAACGTATAAGGTATAACGTACAACGTATAACGTATACCGTATACCGTATACCGTATAACGTATAACGTATAACGTATAACGTATAACGTATAACGTATAACGTATAACGTATAACGTATAACGTATAACGTATAACGTATAACGTATAACGTATAACGTATAACGTATAACGTATAACGTATAACGTATAACGTATAACGTATAACGTATAACGTATAACGTATAACGTATAACGTATAACGTATAATGTATAACGTATAACGTACATCGTACAACGTGTAACGTATAACATATAACGTACAACATATAACGTACAACGTATAACGTATAACGTATAACGTATAACGTACAACGTATTACGTACAACGTATAACGTACAACGTGTAACGTATAACGTATAACGTACAGCGTATAACGTATAACGTATAACGTACAACGTATAACGTACAGCGTATAACGTACAGCGTATAACGTACAGCGTATAACGTATAACGTATAACGTATAACGTATATCGTATAACGTATAACGTATAACGTATAACGTATAACGTATAACATATAACGTATAACGTATAACGTACAGCGTATAACGTATAACGTACAACGTATAACTTTCAACGTACAACGTACAACATGTAACGTATAACGTATAACGTATAACGTATAACGTATAACGTATAACGTATAACGTATAACGTATAACGTATAATGTATAACGTATAACGTATAACGTACATCGTACAACGTGTAACGTATAACATATAACGTACAACTTATAACGTACAACGTATAACGTATAACGTATAACGTATAACGTACAACGTATTACGTACAACGTATAACGTACAACGTATAACGTACAACGTATAACGTACAACGTACAACGTATAACGTACAACGTATAACGTACAACGTACAACGTGTAACGTGTAACGTATAACGTATATCGTATAACGTATAACGTATAACGTATAACGTATAACGTACAACGTGTAACGTATAACGTATAACGTACAGCGTATAACGTATAACGTATAACGTACAACGTATAACGTACAGCGTATAACGTACAGCGTATAACGTACAGCGTATAACGTATAACGTATAACGTATAACGTATAACGTATATCGTATAACGTATAACGTATAACGTATAACGTATAACATATAACGTATAACGTATAACGTACAGCGTATAACGTATAACGTACAACGTATAACGTTCAACGTACAACGTACAACATGTAACGTATAACGTATAACGTATAACGTACCGCGTATAACGTACAGCGTATAACGTACAGCGTATAACGTATAACGTATAACGTATAACGTGTAACGTATAACGTATAACGTACAACGTACAACGTGTAACGTATAACGTATAACGTACAACGTATAACGTACAGCGTATAACGTACAGCGTATAACGTACAGCGTATAACGTACAGCGTATAACGTATAAGGTATATCGTATAACGTATAACGTGTATCGTATAACGTATAACGTATAACGTATAACGTATAACGTATAACATATAACGTATAACGTATAACGTACAGCGTAAAACGTACAGCGTATAACGTATAACGTATAACGTGTAACGTATAACGTTCAACGTACAACGGGTAACGTATAACGTATAACATATAACTTATAACGTACAGCGTATAACGTACAGCGTATAACGTATAACGTATAACGTAAAACGTACAACGTATAACGTACAGCGTATAACGTACAGCGTATAATGTACAGCGTATAACGTACAGCGTATAACGTATAACGTATAACGTATAACGTATAACGTATAACGTATAACGTATAACGTATAACGTATAACGTATAACGTATATCGTATAACGTATAACGTATAACGTATAACGTATAACGTATAACGTATAACGTGTAACGTATAACGTATAACGTACAACGTATAACGTACAGCGTATAACGTACAGCGTATAACGTACAGCGTATAACGTACAGCGTATAACGTATAAGGTATATCGTATAACGTATAACGTGTATCGTATAACGTATAACGTATAACGTATAACGTATAACGTATAACATATAACGTATAACGTATAACGTACAGCGTAAAACGTACAGCGTATAACGTATAACGTATAACGTGTAACGTATAACGTACAACGTACAACGGGTAACGTATAACGTATAACATATAACTTATAACGTACAGCGTATAACGTACAGCGTATAACGTACAGCGTATAATGTACAGCGTATAACGTACAGCGTATAACGTATAACGTATAACGTATAACGTATAACGTATAACGTATAACGTATAACGTATAACGTATAACGTATAACGTATATCGTATAACGTACAACGTATAACGTACAACGTACAACGTGTAACGTATAACGTATAACGTATATCGTATAACGTATAACGTATAACGTATAACGTATAACGTACAACGTGTAACGTATAACGTATAACGTACAGCGTATAACGTATAACGTATAACGTACAACGTATAACGTACAGCGTATAACGTACAGCGTATAACGTATAACATACAACGTATAACGTACAACGTACAACGTGTAACGTACAACGTATAACGTATAACGTACAGCGTATAATGTACAGCGTATAACGTACAGCGTATAACGTATAACGTATAACGTATAACGTGTAACGTATAACGTATAACGTACAGCGTATAACGTACAGCGAATAACGTATAAGGTATAACGTACAACGTATAACGTATACCGTATACCGTATAACGTATAACGTATATCGTATAACGTATAACGTATAACGTATAACGTATAACGTATAACGTATAACGTATAACGTATAACGTATAACGTATAACGTACAACGTATAACGTACAACGTATAACGTACAACGTATAACGTACAACGTATAACGTACAACGTACAACGTGTAACGTATAACGTATAACGTATATCGTATAACGTATAACGTATAACGTATAACGTATAACGTACAACGTGTAACGTATAACGTATAACGTACAGCGTATAACGTATAACGTATAACGTACAACGTATAACGTACAGCGTATAACGTACAGCGTATAACGTACAGCGTATAACGTATAACGTATGACGTATAACGTATAACGTATATCGTATAACGTGTAACGTATAACGTATAACGTATAACGTATAACATATAACGTATAACGTATAACGTACAGCGTATAACGTATAACGTACAACGTATAACGTACAACGTATAACGTTCAACGTACAACGTACAACATGTAACGTATAACGTATAACGTATAACGTACAGCGTATAACGTATAACATACAACGTATAACGTACAACGTATAACGTACAACGTATAACGTACAACGTATAACGTACAACGTACAACGTATAATGTACAACGTATAACGTACAACGTACAACGGGTAACGTATAACGTATAACATATAACTTATAACGTACAGCGTATAACGTACAGCGTATAACGTATAACGTATAACGTATAACGTAAAACGTATAACGTATAACGTATAACGTATATCGTATAACGTACAACGTATAACGTACAACGTATAACGTACAACGTACAACGTATAACGTACAACGTATAACGTACAACGTACAACGTGTAACGTATAACGTATAACGTATATCGTATAACGTATAACGTATAACGTATAACGTATAACGTACAACGTGTAACGTATAACGTATAACGTACAGCGTATAACGTATAACGTGTAACGTACAACGTATAACGTATAACGTACAGCGTATAATGTACAGCGTATAACGTACAGCGTATAACGTATAACGTATAACGTATAACGTGTAACGTATAACGTATAACGTACAGCGTATAACGTACAGCGAATAACGTATAAGGTATAACGTACAACGTATAACGTATACCGTATACCGTATAACGTATAACGTATATCGTATAACGTATAACGTATAACGTATAACGTATAACGTATAACGTATAACGTATAACGTATAACGTATAACGTATAACGTATAACGTACAACGTATAACGTACAACGTATAACGTACAACGTATAACGTACAACGTATAACGTACAACGTATAACGTACAACGTACAACGTGTAACGTATAACGTATAACGTATATCGTATAACGTATAACGTATAACGTATAACGTATAACGTACAACGTGTAACGTATAACGTATAACGTACAGCGTATAACGTATAACGTATAACGTACAACGTATAACGTACAGCGTATAACGTACAGCGTATAACGTACAGCGTATAACGTATAACGTATGACGTATAACGTATAACGTATATCGTATAACGTATAACGTATAACGTATAACGTATAACGTATAACATATAACGTATAACGTATAACGTACAGCGTATAACGTATAACGTACAACGTATAACGTTCAACGTACAACGTACAACATGTAACGTATAACGTATAACGTATAACGTACAGCGTATAACGTACAGCGTATAACGTACAGCGTATAACGTTTAACGTATAACGTATAACGTGTAACGTATAACGTATAACGTACAACGTACAACGTGTAACGTATAACGTATAACGTACAACGTATAACGTACAGCGTATAACGTACAGCGTACAACGTACAGCGTATAACGTACAGCGTATAACGTATAACGTATATCGTATAACGTATAACGTATAACGTACAACGTATTACGTACAACGTATAACGTACAACGTATAACGTACAACGTATAACGTACAACGTACAACGTATAACGTACAACGTATAACGTACAACGTACAACGTGTAACGTATAACGTATAACGTATATCGTATAACGTATAACGTATAACGTATAACGTATAACGTACAACGTGTAACGTATAACGTATAACGTACAGCGTATAACGTATAACGTATAACGTACAACGTATAACGTACAACGTATAACGTACAGCGTATAACGTACAGCGTATAACGTACAGCGTATAACGTACAGCGTATAACGTATAAGGTATATCGTATAACGTATAACGTGTATCGTATAACGTATAACGTATAACGTATAACGTATAACGTATAACATATAACGTATAACGTATAACGTACAGCGTAAAACGTACAGCGTATAACGTATAACGTATAACGTGTAACGTATAACGTACAACGTACAACGGGTAACGTATAACGTATAACATATAACTTATAACGTACAGCGTATAACGTACAGCATATAACGTACAGCGTATAATGTACAGCGTATAACGTACAGCGTATAACGTATAACGTATAACGTATAACGTATAACGTATAACGTATAACGTATAACGTATAACGTATAACGTATAACGTATAACGTATATCGTATAACGTACAACGTATAACGTACAACGTACAACGTGTAACGTATAACGTATAACGTATATCGTATAACGTATAACGTATAACGTATAACGTATAACGTACAACGTGTAACGTATAACGTATAACGTACAGCGTATAACGTATAACGTATAACGTACAACGTATAACGTACAGCGTATAACGTACAGCGTATAACGTATAACATACAACGTATAACGTACAACGTACAACGTGTAACGTACAACGTATAACGTATAACGTACAGCGTATAATGTACAGCGTATAACGTACAGCGTATAACGTATAACGTATAACGTATAACGTGTAACGTATAACGTATAACGTACAGCGTATAACGTACAGCGAATAACGTATAAGGTATAACGTACAACGTATAACGTATACCGTATACCGTATAACGTATAACGTATATCGTATAACGTATAACGTATAACGTATAACGTATAACGTATAACGTATAACGTATAACGTATAACGTATAACGTATAACGTACAACGTATAACGTACAACGTATAACGTACAACGTATAACGTACAACGTATAACGTACAACGTACAACGTGTAACGTATAACGTATAACGTATATCGTATAACGTATAACGTATAACGTATAACGTATAACGTACAACGTGTAACGTATAACGTATAACGTACAGCGTATAACGTATAACGTATAACGTACAACGTATAACGTACAGCGTATAACGTACAGCGTATAACGTATAACGTATATCGTATAACGTATAACGTATAACGTACAACGTATTACGTACAACGTATAACGTACAACGTATTACGTACAACGTATAACGTACAACGTATAACGTACAACGTATAACGTACAACGTACAACGTATAACGTACAACGTATAACGTACAACGTACAACGTGTAACGTATAACGTATAACGTATATCGTATAACGTATAACGTATAACGTATAACGTATAACGTACAACGTGTAACGTATAACGTATAACGTACAGCGTATAACGTATAACGTATAACGTACAACGTATAACGTACAGCGTATAACGTACAGCGTATAACGTACAGCGTATAACGTATAACGTACAACGTATAACGTTCAACGTACAACGTACAACATGTAACGTATAACGTATAACGTATAACGTACAGCGTATAACGTACAGCGTATAACGTACAGCGTATAACGTATAACGTATAACGTATAACGTGTAACGTATAACGTATAACGTACAACGTACAACGTGTAACGTATAACGTACAGCGTATAACGTATAACATACAACGTATAACGTACAACGTATAACGTACAACGTATAACGTACAACGTATAACGTACAACGTACAACGTATAATGTACAACGTATAACGTACAACGTACAACGGGTAACGTATAACGTATAACATATAACTTATAACGTACAGCGTATAACGTACAGCGTATAACGTATAACGTATAACGTATAACGTGTAACGTATAACGTATAACGTACAACGTACAACGTGTAACGTATAACGTACAGCGTATAACGTATAACATACAACGTATAACGTACAACGTATAACGTACAACGTATAACGTACAACGTATAACGTACAACGTATAACGTACAACGTACAACGTATAATGTACCACGTATAACGTACAACGTACAACGGGTAACGTATAACGTATAACATATAACTTATAACGTACAGCGTATAACGTACAGCGTATAACGTATAACGTAAAACGTACAACGTATAACGTACAGCGTATAACGTACAGCGTATAACGTACAGCGTATAACGTACAGCGTATAACGTATAACGTATAACGTATAACGTGTAACGTATAACGTACAGCGTATAACGTATAACGTACAACGTATAACGTTCAACGTACAACGTACAACATGTAACGTATAACGTATAACGTATAACGTACAGCGTATAACGTATAACATACAACGTATAACGTACAACGTATAACGTACAACGTATAACGTACAACGTATAACGTACAACGTACAACGTATAATGTACAACGTATAACGTACAACGTACAACGGGTAACGTATAACGTATAACATATAACTTATAACGTACAGCGTATAACGTACAGCGTATAACGTATAACGTATAACGTATAACGTAAAACGTATAACGTATAACGTATAACGTATATCGTATAACGTACAACGTATAACGTACAACGTATAACGTACAACGTACAACGTATAACGTACAACGTATAACGTACAACGTACAACGTGTAACGTATAACGTATAACGTATATCGTATAACGTATAACGTATAACGTATAACGTATAACGTACAACGTGTAACGTATAACGTATAACGTACAGCGTATAACGTATAACGTGTAACGTACAACGTATAACGTATAACGTACAGCGTATAATGTACAGCGTATAACGTACAGCGTATAACGTATAACGTATAACGTATAACGTGTAACGTATAACGTATAACGTACAGCGTATAACGTACAGCGAATAACGTATAAGGTATAACGTACAACGTATAACGTATACCGTATACCGTATAACGTATAACGTATATCGTATAACGTATAACGTATAACGTATAACGTATAACGTATAACGTATAACGTATAACGTATAACGTATAACGTATAACGTACAACGTATAACGTACAACGTATAACGTACAACGTATAACGTACAACGTATAACGTACAACGTATAACGTACAACGTACAACGTGTAACGTATAACGTATAACGTATATCGTATAACGTATAACGTATAACGTATAACGTATAACGTACAACGTGTAACGTATAACGTATAACGTACAGCGTATAACGTATAACGTATAACGTACAACGTATAACGTACAGCGTATAACGTACAGCGTATAACGTACAGCGTATAACGTATAACGTATGACGTATAACGTATAACGTATATCGTATAACGTATAACGTATAACGTATAACGTATAACGTATAACATATAACGTATAACGTATAACGTACAGCGTATAACGTATAACGTACAACGTATAACGTTCAACGTACAACGTACAACATGTAACGTATAACGTATAACGTATAACGTACAGCGTATAACGTACAGCGTATAACGTACAGCGTATAACGTTTAACGTATAACGTATAACGTGTAACGTATAACGTATAACGTACAACGTACAACGTGTAACGTATAACGTATAACGTACAACGTATAACGTACAGCGTATAACGTACAGCGTACAACGTACAGCGTATAACGTACAGCGTATAACGTATAACGTATATCGTATAACGTATAACGTATAACGTACAACGTATTACGTACAACGTATAACGTACAACGTATAACGTACAACGTATAACGTACAACGTACAACGTATAACGTACAACGTATAACGTACAACGTACAACGTGTAACGTATAACGTATAACGTATATCGTATAACGTATAACGTATAACGTATAACGTATAACGTACAACGTGTAACGTATAACGTATAACGTACAGCGTATAACGTATAACGTATAACGTACAACGTATAACGTACAACGTATAACGTACAGCGTATAACGTACAGCGTATAACGTACAGCGTATAACGTACAGCGTATAACGTATAAGGTATATCGTATAACGTATAACGTGTATCGTATAACGTATAACGTATAACGTATAACGTATAACGTATAACATATAACGTATAACGTATAACGTACAGCGTAAAACGTACAGCGTATAACGTATAACGTATAACGTGTAACGTATAACGTACAACGTACAACGGGTAACGTATAACGTATAACATATAACTTATAACGTACAGCGTATAACGTACAGCATATAACGTACAGCGTATAATGTACAGCGTATAACGTACAGCGTATAACGTATAACGTATAACGTATAACGTATAACGTATAACGTATAACGTTCAACGTACAACGTACAACATGTAACGTATAACGTATAACGTATAACGTACAGCGTATAACGTACAGCGTATAACGTACAGCGTATAACGTACAGCGTATAACGTACAGCGTATAACGTTTAACGTATAACGTATAACGTGTAACGTATAACGTATAACGTACAACGTACAACGTGTAACGTATAACGTATAACGTACAACGTATAACGTACAGCGTATAACGTACAGCGTACAACGTACAGCGTATAACGTACAGCGTATAACGTATAACGTATATCGTATAACGTATAACGTATAACGTACAACGTATTACGTACAACGTATAACGTACAACGTATAACGTACAACGTATAACGTACAACGTACAACGTATAACGTACAACGTATAACGTACAACGTACAACGTGTAACGTATAACGTATAACGTATATCGTATAACGTATAACGTATATAGTATAACGTATAACGTACAACGTGTAACGTATAACGTATAACGTACAGCGTATAACGTATAACGTATAACGTACAACGTATAACGTACAACGTATAACGTACAGCGTATAACGTACAGCGTATAACGTACAGCGTATAACGTACAGCGTATAACGTATAAGGTATATCGTATAACGTATAACGTGTATCGTATAACGTATAACGTATAACGTATAACGTATAACGTATAACATATAACGTATAACGTATAACGTACAGCGTAAAACGTACAGCGTATAACGTATAACGTATAACGTGTAACGTATAACGTACAACGTACAACGGGTAACGTATAACGTATAACATATAACTTATAACGTACAGCGTATAACGTACAGCATATAACGTACAGCGTATAATGTACAGCGTATAACGTACAGCGTATAACGTATAACGTATAACGTATAACGTATAACGTATAACGTATAACGTATAACGTATAACGTATAACGTATAACGTATAACGTATATCGTATAACGTACAACGTATAACGTACAACGTACAACGTGTAACGTATAACGTATAACGTATATCGTATAACGTATAACGTATAACGTATAACGTATAACGTACAACGTGTAACGTATAACGTATAACGTACAGCGTATAACGTATAACGTATAACGTACAACGTATAACGTACAGCGTATAACGTACAGCGTATAACGTATAACATACAACGTATAACGTACAACGTACAACGTGTAACGTACAACGTATAACGTATAACGTACAGCGTATAATGTACAGCGTATAACGTACAGCGTATAACGTATAACGTATAACGTATAACGTGTAACGTATAACGTATAACGTACAGCGTATAACGTACAGCGAATAACGTATAAGGTATAACGTACAACGTATAACGTATACCGTATACCGTATAACGTATAACGTATATCGTATAACGTATAACGTATAACGTATAACGTATAACGTATAACGTATAACGTATAACGTATAACGTATAACGTATAACGTACAACGTATAACGTACAACGTATAACGTACAACGTATAACGTACAACGTATAACGTACAACGTACAACGTGTAACGTATAACGTATAACGTATATCGTATAACGTATAACGTATAACGTATAACGTATAACGTACAACGTGTAACGTATAACGTATAACGTACAGCGTATAACGTATAACGTATAACGTACAACGTATAACGTACAGCGTATAACGTACAGCGTATAACGTATAACGTATGACGTATAACGTATAACGTATATCGTATAACGTATAACGTATAACGTATAACGTATAACGTATAACGTATAACGTATAACATATAACGTATAACGTATAACGTACAGCGTATAACGTATAACGTACAACGTATAACGTTCAACGTACAACGTACAACATGTAACGTATAACGTATAACGTATAACGTACAGCGTATAACGTACAGCGTATAACGTACAGCGTATAACGTTTAACGTATAACGTATAACGTGTAACGTATAACGTATAACGTACAACGTACAACGTGTAACGTATAACGTATAACGTACAACGTATAACGTACAGCGTATAACGTACAGCGTATAACGTACAGCGTATAACGTACAGCGTATAACGTATAACGTATATCGTATAACGTATAACGTATAACGTACAACGTATTACGTACAACGTATAACGTACAACGTATAACGTACAACGTATAACGTACAACGTACAACGTATAACGTACAACGTATAACGTACAACGTACAACGTGTAACGTATAACGTATAACGTATATCGTATAACGTATAACGTATAACGTATAACGTATAACGTACAACGTGTAACGTATAACGTATAACGTACAGCGTATAACGTATAACGTATAACGTACAACGTATAACGTACAGCGTATAACGTACAGCGTATAACGTACAGCGTATAACGTATAACGTACAACGTATAACGTTCAACGTACAACGTACAACATGTAACGTATAACGTATAACGTATAACGTACAGCGTATAACGTACAGCGTATAACGTACAGCGTATAACGTATAACGTATAACGTATAACGTGTAACGTATAACGTATAACGTACAACGTACAACGTGTAACGTATAACGTACAGCGTATAACGTATAACATACAACGTATAACGTACAACGTATAACGTACAACGTATAACGTACAACGTATAACGTACAACGTACAACGTATAATGTACAACGTATAACGTACAACGTACAACGGGTAACGTATAACGTATAACATATAACTTATAACGTACAGCGTATAACGTACAGCGTATAACGTATAACGTATAACGTATAACGTGTAACGTATAACGTATAACGTACAACGTACAACGTGTAACGTATAACGTACAGCGTATAACGTATAACATACAACGTATAACGTACAACGTATAACGTACAACGTATAACGTACAACGTACAACGTATAACGTACAACGTATAACGTACAACGTACAACGTATAATGTACCACGTATAACGTACAACGTACAACGGGTAACGTATAACGTATAACATATAACTTATAACGTACAGCGTATAACGTACAGCGTATAACGTATAACGTAAAACGTACAACGTATAACGTACAGCGTATAACGTACAGCGTATAACGTACAGCGTATAACGTACAGCGTATAACGTATAACGTATAACGTATAACGTGTAACGTATAACGTATAACGTACAACGTACAACGTGTAACGTATAACGTACAGCGTATAACGTATAACATACAACGTATAACGTACAACGTATAACGTACAACGTATAACGTACAACGTATAACGTACAACGTATAACGTACAACGTACAACGTATAATGTACCACGTATAACGTACAACGTACAACGGGTAACGTATAACGTATAACATATAACTTATAACGTACAGCGTATAACGTACAGCGTATAACGTATAACGTAAAACGTACAACGTATAACGTACAGCGTATAACGTACAGCGTATAACGTACAGCGTATAACGTACAGCGTATAACGTATAACGTATAACGTATAACGTATAACGTATAACGTATAACGTATAACGTATAACGTATATCGTATAACGTATAACGTATAACGTATAACGTATAACGTATAACGTATAACGTATAACGTATAACGTATAACGTATAACGTATAACGTATAACATATAACGTATAACGTATAACGTACAGCGTATAACGTATAACATACAACGTATAACGTACAACGTATAACGTACAACGTATAACGTACAACGTATAACGTACAACGTACAACGTATAATGTACAACGTATAACGTACAACGTACAACGGGTAACGTATAACGTATAACATATAACTTATAACGTACAGCGTATAACGTACAGCGTATAACGTATAACGTATAACGTATAACGTAAAACGTATAACGTATAACGTATAACGTATATCGTATAACGTATAACGTATAACGTATAACGTATAACGTATAACGTATAACGTATAACATATAACGTATAACGTATAACGTACAGCGTATAACGTATAACGTATAACGTATAACGTATAACGTATAACGTATAACGTATAACGTATAACGTATAACGTATAACGTATAACGTATAACGTATAACGTATAACGTATAACGTATAACGTATAACGTATAACGTATAACGTATAACGTATAACGTATAACGTATAACGTATAACGTATAACGTATAACGTATAATGTATAACGTATAACGTATAACGTATACCGTATACCGTATAACGAATAACGTATAACGTATAACGTATAACGTATAACGTATAACGTATAACGTATAACGTATAACGTATAACGTATAACGTATAACGTATAACGTACAACGTACAACGTGTAACGTATAACGTACAGCGTATAACGTATAACATACAACGTATAACGTACAACGTATAACGTACAACGTATAACGTACAACGTATAACGTACAACGTACAACGTATAATGTACAACGTATAACGTACAACGTACAACGGGTAACGTATAACGTATAACATATAACTTATAACGTACAGCGTATAACGTACAGCGTATAACGTATAACGTATAACGTATAACGTGTAACGTATAACGTATAACGTACAACGTACAACGTGTAACGTATAACGTACAGCGTATAACGTATAACATACAACGTATAACGTACAACGTATAACGTACAACGTATAACGTACAACGTATAACGTACAACGTACAACGTATAATGTACCACGTATAACGTACAACGTACAACGGGTAACGTATAACGTATAACATATAACTTATAACGTACAGCGTATAACGTACAGCGTATAACGTATAACGTAAAACGTACAACGTATAACGTATAACGTATAACGTATAACGTATAATGTATAACGTATAACGTATAACGTATACCGTATACCGTATAACGAATAACGTATAACGTATAACGTATAACGTATAACGTATAACGTATAACGTATAACGTATAACGTATAACGTATAACGTATAACGTATAACGTATAACGTATAACGTATAACGTATAACGTATAACGTATAACGTATAACGTATAACGTATAACGTATAACGTATAACGTATAACCTACATCGTACAACGTGTAACGTATAACATATAACGTACAACATATAACGTACAAAGTATTACGTATAACGTATAACGTATATCGTACAACGTATAACGTATAACGTATAACGTATAACGTATAACGTATAACGTATAACGTATAACGTATAACGTATAACGTATAACGTATAACGTATAACGTATAACGTATAACGTATAACGTATAACGTATAACGTATAACGTATAACGTATAACGTATAACGTATAACGTATAACGTATAACGTATAACGTATAACGTATAACGTATAACGTATAATGTATAACGTATAACGTATAACGTACAGCGAATAACGTATAAGGTATAACGTACAACGTATAACGTATGCCGTATACCGTATAACGTATAACGTATATCGTATAACGTATAACGTATAACGTATAACGTATAACGTATAACGTATAACGTATAACGTATAACGTATAACGTATAACGTATAACGTATAACGTACAACGTATAACGTACAACGTATAACGTACAACGTATAACGTATAACGTATAACGTACAACGTACAACGTGTAACGTATAACGTATAACGTATATCGTACAACGTACAACGGGTAACGTATAACGTATAACATATAACTTATAACGTACAGCGTATAACGTACAGCGTATAACGTATAACGTATAACGTAAAACGTACAACGTATAACGTACAGCGTATAACGTACAGCGTATAACGTACAGCGTATAACGTACAGCGTATAACGTATAACGTATAACGTATAACGTATAACGTATAACGTATAACGTATAACGTATATCGTATAACGTATAACGTATAACGTATAACGTATAACGTATAACGTATAACGTATAACGTATAACGTATAACGTATATCGTATAACGTATAACGTATAACGTATAACGTATAACGTATAACGTATAACGTATAACGTATAACGTATAACGTATAACATATAACGTATAACGTATAACGTACAGCGTATAACGTATAACATACAACGTATAACGTACAACGTATAACGTACAACGTATAACGTACAACGTATAACGTACAACGTACAACGTATAACGTACAACGTACAACGGGTAACGTATAACGTATAACATATAACTTATAACGTACAGCGTATAACGTACAGCGTATAACGTATAACGTATAACGTATAACGTAAAACGTATAACGTATAACGTATAACGTATATCGTATAAAGTATAACGTGTATCGTATAACGTATAACGTATAACGTATAACGTATAACATATAACGTATAACGTATAACGTACAGCGTAAAACGTACAGCGTATAACGTATAACGTATAACGTGTAACGAATAACGTACAACGTACAACGGGTAACGTATAACGTATAACATATAACTTATAACGTACAGCGTATAACGTACAGCGTATAACGTATAACGTATAACGTAAAACGTACAACGTATAACGTACAGCGTATAACGTACAGCGTATAACGTACAGCGTATAACGTACAGCGTATAACGTACAGCGTATAACGTATAACGTATAACGTATAACGTATAACGTATAACGTATAACGTATAACGTATAACGTATATCGTATAACGTATAACGTATAACGTATAACGTATAACGTATAACGTATAACGTATAACGTATAACATATAACGTATAACGTATAACGTACAGCGTATAACGTATAACATACAACGTATAACGTACAACGTACAACGTGTAACGTACAACGTATAACGTATAACGTACAGCGTATAATGTACAGCGTATAACGTACAGCGTATAACGTATAACGTATAACGTATAACGTGTAACGTATAACGTATAACGTACAGCGTATAACGTACAGCGAATAACGTATAAGGTATAACGTACAACGTATAACGTATACCGTATACCGTATAACGTATAACGTATAACGTATAACGTATAACGTATAACGTATAACGTATAACGTATAACGTATAACGTATAACGTATAACGTATAACGTATAACGTATAACGTATAACGTACAACGTATAACGTACAACGTATAACGTACAACGTATAACGTATAACGTATAACGTACAACGTACAACGTGTAACGTATAACGTATAACGTATATCGTATAACGTATAACGTATAACGTATAACGTATAACGTACATCGTGTAACGTATAACGTATAACGTACAGCGTATAACGTATAACGTATAACGTACAACGTATAACGTACAGCGTATAACGTACAGCGTATAACGTACAGCGTATAACGTATAACGTATAACGTATAACGTACAACGTGTAACGTATAACATATAACGTACAACATATAACGTACAACGTATTACGTATAACGTATAATGTATAACGTACAACGTATAACGTACAACGTATAACGTACAACGTATAACGTACAACGTATAACGTACAACGTACAACGTGTAACGTATAACGTATAACGTATATCGTATAACGTATAACGTATAACGTATAACGTATAACGTATAACGTATAACGTACAACGTATAACGTACAACGTATAACGTACAACGTATAACGTACAACGTATAACGTACAACGTATAACGTACAACGTACAACGTGTAACGTATAACGTATAACGTATATCGTATAACGTATAACGTATAACGTATAACGTATAACGTACATCGTGTAACGTATAACGTATAACGTACAGCGTATAACGTATAACGTATAACGTATAACGTACAACGTATAACGTACAGCGTATAACGTACAGCGTATAACGTACAGCGTATAACGTATAACGTATAACGTATAACGTATAACGTGTAACGTATAACGTATAACGTACAACGTACAACGTGTAACGTATAACGTACAGCGTATAACGTATAACATACAACGTATAACGTACAACGTATAACGTACAACGTATAACGTACAACGTATAACGTACAACGTACAACGTATAATGTACCACGTATAACGTACAACGTACAACGGGTAACGTATAACGTATAACATATAACTTATAACGTACAGCGTATAACGTACAGCGTATAACGTATAACGTATAACGTAAAACGTACAACGTATAACGTACAGCGTATAACGTACAGCGTATAACGTACAGCGTATAACGTACAGCGTATAACGTATAACGTATAACGTATAACGTATAACGTATAACGTATAACGTATAACGTATATCGTATAACGTATAACGTATAACGTATAACGTATAACGTATAACGTATAACGTATAACGTATAACGTATAACGTATAACATATAACGTATAACGTATAACGTACAGCGTATAACGTATAACATACAACGTATAACGTACAACGTATAACGTACAACGTATAACGTACAACGTATAACGTACAACGTACAACGTATAACGTACAACGTACAACGGGTAACGTATAACGTATAACATATAACTTATAACGTACAGCGTATAACGTACAGCGTATAACGTATAACGTATAACGTATAACGTAAAACGTATAACGTATAACGTATAACGTATATCGTATAACGTATAACGTATAACGTATAACGTATAACGTATAACGTATAACGTATAACATATAACGTATAACGTATAACGTACAGCGTATAACGTATAACGTATAACGTATAACGTATAACGTATAACGTATAACGTATAACGTATAACGTATAACGTATAACGTATAACGTATAACGTATAACGTATAACGTATAACGTATAACGTATAACGTATAACGTATAACGTATAACGTATAACGTATAACGTATAACGTATAACGTATAACGTATAACGTATAACGTATAACGTATAACGTATAATGTATAACGTATAACGTATAACGTACATCGTACAACGTGTAACGTATAACATATAACGTACAACATATAACGTACAACGTATAACGTATAACGTATAACGTATAACGTACAACGTATAACGTACAACGTATAACGTACAACGTATAACGTACAACGTACAACGTATAACGTACAACGTATAACGTACAACGTATAACGTACAGCGTATAACGTATAACGTATAACGTATAACGTACAACGTATAACGTACAGCGTATAACGTACACCGTCTAACGTACAGCGTATAACGTATAACGTATAACGTATAACGTATAACGTATATCGTATAACGTATAACGTATAACGTACAGCGTATAACGTACAGCGTATAACGTATAACGTATAACGTATATCGTGTAACGTATAACGTATAACGTACAGCGTATAACGTACAGCGAATAACGTATAAGGTATAACGTACAACGTATAACGTATACCGTATACCGTATACCGTATAACGTATAACGTATAACGTATAACGTATAACGTATAACGTATAACGTATAACGTTCAACGTACAACGTACAACATGTAACGTATAACGTATAACGTATAACGTACAGCGTATAACGTACAGCGTATAACGTACAGCGTATAACGTATAACGTATAACGTATAACGTGTAACGTATAACGTATAACGTACAACGTACAACGTGTAACGTATAACGTATAACGTACAACGTATAACGTACAGCGTATAACGTACAGCGTATAACGTACAGCGTATAACGTACAGCGTATAACGTATAACGTATATCGTATAAAGTATAACGTGTATCGTATAACGTATAACGTATAACGTATAACGTATAACATATAACGTATAACGTATAACGTACAGCGTAAAACGTACAGCGTATAACGTATAACGTATAACGTGTAACGAATAACGTACAACGTACAACGGGTAACGTATAACGTATAACATATAACTTATAACGTACAGCGTATAACGTACAGCGTATAACGTATAACGTATAACGTAAAACGTACAACGTATAACGTACAGCGTATAACGTACAGCGTATAACGTACAGCGTATAACGTACAGCGTATAACGTACAGCGTATAACGTATAACGTATAACGTATAACGTATAACGTATAACGTATAACGTATAACGTATAACGTATATCGTATAACGTATAACGTATAACGTATAACGTATAACGTATAACGTATAACGTATAACGTATAACATATAACGTATAACGTATAACGTACAGCGTATAACGTATAACATACAACGTATAACGTACAACGTACAACGTGTAACGTACAACGTATAACGTATAACGTACAGCGTATAATGTACAGCGTATAACGTACAGCGTATAACGTATAACGTATAACGTATAACGTGTAACGTATAACGTATAACGTACAGCGTATAACGTACAGCGAATAACGTATAAGGTATAACGTACAACGTATAACGTATACCGTATACCGTATAACGTATAACGTATAACGTATAACGTATAACGTATAACGTATAACGTATAACGTATAACGTATAACGTATAACGTATAACGTATAACGTATAACGTATAACGTATAACGTATAACGTATAACGTATAACCTACATCGTACAACGTGTAACGTATAACATATAACGTACAACATATAACGTACAACGTATTACGTATAACGTATAACGTATAACGTACAACGTATAACGTACAACGTATAACGTACAACGTATAACGTACAACGTATAACGTACAACGTACAACGTGTAACGTATAACGTATAACGTATATCGTATAACGTATAACGTATAACGTATAACGTATAACGTACAACGTGTAACGTATAACGTATAACGTACAGCGTATAACGTATAACGTATAACGTACAACGTATAACGTACAGCGTATAACGTACAGCGTATAACGTATAACATACAACGTATAACGTACAACGTACAACGTGTAACGTACAACGTATAACGTATAACGTACAGCGTATAATGTACAGCGTATAACGTACAGCGTATAACGTATAACGTATAACGTATAACGTGTAACGTATAACGTATAACGTACAGCGTATAACGTACAGCGAATAACGTATAAGGTATAACGTACAACGTATAACGTATACCGTATACCGTATAACGTATAACGTATATCGTATAACATATAACGTATAACGTATAACGTATAACGTATAACGTATAACGTATAACGTATAACGTATAACGTATAACGTATAACGTATAACGTACAACGTATAACGTACAACGTATAACGTACAACGTATAACGTACAACGTATAACGTACAACGTACAACGTGTAACGTATAACGTATAACGTATATCGTATAACGTATAACGTATAACGTATAACGTATAACGTATAACGTACATCGTGTAACGTATAACGTATAACGTTCAGCGTATAACGTATAACGTATAACGTACAACGTATAACGTACAGCGTATAACGTACAGCGTATAACGTACAGCGTATAACGTATAACGTATAACGTATAACGTACAACGTGTAACGTATAACATATAACGTACAACATATAACGTACAACGTATTACGTATAACGTATAATGTATAACGTACAACGTATAACGTACAACGTATAACGTACAACGTATAACGTACAACGTATAACGTACAACGTATAACGTACAACGTACAACGTGTAACGTATATCGTATAACGTATATCGTATATCGTATAACGTATAACGTATAACGTATAACGTATAACGTATAACGTATAACGTATAACGTATAACGTATAACGTATAACGTACAACGTATAACGTACAACGTATAACGTACAACGTATAACGTACAACGTATAACGTACAACGTACAACGTGTAACGTATAACGTATAACGTATATCGTATAACGTATAACGTATAACGTATAACGTATAACGTACATCGTGTAACGTATAACGTATAACGTACAGCGTATAACGTATAACGTATAACGTACAACGTATAACGTACAGCGTATAACGTACAGCGTATAACGTACAGCGTATAACGTATAACGTATAACGTATAACGTATAACGTATAACGTATAACGTATAACGTACAACGTGTAACGTATAACATATAACGTACAACATATAACGTACTACGTATTACGTATAACGTATAACGTATAACGTACAACGTATAACGTACAACGTATAACGTACAACGTATAACGTACAACGTATAACGTACAACGTACAACGTGTAACGTATAACGTATAACGTATATCGTATAACGTATAACGTATAACGTATAACGTATAACGTACAACGTGTAACGTATAACGTATAACGTACAACGTATAACGTACAACGTATAACGTACAACGTACAACGTGTAACGTATAACGTATAACGTATAACGTATAACGTATAACGTATAACGTACAACGTATAACGTACAACGTATAACGTACAACGTATAACGTACAACGTATAACGTACAACGTACAACGTGTAACGTATAACGTATAACGTATATCGTATAACGTATAACGTATAACGTATAACGTATAACGTATAACGTATAACGTATACCGTATAACGTATAACGTATAACGTATAACGTATAACGTATAACGTATAACGTATAACGTATAACGTATAACGTACAACGTATAACGTACAACGTATAACGTACAACGTACAACGTGTAACGTATAACGTATAACGTATATCGTATAACGTATAACGTATAACGTATAACGTATAACGTATAACGTATAACGTATAACGTATTACGTATAACGTATAACGTATAACGTACAACGTATAACGTACAACGTATAACGTACAACGTATAACGTACAACGTATAACGTACAACGTATAACGTATAACGTACAGCGTATAATGTACAGCGTATAACGTACAGCGTATAACGTATAACGTATAACGTATAACGTATATCGTATAACGTATAACGTATAACGTATAACGTATAACGTATAACGTATAACGTATAACATATAACGTATAACGTATAACGTACAGCGTATAACGTATAAAATACAACGTATAACGTACAACGTACAACGTGTAACGTGCAACGTATAACGTATAACGTACAGCGTATAATGTACAGCGTATAACGTACAGCGTATAACGTATAACGTATAACGTATAACGTGTAACGTATAACGTATAACGTACAGCGTATAACGTACAGCGAATAACGTATAAGGTATAACGTACAACGTATAACGTATACCGTATACCGTATAACGTATAACGTATAACGTATAACGTATAACGTATAACGTATAACGTACAACGTATAACGTATAACGTATAACGTATAACGTATAACGTATAACGTATAACGTATAACGTATAACGTATAACGTATAACGTATAACGTATAACGTATAACGTATAACGTATAACGTATAACGTATAATGTATAACGTACAGCGTACAACGTACAACGTATAACGTATACCGTATACCGTATAACGTATAACGTATAACGTATAACGTACATCGTACAACGTGTAACGTATAACATATAACGTACAACATATAACGTACAACGTATAACGTATAACGTATAACGTATAACGTATAACGTACAGCGTATAACGTACAGCGTATAACGTATAACGTATAACGTATATCGTGTAACGTATAACGTATAACGTACAGCGTATAACGTACAGCGAATAACGTATAAGGTATAACGTACAACGTATAACGTATACCGTATACCGTATACCGTATAACGTATAACGTATAACGTATAACGTATAACGTATAACGTATAACGTATAACGTTCAACGTACAACGTACAACATGTAACGTATAACGTATAACGTATAACGTACAGCGTATAACGTACAGCGTATAACGTACAGCGTATAACGTATAACGTATAACGTATAACGTGTAACGTATAACGTATAACGTACAACGTACAACGTGTAACGTATAACGTATAACGTACAACGTATAACGTACAGCGTATAACGTACAGCGTATAACGTACAGCGTATAACGTACAGCGTATAACGTATAACGTATATCGTATAAAGTATAACGTGTATCGTATATCGTATAACGTATAACGTATAACGTATAACGTATATCGTATAACGTATAACGTATAACGTATAACGTATAACGTATAACGTATAACGTATAACATATAACGTATAACGTATAACGTACAGCGTATAACGTATAACATACAACGTATAACGTACAACGTACAACGTGTAACGTACAACGTATAACGTATAACGTACAGCGTATAATGTACAGCGTATAACGTACAGCGTATAACGTATAACGTATAACGTATAACGTGTAACGTATAACGTATAACGTACAGCGTATAACGTACAGCGAATAACGTATAAGGTATAACGTACAACGTATAACGTATACCGTATACCGTATAACGTATAACGTATAACGTATAACGTATAACGTATAACGTATAACGTATAACGTATAACGTATAACGTATAACGTATAACGTATAACGTATAACGTATAACGTATAACGTATAACGTATAACGTATAACGTATAACGTATAACGTATAACGTATAACCTACATCGTACAACGTGTAACGTATAACATATAACGTACAACATATAACGTACAACGTATTACGTATAACGTATAACGTATAACGTATAACGTACAACGTATAACGTACAACGTATAACGTACAACGTATAACGTACAACGTATAACGTACAACATACAACGTGTAACGTATAACGTATAACGTATATCGTATAACGTATAACGTATAACGTATAACGTATAACGTACAACGTGTAACGTATAACGTATAACGTACAGCGTATAACGTATAACGTATAACGTACAACGTATAACGTACAGCGTATAACGTACAGCGTATAACGTATAACATACAACGTATAACGTACAACGTACAACGTGTAACGTACAACGTATAACGTATAACGTAC
Source organism: Lasioglossum morio (assembly GCA_916610235.2). NCBI lineage: Eukaryota > Metazoa > Arthropoda > Insecta > Hymenoptera > Halictidae > Lasioglossum > Lasioglossum morio. The sequence goes on from CAKAJA020000392.1 coordinate 113,808, forward strand.
AGCGTATAATGTACAGCGTATAACGTACAGCGTATAACGTATAACGTATAACGTATAACGTGTAACGTATAACGTATAACGTACAGCGTATAACGTACAGCGAATAACGTATAAGGTATAACGTACAACGTATAACGTATACCGTATACCGTATAACGTATAACGTATATCGTATAACATATAACGTATAACGTATAACGTATAACGTATAACGTATAACGTATAACGTATAACGTATAACGTATAACGTATAACGTACAACGTATAACGTACAACGTATAACGTACAACGTATAACGTACAACGTATAACGTACAACGTACAACGTGTAACGTATAACGTATAACGTATATCGTATAACGTATAACGTATAACGTATAACGTATAACGTATAACGTACATCGTGTAACGTATAACGTATAACGTACAGCGTATAACGTATAACGTATAACGTACAACGTATAACGTACAGCGTATAACGTACAGCGTATAACGTACAGCGTATAACGTATAACGTATAACGTATAACGTACAACGTGTAACGTATAACATATAACGTACAACATATAACGTACAACGTATTACGTATAACGTATAATGTATAACGTACAACGTATAACGTACAACGTATAACGTACAACGTATAACGTACAACGTATAACGTACAACGTACAACGTGTAACGTATAACGTATAACGTATATCGTATAACGTATAACGTATAACGTATAACGTATAACGTATAACGTATAACGTATAACGTATAACGTATAACGTATAACGTACAACGTATAACGTACAACGTATAACGTACAACGTATAACGTACAACGTATAACGTACAACGTACAACGTGTAACGTATAACGTATAACGTATATCGTATAACGTATAACGTATAACGTATAACGTACATCGTGTAACGTATAACGTATAACGTACAGCGTATAACGTATAACGTATAACGTACAACGTATAACGTACAGCGTATAACGTACAGCGTATAACGTACAGCGTATAACGTATAACGTATAACGTATAACGTATAACGTATAACGTATAACGTACAACGTGTAACGTATAACATATAACGTACAACATATAACGTACAACGTATTACGTATAACGTATAACGTATAACGTACAACGTATAACGTACAACGTATAACGTACAACGTATAACGTACAACGTATAACGTACAACGTACAACGTGTAACGTATAACGTATAACGTATATCGTATAACGTATAACGTATAACGTATAACGTATAACGTACAACGTGTAACGTATAACGTATAACGTACAGCGTATAACGTATAACGTATAACGTACAACGTATAACGTACAGCGTATAACGTACAGCGTATAACGTACAGCGTATAACGTATAACGTATAACGTATAACGTATAACGTATAACGTATATCGTATAACGTATAACGTATAACGTATAACGTATAACGTATAACATATAACGTATAACGTATAACGTACAGCGTATAACGTATAACGTACAGCGTATAACGTATAACGTATAACGTATAACGTATAACGTATATCGTATAACGTATAACGTATAACGTACAGCGTATAACGTACAGCGTATAACGTACAGCGTATAACGTATAACGTATAATGTATATCGTGTAACGTATAACGTATAACGTACAGCGTATAACGTACAGCGAATAACGTATAAGGTATAACGTACAACGTATAACGTATACCGTATACCGTATACCGTATAACGTATAACGTATAACGTATAACGTATAACGTATAACGTATAACGTATAACGTATAACGTATAACGTATAACGTATAACGTATAACGAATAACGTATAACGTATAACGTATAACGTATAACGTATAACGTATAACGTATAACGTATAACGTATAACGTATAACGTATAACGTATAACGTATAACGTATAACGTATAACGTACAACGTATAACGTACAGCGTATAACGTACACCGTATAACGTACAGCGTATAACGTATAACGTATAACGTATAACGTATAACGTATAACGTATAACGTATAACGTATAACGTACAGCGTATAACGTACAGCGTATAACGTACAGCGTATAACGTATAACGTATAACGTATATCGTGTAACGTATAACGTATAACGTACAGCATATAACGTACAGCGAATAACGTATAAGGTATAACGTACAACGTATAACGTATACCGTATACCGTATACCGTATAACGTATAACGTATAACGTATAACGTATAACGTATAACGTATAACGTATAACGTATAACGTATAACGTATAACGTATAACGTATAACGTATAACGTATAACGTACAACGTATAACGTACAACGTATAACGTACAGCGTATAACGTATAACGTATAACGTATAACGTACAACGTATAACGTACAGCGTATAACGTACAACGTATAACGTATAACGTACAACGTGTAACGTATAACGTATAACGTATATCGTATAACGTATAACGTATAACGTATAACGTATAACGTATAACGTACAACGTGTAACGTATAACGTATAACGTACAGCGTATAACGTATAACGTATAACGTACAACGTATAACGTACAGCGTATAACGTACAGCGTATAACGTATAACATACAACGTATAACGTACAACGTACAACGTGTAACGTACAACGTATAACGTATAACGTACAGCGTATAATGTACAGCGTATAACGTACAGCGTATAACGTATAACGTATAACGTATAACGTGTAACGTATAACGTATAACGTACAGCGTATAACGTACAGCGAATAACGTATAAGATATAACGTACAACGTATAACGTATACCGTATACCGTATAACGTATAACGTATAACGTATAACGTATAACGTATAACGTATAACGTATAACGTATAACGTATAACGTATAACGTATAACGTATAACGTATAACGTATAACGTATAACGTATAACGTATAACGTATAACGTATAACGTATAACGTATAACGTATAACGTATAACGTATAACGTATAACGTATAACGTATAACGTATAACGTATAACGTATAACGTATAACGTATAACGTATAACGTATAACGTATAACGTATAACGTATAACGTACATCGTACAACGTGTAACGTATAACATATAACGTACAACATATAACGTACAACGTATTACGTATAACGTATAACGTATAACGTACAACGTATAACGTACAACGTATAACGTACAACGTATAACGTACAACGTACAACGTGTAACGTATAACGTATAACGTATATCGTATAACGTATAACGTATAACGTATAACGTATAACGTACAACGTGTAACGTATAACGTATAACGTACAGCGTATAACGTATAACGAATAACGTACAACGTATAACGTACAGCGTATAACGTACAGCGTATAACGTACAGCGTATAACGTATAACGTACAACGTATAACGTACAACGTACAGCGTATAACGTACAGCGTATAACGTACAGCGTATAACGTATAACGTATAACGTATAACGTGTAACGTATAACGTATAACGTATAACGTATAACGTATAACGTATAACGTATAACGTATAACGTATAACGTATAACGTATAATGTATAACGTACAACGTATAACGTACAACGTATAACGTACAACGTATAACGTACAACGTATAACGTACAACGTACAACGTGTAACGTATAACGTATAACGTATATCGTATAACGTATAACGTATAACGTATAACGTATAACGTATAACGTATAACGTATAACGTATAACGTATAACGTATAACGTATAACGTATAACGTACAACGTATAACGTACAACGTATAACGTACAACGTATAACGTACAACGTATAACGTACAACGTACAACGTGTAACGTATAACGTATAACGTATATCGTATAACGTATAACGTATAACGTATAACGTACATCGTGTAACGTATAACGTATAACGTACAGCGTATAACGTATAACGTATAACGTACAACGTATAACGTACAGCGTATAACGTACAGCGTATAACGTACAGCGTATAACGTATAACGTATAACGTATAACGTATAACGTATAACGTACAACGTGTAACGTATAACATATAACGTACAACATATAACGTACAACGTATTACGTATAACGTATAACGTATAACGTACAACGTATAACGTACAACGTATAACGTACAACGTATAACGTACAACGTATAACGTACAACGTACAACGTGTAACGTATGACGTATAACGTACAACGTACAACGTGTAACGTATAACGTATAACGTATATCGTATAACGTATAACGTATAACGTATAACGTATAACGTACAACGTGTAACGTATAACGTATAACGTACAGCGTATAACGTATAACGTATAACGTACAACGTATAACGTACAGCGTATAACGTACAGCGTATAACGTACAACGTATAACGTACAACGTATAACGTACAACGTACAACGTGTAACGTATAACGTATAACGTATATCGTATAACGTATAACGTATAACGTATAACGTATAACGTACAACGTGTAACGTATAACGTATAACGTACAGCGAATAACGTATAAGGTATAACGTACAACGTATAACGTATACCGTATACCGTATAACGTATAACGTATAACGTATAACGTATAACGTATAACGTATAACGTATAACGTATAACGTATAACGTATAACGTATAACGTATAACGTATAACGTATAACGTATAACGTATAACGTATAACGTATAACGTATAACGTATAACGTATAACGTATAACCTACATCGTACAACGTGTAACGTATAACATATAACGTACAACATATAACGTACAACGTATTACGTATAACGTATAACGTATAACGTATAACGTACAACGTATAACGTACAACGTATAACGTACAACGTATAACGTACAACGTATAACGTACAACATACAACGTGTAACGTATAACGTATAACGTATATCGTATAACGTATAACGTATAACGTATAACGTATAACGTACAACGTGTAACGTATAACGTATAACGTACAGCGTATAACGTATAACGTATAACGTACAACGTATAACGTACAGCGTATAACGTACAGCGTATAACGTATAACATACAACGTATAACGTACAACGTACAACGTGTAACGTACAACGTATAACGTATAACGTACAGCGTATAATGTACAGCGTATAACGTACAGCGTATAACGTATAACGTATAACGTATAACGTGTAACGTATAACGTATAACGTACAGCGTATAACGTACAGCGAATAACGTATAAGGTATAACGTACAACGTATAACGTATACCGTATACCGTATAACGTATAACGTATATCGTATAACATATAACGTATAACGTATAACGTATAACGTATAACGTATAACGTATAACGTATAACGTATAACGTATAACGTACAACGTATAACGTACAACGTATAACGTACAACGTATAACGTACAACGTATAACGTACAACGTACAACGTGTAACGTATAACGTATAACGTATATCGTATAACGTATAACGTATAACGTATAACGTATAACGTATAACGTACATCGTGTAACGTATAACGTATAACGTACAGCGTATAACGTATAACGTATAACGTACAACGTATAACGTACAGCGTATAACGTACAGCGTATAACGTACAGCGTATAACGTATAACGTATAACGTATAACGTACAACGTGTAACGTATAACATATAACGTACAACATATAACGTACAACGTATTACGTATAACGTATAATGTATAACGTACAACGTATAACGTACAACGTATAACGTACAACGTATAACGTACAACGTATAACGTACAACGTACAACGTGTAACGTATAACGTATAACGTATATCGTATAACGTATAACGTATAACGTATAACGTATAACGTATAACGTATAACGTATAACGTATAACGTATAACGTATAACGTATAACGTACAACGTATAACGTACAACGTATAACGTACAACGTATAACGTACAACGTATAACGTACAACGTACAACGTGTAACGTATAACGTATAACGTATATCGTATAACGTATAACGTATAACGTATAACGTACATCGTGTAACGTATAACGTATAACGTACAGCGTATAACGTATAACGTATAACGTACAACGTATAACGTACAGCGTATAACGTACAGCGTATAACGTACAGCGTATAACGTATAACGTATAACGTATAACTTATAACGTACAACGTGTAACGTATAACATATAACGTACAACATATAACGTACAACGTATTACGTATAACGTATAACGTATAACGTACAACGTATAACGTACAACGTATAACGTACAACGTATAACGTACAACGTATAACGTACAACGTACAACGTGTAACGTATAACGTATAACGTATATCGTATAACGTATAACGTATAACGTATAACGTATAACGTACAACGTGTAACGTATAACGTATAACGTACAGCGTATAACGTATAACGTATAACGTACAACGTATAACGTACAGCGTATAACGTACAGCGTATAACGTACAGCGTATAACGTATAACGTATAACGTATAACGTATAACGTATAACGTATATCGTATAACGTATAACGTATAACGTATAACGTACATCGTGTAACGTATAACGTATAACGTACAGCGTATAACGTATAACGTATAACGTACAACGTATAACGTACAGCGTATAACGTACAGCGTATAACGTACAGCGTATAACGTATAACGTATAACGTATAACGTATAACGTATAACGTACAACGTGTAACGTATAACATATAACGTACAACATATAACGTACAACGTATTACGTATAACGTATAACGTATAACGTACAACGTATAACGTACAACGTATAACGTACAACGTATAACGTACAACGTATAACGTACAACGTACAACGTGTAACGTATAACGTATAACGTATATCGTATAACGTATAACGTATAACGTATAACGTATAACGTATAACGTATAACGTATAACGTACAACGTGTAACGTATAACGTATAACGTACAGCGTATAACGTATAACGTATAACGTACAACGTATAACGTACAGCGTATAACGTACAGCGTATAACGTACAGCGTATAACGTATAACGTATAACGTATAACGTATAACGTATAACGTATATCGTATAACGTATAACGTATAACGTATAACGTATAACGTATAACATATAACGTATAACGTATAACGTACAGCGTATAACGTATAACGTACAGCGTATAACGTATAACGTATAACGTATAACGTATAACGTATATCGTATAACGTATAACGTATAACGTACAGCGTATAACGTACAGCGTATAACGTACAGCGTATAACGTATAACGTATAATGTATATCGTGTAACGTATAACGTATAACGTACAGCGTATAACGTACAGCGAATAACGTATAAGGTATAACGTACAACGTATAACGTATACCGTATACCGTATACCGTATAACGTATAACGTATAACGTATAACGTATAACGTATAACGTATAACGTATAACGTATAACGTATAACGTATAACGTATAACGTATAACGTATAACGTATAACGAATAACGTATAACGTATAACGTATAACGTATAACGTATAACGTATAACGTATAACGTATAACGTATAACGTATAACGTATAACGTATAACGTATAACGTATAACGTATAACGTATAACGTATAACGTACAACGTATAACGTACAGCGTATAACGTACACCGTATAACGTACAGCGTATAACGTATAACGTATAACGTATAACGTATAACGTATATCGTATAACGTATAACGTATAACGTACAGCGTATAACGTACAGCGTATAACGTACAGCGTATAACGTATAACGTATAACGTATATCGTGTAACGTATAACGTATAACGTACAGCATATAACGTACAGCGAATAACGTATAAGGTATAACGTACAACGTATAACGTATACCGTATACCGTATACCGTATAACGTATAACGTATAACGTATAACGTATAACGTATAACGTATAACGTATAACGTATAACGTATAACGTATAACGTATAACGTATAACGTATAACGTATAACGTACAACGTATAACGTACAACGTATAACGTACAGCGTATAACGTATAACGTATAACGTATAACGTACAACGTATAACGTACAGCGTATAACGTACAACGTATAACGTACAACGTACAACGTGTAACGTATAACGTATAACGTATATCGTATAACGTATAACGTATAACGTATAACGTATAACGTATAACGTATAACGTATAACGTATAACGTATAACGTACAGCGTATAACGTATAACGTATAACGTACAACGTATAACGTACAGCGTATAACGTACAGCGTATAACGTATAACATACAACGTATAACGTACAACGTACAACGTGTAACGTACAACGTATAACGTATAACGTACAGCGTATAATGTACAGCGTATAACGTACAGCGTATAACGTATAACGTATAACGTATAACGTGTAACGTATAACGTATAACGTACAGCGTATAACGTACAGCGAATAACGTATAAGATATAACGTATAACGTATAACGTATAACGTATAACGTATAACGTATAACGTATAACGTATAACGTATAACGTATAACGTATAACGTATAACGTATAACGTATAACGTATAACGTATAACGTATAACGTATAACGTATAACGTATAACGTATAACGTATAACGTATAACGTATAACGTATAACGTATAACGTATAACGTATAACGTATAACGTATAACGTATAACGTATAACGTATAACGTATAACGTATAACGTATAACGTACAACGTATAACGTACAGCGTATAACGTACACCGTATAACGTACAGCGTATAACGTATAACGTATAACGTATAACGTATAACGTATATCGTATAACGTATAACGTATAACGTACAGCGTATAACGTACAGCGTATAACGTACAGCGTATAACGTATAACGTATAACGTATATCGTGTAACGTATAACGTATAACGTACAGCATATAACGTACAGCGAATAACGTATAAGGTATAACGTACAACGTATAACGTATACCGTATACCGTATACCGTATAACGTATAACGTATAACGTATAACGTATAACGTATAACGTATAACGTATAACGTATAACGTATAACGTATAACGTATAACGTATAACGTACAACGTATAACGTACAACGTATAACGTACAGCGTATAACGTATAACGTATAACGTATAACGTACAACGTATAACGTACAGCGTATAACGTACAACGTATAACGTACAACGTACAACGTGTAACGTATAACGTATAACGTATATCGTATAACGTATAACGTATAACGTATAACGTATAACGTATAACGTACAACGTGTAACGTATAACGTATAACGTACAGCGTATAACGTATAACGTATAACGTACAACGTATAACGTACAGCGTATAACGTACAGCGTATAACGTATAACATACAACGTATAACGTACAACGTACAACGTGTAACGTACAACGTATAACGTATAACGTACAGCGTATAATGTACAGCGTATAACGTACAGCGTATAACGTATAACGTATAACGTATAACGTGTAACGTATAACGTATAACGTACAGCGTATAACGTACAGCGAATAACGTATAAGATATAACGTATAACGTATAACGTATAACGTATAACGTATAACGTATAACGTATAACGTATAACGTATAACGTATAACGTATAACGTATAACGTATAACGTATAACGTATAACGTATAACGTATAACGTATAACGTATAACGTATAACGTATAACGTATAACGTATAACGTATAACGTATAACGTATAACGTATAACGTACATCGTACAACGTGTAACGTATAACATATAACGTACAACATATAACGTACAACGTATTACGTATAACGTATAACGTATAACGTACAACGTATAACGTACAACGTATAACGTACAACGTATAACGTACAACGTACAACGTGTAACGTATAACGTATAACGTATATCGTATAACGTATAACGTATAACGTATAACGTATAACGTACAACGTGTAACGTATAACGTATAACGTACAGCGTATAACGTATAACGAATAACGTACAACGTATAACGTACAGCGTATAACGTACAGCGTATAACGTACAGCGTATAACGTATAACGTACAACGTATAACGTACAACGTACAGCGTATAACGTACAGCGTATAACGTACAGCGTATAACGTATAACGTATAACGTATAACGTGTAACGTATAACGTATAACGTATAACGTATAACGTATAACGTATAACGTATAACGTATAACGTATAACGTATAACGTATAATGTATAACGTACAACGTATAACGTACAACGTATAACGTACAACGTATAACGTACAACGTATAACGTACAACGTACAACGTGTAACGTATAACGTATAACGTATATCGTATAACGTATAACGTATAACGTATAACGTATAACGTATAACGTATAACGTATAACGTATAACGTATAACGTATAACGTATAACGTACAACGTATAACGTACAACGTATAACGTACAACGTATAACGTACAACGTATAACGTACAACGTACAACGTGTAACGTATAACGTATAACGTATATCGTATAACGTATAACGTATAACGTATAACGTACATCGTGTAACGTATAACGTATAACGTACAGCGTATAACGTATAACGTATAACGTACAACGTATAACGTACAGCGTATAACGTACAGCGTATAACGTACAGCGTATAACGTATAACGTATAACGTATAACGTATAACGTATAACGTACAACGTGTAACGTATAACATATAACGTACAACATATAACGTACAACGTATTACGTATAACGTATAACGTATAACGTACAACGTATAACGTACAACGTATAACGTACAACGTATAACGTACAACGTATAACGTACAACGTACAACGTGTAACGTATGACGTATAACGTACAACGTACAACGTGTAACGTATAACGTATAACGTATATCGTATAACGTATAACGTATAACGTATAACGTATAACGTACAACGTGTAACGTATAACGTATAACGTACAGCGTATAACGTATAACGTATAACGTACAACGTATAACGTACAGCGTATAACGTACAGCGTATAACGTACAACGTATAACGTAAAACGTATAACGTACAACGTACAACGTGTAACGTATAACGTATAACGTATATCGTATAACGTATAACGTATAACGTATAACGTATAACGTACAACGTGTAACGTATAACGTATAACGTACAGCGTATAACGTATAACGTATAACGTACAACGTATAACGTACAGCGTATAACGTACAGCGTATAACGTACAGCGTATAACGTATAACGTACAACGTATAACGTACAACGTACAGCGTATAACGTACAGCGTATAACGTACAGCGTATAACGTATAACGTATAACGTATAACGTGTAACGTATAACGTATAACGTATAACGTATAACGTATAACGTATAACGTATAACGTATAACGTATAACGTATAACGTATAATGTATAACGTACAACGTATAACGTACAACGTATAACGTACAACGTATAACGTACAACGTATAACGTACAACGTACAACGTGTAACGTATAACGTATAACGTATATCGTATAACGTATAACGTATAACGTATAACGTATAACGTATAACGTATAACGTATAACGTATAACGTATAACGTATAACGTACAACGTATAACGTACAACGTATAACGTACAACGTATAACGTACAACGTATAACGTACAACGTACAACGTGTAACGTATAACGTATAACGTATATCGTATAACGTATAACGTATAACGTATAACGTACATCGTGTAACGTATAACGTATAACGTACAGCGTATAACGTATAACGTATAACGTACAACGTATAACGTACAGCGTATAACGTACAGCGTATAACGTACAGCGTATAACGTATAACGTATAACGTATAACGTATAACGTATAACGTACAACGTGTAACGTATAACATATAACGTACAACATATAACGTACAACGTATTACGTATAACGTATAACGTACAACGTATAACGTACAACGTATAACGTACAACGTATAACGTACAACGTATAACGTACAACGTACAACGTGTAACGTATAACGTATAACGTATATCGTATAACGTATAACGTATAACGTATAACGTATAACGTACAACGTGTAACGTATAACGTATAACGTACAGCGTATAACGTATAACGTATAACGTACAACGTATAACGTACAGCGTATAACGTACAGCGTATAACGTACAGCGTATAACGTATAACGTATAACGTATAACGTATAACGTATAACGTATAACGTATATCGTATAACGTATAACGTATAACGTATAACGTATAACGTATAACATATAACGTATAACGTATAACGTACAGCGTATAACGTATAACGTACAGCGTATAACGTATAACGTATAACGTATAACGTATAACGTATATCGTATAACGTATAACGTATAACGTACAGCGTATAACGTACAGCGTATAACGTACAGCGTATAACGTATAACGTATAATGTATATCGTGTAACGTATAACGTATAACGTACAGCGTATAACGTACAGCGAATAACGTATAAGGTATAACGTACAACGTATAACGTATACCGTATACCGTATACCGTATAACGTATAACGTATAACGTATAACGTATAACGTATAACGTATAACGTATAACGTATAACGTATAACGTATAACGTATAACGTATAACGTATAACGAATAACGTATAACGTATAACGTATAACGTATAACGTATAACGTATAACGTATAACGTATAACGTATAACGTATAACGTATAACGTATAACGTATAACGTATAACGTATAACGTATAACGTACAACGTATAACGTACAGCGTATAACGTACACCGTATAACGTACAGCGTATAACGTATAACGTATAACGTATAACGTATAACGTATATCGTATAACGTATAACGTATAACGTACAGCGTATAACGTACAGCGTATAACGTACAGCGTATAACGTATAACGTATAACGTATATCGTGTAACGTATAACGTATAACGTACAGCATATAACGTACAGCGAATAACGTATAAGGTATAACGTACAACGTATAACGTATACCGTATACCGTATACCGTATAACGTATAACGTATAACGTATAACGTATAACGTATAACGTATAACGTATAACGTATAACGTATAACGTATAACGTATAACGTATAACGTATAACGTACAACGTATAACGTACAACGTATAACGTACAGCGTATAACGTATAACGTATAACGTATAACGTACAACGTATAACGTACAGCGTATAACGTACAACGTATAACGTACAACGTACAACGTGTAACGTATAACGTATAACGTATATCGTATAACGTATAACGTATAACGTATAACGTATAACGTATAACGTACAACGTGTAACGTATAACGTATAACGTACAGCGTATAACGTATAACGTATAACGTACAACGTATAACGTACAGCGTATAACGTACAGCGTATAACGTATAACATACAACGTATAACGTACAACGTACAACGTGTAACGTACAACGTATAACGTATAACGTACAGCGTATAATGTACAGCGTATAACGTACAGCGTATAACGTATAACGTATAACGTATAACGTGTAACGTATAACGTATAACGTACAGCGTATAACGTACAGCGAATAACGTATAAGATATAACGTACAACGTATAACGTATACCGTATACCGTATAACGTATAACGTATAACGTATAACGTATAACGTATAACGTATAACGTATAACGTATAACGTATAACGTATAACGTATAACTTATAACGTATAACGTATAACGTATAACGTATAACGTATAACGTATAACGTATAACGTATAACGTATAACGTATAACGTATAACGTATAACGTATAACGTATAACGTATAACGTATAACGTACATCGTACAACGTGTAACGTATAACATATAACGTACAACATATAACGTACAACGTATTACGTATAACGTATAACGTATAACGTACAACGTATAACGTACAACGTATAACGTACAACGTATAACGTACAACGTACAACGTGTAACGTATAACGTATAACGTATATCGTATAACGTATAACGTATAACGTATAACGTATAACGTACAACGTGTAACGTATAACGTATAACGTACAGCGTATAACGTATAACGTATAACGTACAACGTATAACGTACAGCGTATAACGTACAGCGTATAACGTACAGCGTATAACGTATAACGTATAACGTATAACGTATAACGTATAACGTATAACGTATATCGTATAACGTATAACGTATAACGTATAACGTATAACGTATAACATATAACGTATAACGTATAACGTACAGCGTATAACGTATAACGTACAGCGTATAACGTATAACGTATAACGTATAACGTATAACGTATATCGTATAACGTATAACGTATAACGTACAGCGTATAACGTACAGCGTATAACGTACAGCGTATAACGTATAACGTATAACGTATATCGTGTAACGTATAACGTATAACGTACAGCGTATAACGTACAGCGAATAACGTATAAGGTATAACGTACAACGTATAACGTATACCGCATACCGTATACCGTATAACGTATAACGTATAACGTATAACGTATAACGTATAACGTATAACGTATAACGTATAACGTATAACGTATAACGTATAACGTATAACGTATAACGTATAACGTATAACGTATAACGTATAACGTATAACGTATAACGTATAACGTATAACGTATAACGTATAACGTATAACGTATAACGTATAACGTATAACGTATAACGTATAACGTACAACGTACAACGTATAACGTACAGCGTATAACGTACACCGTATAACGTACAGCGTATAACGTATAACGTATAACGTATAACGTATAACGTATAACGTATATCGTATAACGTATAACGTATAACGTACAGCGTATAACGTACAGCGTATAACGTACAGCGTATAACGTATAACGTATAACGTATATCGTGTAACGTGTAACGTATAACGTACAGCGTATAACGTACAGCGAATAACGTATAAGGTATAACGTACAACGTATAACGTATACCGTATACCGTATACCGTATAACGTATAACGTATAACGTATAACGTATAACGTATAACGTATAACGTATAACGTATAACGTACAACGTATAACGTACAACGTATAACGTACAGCGTATAACGTATAACGTATAACGTATAACGTATAACGTACAACGTATAACGTACAGCGTATAACGTACACCGTATAACGTACAGCGTATAACGTATAACGTATAACGTATAACGTATAACGTATATCGTATAACGTATAACGTATAACGTACAGCGTATAACGTACAGCGTATAACGTACAGCGTATAACGTATAACGTATAACGTATATCGTGTAACGTATAACGTATAACGTACAGCGTATAACGTACAGCGAATAACGTATAAGGTATAACGTACAACGTATAACGTATACCGTATACCGTATACCGTATAACGTATAACGTATAACGTATAACGTATAACGTATAACGTATAACGTATAACGTATAACGTATAACGTATAACGTATAACGTATAACGTATAACGTATAACGTATAACGTATAACGTATAACGTATAACGTATAACGTATAACGTATAACGTATAACGTATAACGTATAACGTATAACGTATAACGTATAACGTATAACGTATAACGTATAACGTATAATGTATAACGTATAACGTATAACGTACATCGTACAACGTGTAACGTATAACATATTACGTACAACATATAACGTACAACGTATAACGGATAACGTATAACGTATAACGTACAACGTATTACGTACAACGTATAACGTACAACGTATAACGTACAACGTATAACGTACAACGTACAACATATAACGTACAACGTATAACGGATAACGTATAACGTATAACGTACAACGTATTACGTACAACGTATAACGTACAACGTATAACGTACAACGTATAACGTACAACGTACAACGTATAACGTACAACGTATAACGTACAACGTACAACGTGTAACGTATAACGTATAACGTATATCGTATAACGTATAACGTATAACGTATAACGTATAACGTACAACGTGTAACGTATAACGTATAACGTACAGCGTATAACGTATAACGTATAACGTACAACGTATAACGTACAGCGTATAACGTACAGCGTATAACGTACAGCGTATAACGTATAACGTAAAACGTACAACGTATAACGTACAGCGTATAACGTACAGCGTATAACGTACAGCGTATAACGTACAGCGTATAACGTATAACGTATAACGTATAACGGATAACGTATATCGTATAACGTATAACGTATAACGTACAGCGTATAACGTACAGCGTATAACGTACAGCGTATAACGTATAACGTATAACGTATATCGTATAACGTATAACGTATAACGTATAACGTATAACGTATATCGTATAACGTATAACGTATAACGTATAACGTATAACGTATATCGTATAACGTATAACGTATAACGTATAACGTATAACGTATAACATATAACGTATATCGTATAACGTATAACGTATAACGTATAACGTATAACGTATAACATATAACGTATAACGTATAACGTATAACGTATAACGTATAACGTATAACGTATAACGTATAACGTATAACGTATAACGTATAACGTATAACGTACAACGTATAACGTACAGCGTATAACGTACACCGTATAACGTACAGCGTATAACGTATAACGTATAACGTATAACGTATAACGTATATCGTATAACGTATAACGTATAACGTACAGCGTATAACGTACAGCGTATAACGTACAGCGTATAACGTATAACGTATAACGTATATCGTGTAACGTGTAACGTATAACGTACAGCGTATAACGTACAGCGAATAACGTATAAGGTATAACGTACAACGTATAACGTATACCGTATACCGTATACCGTATAACGTATAACGTATAACGTATAACGTATAACGTATAACGTATAACGTATAACGTATAACGTATAACGTATAACGTACAACGTATAACGTACAACGTATAACGTACAGCGTATAACGTATAACGTATAACGTATAACGTATAACGTACAACGTATAACGTACAGCGTATAACGTACACCGCATAACGTACAGCGTATAACGTATAACGTATAACGTATAACGTATAACGTATATCGTATAACGTATAACGTATAACGTACAGCGTATAACGTACAACGTATAACGTACAACGTATAACGTACAACGTATAACGTACAACGTACAACGTGTAACGTATAACGTATAACGTATATCGTATAACGTATAACGTATAACGTATAACGTATAACGTATAACGTACATCGTGTAACGTATAACGTATAACGTACAGCGTATAACGTATAACGTACAACGTATAACGTACAACGTATAACGTACAACGTATAACGTACAACGTACAACGTGTAACGTATAACGTATAACGTATATCGTATAACGTATAACGTATAACGTATAACGTATAACGTATAACGTATAACGTATAACGTATAACGTATAACGTATAACGTATAACGTATAACGTACAACGTATAACGTACAACGTATAACGTACAACGTATAACGTACAACGTATAACGTACAACGTACAACGTGTAACGTATAACGTATAACGTATATCGTATAACGTATAACGTATAACGTATAACGTACATCGTGTAACGTATAACGTATAACGTACAGCGTATAACGTATAACGTATAACGTACAACGTATAACGTACAGCGTATAACGTACAGCGTATAACGTACAGCGTATAACGTATAACGTATAACGTATAACGTATAACGTATAACGTACAACGTGTAACGTATAACATATAACGTACAACATATAACGTACAACGTATTACGTATAACGTATAACGTATAACGTACAACGTATAACGTACAACGTATAACGTACAACGTATAACGTACAACGTATAACGTACAACGTACAACGTGTAACGTATAACGTATAACGTATATCGTATAACGTATAACGTATAACGTATAACGTATAACGTACAACGTGTAACGTATAACGTATAACGTACAGCGTATAACGTATAACGTATAACGTACAACGTATAACGTACAGCGTATAACGTACAGCGTATAACGTACAGCGTATAACGTATAACGTATAACGTATAACGTATAACGTATAACGTATATCGTATAACGTATAACGTATAACGTATAACGTATAACGTATAACATATAACGTATAACGTATAACGTACAGCGTATAACGTATAACGTACAGCGTATAACGTATAACGTATAACGTATAACGTATAACGTATATCGTATAACGTATAACGTATAACGTACAGCGTATAACGTACAGCGTATAACGTACAGCGTATAACGTATAACGTATAATGTATATCGTGTAACGTATAACGTATAACGTACAGCGTATAACGTACAGCGAATAACGTATAAGGTATAACGTACAACGTATAACGTATACCGTATACCGTATACCGTATAACGTATAACGTATAACGTATAACGTATAACGTATAACGTATAACGTATAACGTATAACGTATAACGTATAACGTATAACGTATAACGAATAACGTATAACGTATAACGTATAACGTATAACGTATAACGTATAACGTATAACGTATAACGTATAACGTATAACGTATAACGTATAACGTATAACGTATAACGTATAACGTACAACGTATAACGTACAGCGTATAACGTACACCGTATAACGTACAGCGTATAACGTATAACGTATAACGTATAACGTATAACGTATATCGTATAACGTATAACGTATAACGTACAGCGTATAACGTACAGCGTATAACGTACAGCGTATAACGTATAACGTATAACGTATATCGTGTAACGTATAACGTATAACGTACAGCATATAACGTACAGCGAATAACGTATAAGGTATAACGTACAACGTATAACGTATACCGTATACCGTATACCGTATAACGTATAACGTATAACGTATAACGTATAACGTATAACGTATAACGTATAACGTATAACGTATAACGTATAACGTATAACGTATAACGTATAACGTACAACGTATAACGTACAACGTATAACGTACAGCGTATAACGTATAACGTATAACGTATAACGTACAACGTATAACGTACAGCGTATAACGTACAACGTATAACGTACAACGTACAACGTGTAACGTATAACGTATAACGTATATCGTATAACGTATAGCGTATAACGTATAACGTATAACGTATAACGTACAACGTGTAACGTATAACGTATAACGTACAGCGTATAACGTATAACGTATAACGTACAACGTATAACGTACAGCGTATAACGTACAGCGTATAACGTATAACATACAACGTATAACGTACAACGTACAACGTGTAACGTACAACGTATAACGTATAACGTACAGCGTATAATGTACAGCGTATAACGTACAGCGTATAACGTATAACGTATAACGTATAACGTGTAACGTATAACGTATAACGTACAGCGTATAACGTACAGCGAATAACGTATAAGATATAACGTACAACGTATAACGTATACCGTATACCGTATAACGTATAACGTATAACGTATAACGTATAACGTATAACGTATAACGTATAACGTATAACGTATAACGTATAACGTATAACGTATAACGTATAACGTATAACGTATAACGTATAACGTATAACGTATAACGTATAACGTATAACGTATAACGTATAACGTATAACGTATAACGTATAACGTATAACGTATAACGTATAACGTATAACGTATAACGTATAACGTATAACGTATAACGTATAACGTATAACGTATAACGTATAACGTATAACGTATAACGTATAACGTATAACGTATAACGTATAACGTATAACGTACATCGTACAACGTGTAACGTATAACATATAACGTACAACATATAACGTACAACGTATTACGTATAACGTATAACGTATAACGTACAACGTATAACGTACAACGTATAACGTACAACGTATAACGTACAACGTACAACGTGTAACGTATAACGTATAACGTATATCGTATAACGTATAACGTATAACGTATAACGTATAACGTACAACGTGTAACGTATAACGTATAACGTACAGCGTATAACGTATAACGTATAACGTACAACGTATAACGTACAGCGTATAACGTACAGCGTATAACGTACAGCGTATAACGTATAACGTACAACGTATAACGTACAACGTACAGCGTATAACGTACAGCGTATAACGTACAGCGTATAACGTATAACGTATAACGTATAACGTGTAACGTATAACGTATAACGTATAACGTATAACGTATAACGTATAACGTATAACGTATAACGTATAACGTATAACGTATAATGTATAACGTACAACGTATAACGTACAACGTATAACGTACAACGTATAACGTACAACGTATAACGTACAACGTACAACGTGTAACGTATAACGTATAACGTATATCGTATAACGTATAACGTATAACGTATAACGTATAACGTATAACGTATAACGTATAACGTATAACGTATAACGTATAACGTATAACGTATAACGTACAACGTATAACGTACAACGTATAACGTACAACGTATAACGTACAACGTATAACGTACAACGTACAACGTGTAACGTATAACGTATAACGTATATCGTATAACGTATAACGTATAACGTATAACGTACATCGTGTAACGTATAACGTATAACGTACAGCGTATAACGTATAACGTATAACGTACAACGTATAACGTACAGCGTATAACGTACAGCGTATAACGTACAGCGTATAACGTATAACGTATAACGTATAACGTATAACGTATAACGTACAACGTGTAACGTATAACATATAACGTACAACATATAACGTACAACGTATTACGTATAACGTATAACGTATAACGTACAACGTATAACGTACAACGTATAACGTACAACGTATAACGTACAACGTATAACGTACAACGTACAACGTGTAACGTATAACGTATAACGTATATCGTATAACGTATAACGTATAACGTATAACGTATAACGTACAACGTGTAACGTATAACGTATAACGTACAGCGTATAACGTATAACGTATAACGTACAACGTATAACGTACAGCGTATAACGTACAGCGTATAACGTACAGCGTATAACGTATAACGTATAACGTATAACGTATAACGTATAACGTATAACGTATATCGTATAACGTATAACGTATAACGTATAACGTATAACGTATAACATATAACGTATAACGTATAACGTACAGCGTATAACGTATAACGTACAGCGTATAACGTATAACGTATAACGTATAACGTATAACGTATATCGTATAACGTATAACGTATAACGTACAGCGTATAACGTACAGCGTATAACGTACAGCGTATAACGTATAACGTATAATGTATATCGTGTAACGTATAACGTATAACGTACAGCGTATAACGTACAGCGAATAACGTATAAGGTATAACGTACAACGTATAACGTATACCGTATACCGTATACCGTATAACGTATAACGTATAACGTATAACGTATAACGTATAACGTATAACGTATAACGTATAACGTATAACGTATAACGTATAACGTATAACGTATAACGTATAACGAATAACGTATAACGTATAACGTATAACGTATAACGTATAACGTATAACGTATAACGTATAACGTATAACGTATAACGTATAACGTATAACGTATAACGTATAACGTACAACGTATAACGTACAGCGTATAACGTACACCGTATAACGTACAGCGTATAACGTATAACGTATAACGTATAACGTATAACGTATATCGTATAACGTATAACGTATAACGTATAACGTATAACGTATAACGTATAACGTACAACGTATAACGTACAACGTATAACGTACAGCGTATAACGTATAACGTATAACGTATAACGTACAACGTATAACGTACAGCGTATAACGTACAACGTATAACGTACAACGTACAACGTGTAACGTATAACGTATAACGTATATCGTATAACGTATAACGTATAACGTATAACGTATAACGTATAACGTACAACGTGTAACGTATAACGTATAACGTACAGCGTATAACGTATAACGTATAACGTACAACGTATAACGTACAGCGTATAACGTACAGCGTATAACGTATAACATACAACGTATAACGTACAACG
This sequence comes from Lasioglossum morio, assembly GCA_916610235.2. Classification (NCBI taxonomy): domain Eukaryota; kingdom Metazoa; phylum Arthropoda; class Insecta; order Hymenoptera; family Halictidae; genus Lasioglossum; species Lasioglossum morio. Next base: position 136,037 of record CAKAJA020000392.1, read on the forward strand.
TACAACGTGTAACGTACAACGTATAACGTATAACGTACAGCGTATAATGTACAGCGTATAACGTACAGCGTATAACGTATAACGTATAACGTATAACGTGTAACGTATAACGTATAACGTACAGCGTATAACGTACAGCGAATAACGTATAAGATATAACGTACAACGTATAACGTATACCGTATACCGTATAACGTATAACGTATAACGTATAACGTATAACGTATAACGTATAACGTATAACGTATAACGTATAACGTATAACGTATAACGTATAACGTATAACGTATAACGTATAACGTATAACGTATAACGTATAACGTATAACGTATAACGTATAACGTATAACGTATAACGTATAACGTATAACGTATAACGTATAACGTATAACGTATAACGTATAACGTATAACGTATAACGTATAACGTATAACGTATAACGTATAACGTACATCGTACAACGTGTAACGTATAACATATAACGTACAACATATAACGTACAACGTATTACGTATAACGTATAACGTATAACGTACAACGTATAACGTACAACGTATAACGTACAACGTATAACGTACAACGTACAACGTGTAACGTATAACGTATAACGTATATCGTATAACGTATAACGTATAACGTATAACGTATAACGTACAACGTGTAACGTATAACGTATAACGTACAGCGTATAACGTATAACGTATAACGTACAACGTATAACGTACAGCGTATAACGTACAGCGTATAACGTACAGCGTATAACGTATAACGTATAACGTATAACGTATAACGTATAACGTATAACGTATATCGTATAACGTATAACGTATAACGTATAACGTATAACGTATAACATATAACGTATAACGTATAACGTACAGCGTATAACGTATAACGTACAGCGTATAACGTATAACGTATAACGTATAACGTATAACGTATATCGTATAACGTATAACGTATAACGTACAGCGTATAACGTACAGCGTATAACGTACAGCGTATAACGTATATCGTATAACGTATAACGTATAACGTATAACGTACAGCGTATAACGTATAACGTATAACGTATAACGTACAACGTATAACGTACAGCGTATAACGTACAACGTATAACGTACAACGTACAACGTGTAACGTATAACGTATAACGTATATCGTATAACGTATAACGTATAACGTATAACGTATAACGTATAACGTACAACGTGTAACGTATAACGTATAACGTACAGCGTATAACGTATAACGTATAACGTACAACGTATAACGTACAGCGTATAACGTACAGCGTATAACGTATAACATACAACGTATAACGTACAACGTACAACGTGTAACGTACAACGTATAACGTATAACGTACAGCGTATAATGTACAGCGTATAACGTACAGCGTATAACGTATAACGTATAACGTATAACGTGTAACGTATAACGTATAACGTACAGCGTATAACGTACAGCGAATAACGTATAAGATATAACGTACAACGTATAACGTATACCGTATACCGTATAACGTATAACGTATAACGTATAACGTATAACGTATAACGTATAACGTATAACGTATAACGTATAACGTATAACGTATAACGTATAACGTATAACGTATAACGTATAACGTATAACGTATAACGTATAACGTATAACGTATAACGTATAACGTATAACGTATAACGTATAACGTATAACGTATAACGTATAACGTATAACGTATAACGTATAACGTATAACGTATAACGTATAACGTATAACGTATAACGTACATCGTACAACGTGTAACGTATAACATATAACGTACAACATATAACGTACAACGTATTACGTATAACGTATAACGTATAACGTACAACGTATAACGTACAACGTATAACGTACAACGTATAACGTACAACGTACAACGTGTAACGTATAACGTATAACGTATATCGTATAACGTATAACGTATAACGTATAACGTATAACGTACAACGTGTAACGTATAACGTATAACGTACAGCGTATAACGTATAACGTATAACGTACAACGTATAACGTACAGCGTATAACGTACAGCGTATAACGTACAGCGTATAACGTATAACGTATAACGTATAACGTATAACGTATAACGTATAACGTATATCGTATAACGTATAACGTATAACGTATAACGTATAACGTATAACATATAACGTATAACGTATAACGTACAGCGTATAACGTATAACGTACAGCGTATAACGTATAACGTATAACGTATAACGTATAACGTATATCGTATAACGTATAACGTATAACGTACAGCGTATAACGTACAGCGTATAACGTACAGCGTATAACGTATAACGTATAACGTATATCGTGTAACGTATAACGTATAACGTACAGCGTATAACGTACAGCGAATAACGTATAAGGTATAACGTACAACGTATAACGTATACCGCATACCGTATACCGTATAACGTATAACGTATAACGTATAACGTATAACGTATAACGTATAACGTATAACGTATAACGTATAACGTATAACGTATAACGTATAACGTATAACGTATAACGTATAACGTATAACGTATAACGTATAACGTATAACGTATAACGTATAACGTATAACGTATAACGTATAACGTATAACGTATAACGTATAACGTATAACGTATAACGTATAACGTATAACGTATAACGTATAACGTATAACGTATAACGTATAACGTACAACGTATAACGTACAGCGTATAACGTACACCGTATAACGTACAGCGTATAACGTATAACGTATAACGTATAACGTATAACGTATATCGTATAACGTATAACGTATAACGTACAGCGTATAACGTACAGCGTATAACGTACAGCGTATAACGTATAACGTATAACGTATATCGTGTAACGTGTAACGTATAACGTACAGCGTATAACGTACAGCGAATAACGTATAAGGTATAACGTACAACGTATAACGTATACCGTATACCGTATACCGTATAACGTATAACGTATAACGTATAACGTATAACGTATAACGTATAACGTATAACGTATAACGTACAACGTATAACGTACAACGTATAACGTACAGCGTATAACGTATAACGTATAACGTATAACGTATAACGTACAACGTATAACGTACAGCGTATAACGTACACCGTATAACGTACAGCGTATAACGTATAACGTATAACGTATAACGTATAACGTATATCGTATAACGTATAACGTATAACGTACAGCGTATAACGTACAGCGTATAACGTACAGCGTATAACGTATAACGTATAACGTATATCGTGTAACGTATAACGTATAACGTACAGCGTATAACGTACAGCGAATAACGTATAAGGTATAACGTACAACGTATAACGTATACCGTATACCGTATACCGTATAACGTATAACGTATAACGTATAACGTATAACGTATAACGTATAACGTATAACGTATAACGTATAACGTATAACGTATAACGTATAACGTATAACGTATAACGTATAACGTATAACGTATAACGTATAACGTATAACGTATAACGTATAACGTATAACGTATAACGTATAACGTATAACGTATAACGTATAACGTATAACGTATAACGTATAACGTATAACGTATAACGTATAACGTATAACGTATAACGTATAACGTATAACGTATAACGTATAACGTATAACGTATAACGTATAACGTATAATGTATAACGTATAACGTATAACGTACATCGTACAACGTGTAACGTATAACATATTACGTACAACATATAACGTACAACGTATAACGTATAACGTATAACGTATAACGTACAACGTATTACGTACAACGTATAACGTACAACGTATAACGTACAACGTATAACGTACAACGTACAACGTATAACGTACAACGTATAACGTACAACGTACAACGTGTAACGTATAACGTATAACGTATATCGTATAACGTATAACGTATAACGTATAACGTATAACGTACAACGTGTAACGTATAACGTATAACGTACAGCGTATAACGTATAACGTATAACGTACAACGTATAACGTACAGCGTATAACGTACAGCGTATAACGTACAGCGTATAACGTATAACGTAAAACGTACAACGTATAACGTACAGCGTATAACGTACAGCGTATAACGTACAGCGTATAACGTACAGCGTATAACGTATAACGTATAACGTATAACGGATAACGTATATCGTATAACGTATAACGTATAACGTACAGCGTATAACGTACAGCGTATAACGTACAGCGTATAACGTATAACGTATAACGTATATCGTATAACGTATAACGTATAACGTATAACGTATAACGTATATCGTATAACGTATAACGTATAACGTATAACGTATAACGTATAACATATAACGTATATCGTATAACGTATAACGTATAACGTATAACGTATAACGTATAACATATAACGTATAACGTATAACGTATAACGTATAACGTATAACGTATAACGTATAACGTATAACGTATAACGTATAACGTATAACGTATAACGTACAACGTATAACGTACAGCGTATAACGTACACCGTATAACGTACAGCGTATAACGTATAACGTATAACGTATAACGTATAACGTATAACGTATATCGTATAACGTATAACGTATAACGTACAGCGTATAACGTACAGCGTATAACGTACAGCGTATAACGTATAACGTATAACGTATATCGTGTAACGTGTAACGTATAACGTACAGCGTATAACGTACAGCGAATAACGTATAAGGTATAACGTACAACGTATAACGTATACCGTATACCGTATACCGTATAACGTATAACGTATAACGTATAACGTATAACGTATAACGTATAACGTATAACGTATAACGTATAACGTACAACGTATAACGTACAACGTATAACGTACAGCGTATAACGTATAACGTATAACGTATAACGTATAACGTACAACGTATAACGTACAGCGTATAACGTACACCGCATAACGTACAGCGTATAACGTATAACGTATAACGTATAACGTATAACGTATATCGTATAACGTATAACGTATAACGTACAGCGTATAACGTACAGCGTATAACGTACAGCGTATAACGTATAACGTATAACGTATATCGTGTAACGTATAACGTATAACGTACAGCGTATAACGTACAGCGAATAACGTATAAGGTATAACGTACAACGTATAACGTATACCGTATACCGTATACCGTATAACGTATAACGTATAACGTATAACGTATAACGTATAACGTATAACGTATAACGTATAACGTATAACGTATAACGTATAACGTATAACGTATAACGTATAACGTATAACGTATAACGTATAACGTATAACGTATAACGTATAACGTATAACGTATAACGTATAACGTATAACGTATAACGTATAACGTATAACGTATAACGTATAACGTATAACGTATAACGTATAACGTATAACGTATAACGTATAACGTATAACGTATAACGTATAACGTATAACGTATAATGTATAACGTATAACGTATAACGTACATCGTACAACGTGTAACGTATAACATATAACGTACAACATATAACGTACAACGTATAACGTATAACGTATAACGTATAACGTATAACGTACAACGTATTACGTACAACGTATAACGTACAACGTATAACGTACAACGTATAACGTACAACGTACAACGTATAACGTACAACGTATAACGTACAACGTACAACGTGTAACGTATAACGTATAACGTATATCGTATAACGTATAACGTATAACGTATAACGTATAACGTACAACGTGTAACGTATAGCGTATAACGTACAACGTGTAACGTATAACGTATAACGTACAGCGTATAACGTATAACGTATAACGTACAACGTATAACGTACAGCGTATAACGTACAGCGTATAACGTGTAACGTATAACATATAACGTACAACATATAACGTACAACGTATAACGTATAACGTATAACGTATAACGTACAACGTATTACGTACAACGTATAACGTACAACGTATAACGTACAACGTATAACGTACAACGTACAACGTATAACGTACAACGTATAACGTACAACGTACAACGTGTAACGTATAACGTATAACGTATATCGTATAACGTATAACGTATAACGTATAACGTATAACGTACAACGTGTAACGTATAACGTATAACGTACAGCGTATAACGTATAACGTATAACGTACAACGTATAACGTACAGCGTATAACGTACAGCGTATAACGTACAGCGTATAACGTATAACGTAAAACGTACAACGTATAACGTACAGCGTATAACGTACAGCGTATAACGTACAGCGTATAACGTACAGCGTATAACGTATAACGTATAACGTATAACGTATAACGTATATCGTATAACGTATAACGTATAACGTACAGCGTATAACGTACAGCGTATAACGTACAGCGTATAACGTATAACGTATAACGTATATCGTATAACGTATAACGTATAACGTATATCGTATAACGTATAACGTATAACGTATAACGTATAACGTATAACATATAACGTATAACGTATAACGTACAGCGTATAACGTACAGCGTATAACGTACAGCGTATAACGTATAACGTATAACGTATAACGTATAACGTATATCGTATAACGTAAAACGTATAACGTACAGCGTATAACGTACAGCGTATAACGTATAACGTATAACGTATAACGTATATCGTATAACGTATAACGTATAACGTACAGCGTATAACGTACAGCGTATAACGTACAGCGTATAACGTATAACGTATAACGTATATCGTGTAACGTATAACGTATAACGTACAGCGTATAACGTACAGCGAATAACGTATAAGGTATAACGTACAACGTATAACGTATACCGCATACCGTATACCGTATAACGTATAACGTATAACGTATAACGTATAACGTATAACGTATAACGTATAACGTATAACGTATAACGTATAACGTATAACGTATAACGTATAACGTATAACGTATAACGTATAACGTATAACGTATAACGTATAACGTATAACGTATAACGTATAACGTATAACGTATAACGTATAACGTATAACGTATAACGTATAACGTATAACGTATAACGTATAACGTATAACGTATAACGTATAACGTATAACGTATAACGTATAACGTACAACGTATAACGTACAGCGTATAACGTACACCGTATAACGTACAGCGTATAACGTATAACGTATAACGTATAACGTATAACGTATATCGTATAACGTATAACGTATAACGTACAGCGTATAACGTACAGCGTATAACGTACAGCGTATAACGTATAACGTATAACGTATATCGTGTAACGTGTAACGTATAACGTACAGCGTATAACGTACAGCGAATAACGTATAAGGTATAACGTACAACGTATAACGTATACCGTATACCGTATACCGTATAACGTATAACGTATAACGTATAACGTATAACGTATAACGTATAACGTATAACGTATAACGTATAACGTACAACGTATAACGTACAACGTATAACGTACAGCGTATAACGTATAACGTATAACGTATAACGTATATCGTACAACGTATAACGTACAGCGTATAACGTACACCGTATAACGTACAGCGTATAACGTATAACGTATAACGTATAACGTATAACGTATATCGTATAACGTATAACGTATAACGTACAGCGTATAACGTACAGCGTATAACGTACAGCGTATAACGTATAACGTATAACGTATATCGTGTAACGTATAACGTATAACGTACAGCGTATAACGTACAGCGAATAACGTATAAGGTATAACGTACAACGTATAACGTATACCGTATACCGTATACCGTATAACGTATAACGTATAACGTATAACGTATAACGTATAACGTATAACGTATAACGTATAACGTATAACGTATAACGTATAACGTATAACGTATAACGTATAACGTATAACGTATAACGTATAACGTATAACGTATAACGTATAACGTATAACGTATAACGTATAACGTATAACGTATAACGTATAACGTATAACGTATAACGTATAACGTATAACGTATAACGTATAACGTATAACGTATAACGTATAACGTATAATGTATAACGTATAACGTATAACGTACATCGTACAACGTGTAACGTATAACATATAACGTACAACATATAACGTACAACGTATAACGTATAACGTATAACGTATAACGTACAACGTATTACGTACAACGTATAACGTACAACGTATAACGTACAACGTATAACGTACAACGTACAACGTATAACGTACAACGTATAACGTACAACGTACAACGTGTAACGTATAACGTATAACGTATATCGTATAACGTATAACGTATAACGTATAACGTATAACGTACAACGTGTAACGTATAACGTATAACGTACAGCGTATAACGTATAACGTATAACGTACAACGTATAACGTACAGCGTATAACGTACAGCGTATAACGTACAGCGTATAACGTATAACGTATAACGTATAACGTATAACGTATATCGTATAACGTATAACGTATAACGTATAACGTATAACGTATAACGTATAACATATAACGTATAACGTATAACGTACAGCGTATAACGTATAACGTACAACGTATAACGTTCAACGTACAACGTACAACATGTAACGTATAACGTATAACGTATAACGTACAGCGTATAACGTACAGCGTATAACGTACAGCGTATAACGTATAACGTATAACGTATAACGTGTAACGTATAACGTATAACGTACAACGTACAACGTGTAACGTATAACGTATAACGTACAACGTATAACGTACAGCGTATAACGTACAGCGTATAACGTACAGCGTATAACGTACAGCGTATAACGTATAACGTATATCGTATAACGTATAACGTGTATCGTATAACGTATAACGTATAACGTATAACGTATAACATATAACGTATAACGTATAACGTACAGCGTAAAACGTACAGCGTATAACGTATAACGTATAACGTGTAACGTATAACGTACAACGTACAACGGGTAACGTATAACGTATAACATATAACTTATAACGTACAGCGAATAACGTACAGCGTATAACGTATAACGTATAACGTAAAACGTACAACGTATAACGTACAGCGTATAACGTACAGCGTATAACGTACAGCGTATAACGTACAGCGTATAACGTATAACGTATAACGTATAACGTATAACGTATATCGTATAACGTATAACGTATAACGTACAGCGTATAACGTACAGCGTATAACGTACAGCGTATAACGTATAACGTATAACGTATATCGTGTAACGTATAACGTATAACGTACAGCGTATAACGTACAGCGAATAACGTATAAGGTATAACGTACAACGTATAACGTATACCGTATACCGTATACCGTATACCGTATAACGTATAACGTATAACGTATAACGTATAACGTATAACGTATAACGTATAACGTATAACGTATAACGTACAACGTATAACGTACAACGTATAACGTACAGCGTATAACGTATAACGTATAACGTATAACGTACAACGTATAACGTACAGCGTATAACGTACACCGTATAACGTACAGCGTATAACGTATAACGTATAACGTATAACGTATAACGTATATCGTATAACGTATAACGTATAACGTACAGCGTATAACGTACAGCGTATAACGTACAGCGTATAACGTACAGCGTATAACGTATAACGTATAACGTATAACGTATAACGTATATCGTATAACGTATAACGTATAACGTATAACGTATAACGTATAACATATAACGTATAACGTATAACGTACAGCGTATAACGTATAACGTACAACGTATAACGTTCAACGTACAACGTACAACATGTAACGTATAACGTATAACGTATAACGTACAGCGTATAACGTACAGCGTATAACGTACAGCGTATAACGTATAACGTATAACGTATAACGTGTAACGTATAACGTATAACGTACAACGTACAACGTGTAACGTATAACGTATAACGTATAACGTATAACGTACAGCGTAAAACGTACAGCGTATAACGTATAACGTATAACGTGTAACGTATAACGTACAGCGTACAACGGGTAACGTATAACGTATAACATATAACTTATAACGTACAGCGTAAAACGTACAGCGTATAACGTATAACGTATAACGTAAAACGTACAACGTATAACGTACAGCGTATAACGTACAGCGTATAACGTACAGCGTATAACGTACATCGTATAACGTATAACGTATAACGTATAACGTATAACGTATATCGTATAACGTATAACGTATAACGTACAGCGTATAACGTACAGCGTATAACGTACAGCGTATAACGTATAACGTATAACGTATATCGTTTAACGTATAACGTATAACGTACAGCGTATAACGTACAGCGAATAACGTATAAGGTATAACGTACAACGTATAACGTATACCGTATACCGTATACCGTATACCGTATAACGTATAACGTATAACGTATAACGTATAACGTATAACGTATAACGTATAACGTATAACGTATAACGTACAACGTATAACGTACAACGTATAACGTACAGCGTATAACGTATAACGTATAACGTATAACGTACAACGTATAACGTACAGCGTATAACGTACACCGTATAACGTACAGCGTATAACGTATAACGTATAACGTATAACGTATAACGTATATCGTATAACGTATAAGGTATAACGTACAGCGTATAACGTACAGCGTATAACGTACAGCGTATAACGTATAACGTATAACGTATATCGTGTAACGTATAACGTATAACGTACAGCGTATAACGTACAGCGAATAACGTATAAGGTATAACGTACAACGTATAACGTATACCGTATACCGTATACCGTATAACGTATAACGTATAACGTATAACGTATAACGTATAACGTATAACGTATAACGTATAACGTATAACGTATAACGTATAACGTATAACGTATAACGTATAACGTATAACGTATAACGTATAACGTATAACGTATAACGTATAACGTATAACGTATAACGTATAACGTATAACGTATAACGTATAACGTATAACGTATAACGTATAACGTATAACGTATAACGTATAACGTATAACGTATAACGTATAACGTATAACGTATAACGTATAACGTATAACGTATAATGTATAACGTATAACGTATAACGTACATCGTACAACGTGTAACGTATAACATATAACGTACAACATATAACGTACAACGTATAACGTATAACGTATAACGTATAACGTACAACGTATTACGTACAACGTATAACGTACAACGTATAACGTACAACGTATAACGTACAACGTACAACGTATAACGTACTACGTATAACGTACAACGTACAACGTGTAACGTATAACGTATAACGTATATCGTATAACGTATAACGTGTAACGTATAACGTATAACGTACAACGTATTACGTACAACGTATAACGTACAACGTATAACGTACAACGTATAACGTACAACGTACAACGTATAACGTACAACGTATAACGTACAACGTACAACGTGTAACGTATAACGTATAACGTATATCGTATAACGTATAACGTATAACGTATAACGTATAACGTACAACGTGTAACGTATAACGTATAACGTACAGCGTATAACGTATAACGTATAACGTACAACGTATAACGTACAGCGTATAACGTACAGCGTATAACGTACAGCGTATAACGTATAACGTAAAACGTACAACGTATAACGTACAGCGTATAACGTACAGCGTATAACGTACAGCGTATAACGTACAGCGTATAACGTATAACGTATAACGTATAACGTATAACGTATATCGTATAACGTATAACGTATAACGTACAGCGTATAACGTACAGCGTATAACGTACAGCGTATAACGTATAACGTATAACGTATATCGTATAACGTATAACGTATAACGTATATCGTATAACGTATAACGTATAACGTATAACGTATAACATATAACGTATAACGTATAACGTACAGCGTATAACGTACAGCGTATAACGTACAGCGTATAACGTATAACGTATAACGTATAACGTATAACGTATATCGTATAACGTAAAACGTATAACGTACAGCGTATAACGTACAGCGTATAACGTATAACGTATAACGTATAACGTATATCGTATAACGTATAACGTATAACGTACAGCGTATAACGTACAGCGTATAACGTACAGCGTATAACGTATAACGTATAACGTATATCGTGTAACGTATAACGTATAACGTACAGCGTATAACGTACAGCGAATAACGTATAAGGTATAACGTACAACGTATAACGTATACCGCATACCGTATACCGTATAACGTATAACGTATAACGTATAACGTATAACGTATAACGTATAACGTATAACGTATAACGTATAACGTATAACGTATAACGTATAACGTATAACGTATAACGTATAACGTATAACGTATAACGTATAACGTATAACGTATAACGTATAACGTATAACGTATAACGTATAACGTATAACGTATAACGTATAACGTATAACGTATAACGTATAACGTATAACGTATAACGTATAACGTATAACGTATAACGTATAACGTATAACGTATAACGTATAACGTATAACGTATAACGTATAACGTATAACGTACAACGTATAACGTACAGCGTATAACGTACACCGTATAACGTACAGCGTATAACGTATAACGTATAACGTATAACGTATAACGTATATCGTATAACGTATAACGTATAACGTACAGCGTATAACGTACAGCGTATAACGTACAGCGTATAACGTATAACGTATAACGTATATCGTGTAACGTGTAACGTATAACGTACAGCGTATAACGTACAGCGAATAACGTATAAGGTATAACGTACAACGTATAACGTATACCGTATACCGTATACCGTATAACGTATAACGTATAACGTATAACGTATAACGTATAACGTATAACGTATAACGTATAACGTATAACGTACAACGTATAACATACAACGTATAACGTACAGCGTATAACGTATAACGTATAACGTATAACGTATAACGTACAACGTATAACGTTCAGCGTATAACGTACACCGTATAACGTACAGCGTATAACGTATAACGTATAACGTATAACGTATAACGTATATCGTATAACGTATAACGTATAACGTACAGCGTATAACGTACAGCGTATAACGTACAGCGTATAACGTATAACGTATAACGTATATCGTGTAACGTATAACGTATAACGTACAGCGTATAACGTACAGCGAATAACGTATAAGGTATAACGTACAACGTATAACGTATACCGTATACCGTATACCGTATAACGTATAACGTATAACGTATAACGTATAACGTATAACGTATAACGTATAACGTATAACGTATAACGTATAACGTATAACGTATAACGTATAACGTATAACGTATAACGTATAACGTATAACGTATAACGTATAACGTATAACGTATAACGTATAACGTATAACGTATAACGTATAACGTATAACGTATAACGTATAACGTATAATGTATAACGTATAACGTATAACGTACATCGTACAACGTGTAACGTATAACATATAACGTACAACATATAACGTACAACGTATAACGTATAACGTATAACGTATAACGTACAACGTATTACGTACAACGTATAACGTACAACGTATAACGTACAACGTATAACGTACAACGTACAACGTATAACGTACAACGTATAACGTACAACGTACAACGTGTAACGTATAACGTATAACGTATATCGTATAACGTATAACGTATAACGTATAACGTATAACGTACAACGTGTAACGTATAACGTATAACGTACAGCGTATAACGTATAACGTATAACGTACAACGTATAACGTACAGCGTATAACGTACAGCGTATAACGTACAGCGTATAACGTATAACGTATAACGTATAACGTATAACGTATATCGTATAACGTATAACGTATAACGTATAACGTATAACGTATAACGTATAACGTATAACGTATAACATATAACGTATAACGTATAACGTACAGCGTATAACGTATAACGTACAACGTATAACGTTCAACGTACAACGTACAACATGTAACGTATAACGTATAACGTATAACGTACAGCGTATAACGTACAGCGTATAACGTACAGCGTATAACGTATAACGTATAACGTATAACGTGTAACGTATAACGTATAACGTACAACGTACAACGTGTAACGTATAACGTATAACGTACAACGTATAACGTACAGCGTATAACGTACAGCGTATAACGTACAGCGTATAACGTACAGCGTATAACGTATAACGTATATCGTATAACGTATAACGTGTATCGTATAACGTATAACGTATAACGTATAACGTATAACATATAACGTATAACGTATAACGTACAGCGTAAAACGTACAGCGTATAACGTATAACGTATAACGTGTAACGTATAACGTACAACGTACAACGGGTAACGTATAACGTATAACATATAACTTATAACGTACAGCGTATAACGTACAGCGTATAACGTATAACGTATAACGTAAAACGTACAACGTATAACGTACAGCGTATAACGTACAGCGTATAACGTACAGCGTATAACGTACAGCGTATAACGTATAACGTATAACGTATAACGTATAACGTATATCGTATAACGTATAACGTATAACGTACAGCGTATAACGTACAGCGTATAACGTACAGCGTATAACGTATAACGTATAACGTATATCGTGTAACGTATAACGTATAACGTACAGCGTATAACGTACAGCGAATAACGTATAAGGTATAACGTACAACGTATAACGTATACCGTATACCGTATACCGTATACCGTATAACGTATAACGTATAACGTATAACGTATAACGTATAACGTATAACGTATAACGTATAACGTATAACGTACAACGTATAACGTACAACGTATAACGTACAGCGTATAACGTATAACGTATAACGTATAACGTACAACGTATAACGTACAGCGTATAACGTACACCGTATAACGTACAGCGTATAACGTATAACGTATAACGTATAACGTATAACGTATATCGTATAACGTATAACGTATAACGTACAGCGTATAACGTACAGCGTATAACGTACAGCGTATAACGTACAGCGTATAACGTATAACGTATAACGTATAACGTATAACGTATATCGTATAACGTATAACGTATAACGTATAACGTATAACGTATAACATATAACGTATAACGTATAACGTACAGCGTATAACGTATAACGTACAACGTATAACGTTCAACGTACAACGTACAACATGTAACGTATAACGTATAACGTATAACGTACAGCGTATAACGTACAGCGTATAACGTACAGCGTATAACGTATAACGTATAACGTATAACGTGTAACGTATAACGTATAACGTACAACGTACAACGTGTAACGTATAACGTATAACGTATAACGTATAACGTACAGCGTAAAACGTACAGCGTATAACGTATAACGTATAACGTGTAACGTATAACGTACAGCGTACAACGGGTAACGTATAACGTATAACATATAACTTATAACGTACAGCGTAAAACGTACAGCGTATAACGTATAACGTATAACGTAAAACGTACAACGTATAACGTACAGCGTATAACGTACAGCGTATAACGTACAGCGTATAACGTACATCGTATAACGTATAACGTATAACGTATAACGTATAACGTATATCGTATAACGTATAACGTATAACGTACAGCGTATAACGTACAGCGTATAACGTACAGCGTATAACGTATAACGTATAACGTATATCGTGTAACGTATAACGTATAACGTACAGCGTATAACGTACAGCGAATAACGTATAAGGTATAACGTACAACGTATAACGTATACCGTATACCGTATACCGTATACCGTATAACGTATAACGTATAACGTATAACGTATAACGTATAACGTATAACGTATAACGTATAACGTATAACGTACAACGTATAACGTACAACGTATAACGTACAGCGTATAACGTATAACGTATAACGTATAACGTACAACGTATAACGTACAGCGTATAACGTACACCGTATAACGTACAGCGTATAACGTATAACGTATAACGTATAACGTATAACGTATATCGTATAACGTATAAGGTATAACGTACAGCGTATAACGTACAGCGTATAACGTACAGCGTATAACGTATAACGTATAACGTATATCGTGTAACGTATAACGTATAACGTACAGCGTATAACGTACAGCGAATAACGTATAAGGTATAACGTACAACGTATAACGTATACCGTATACCGTATACCGTATAACGTATAACGTATAACGTATAACGTATAACGTATAACGTATAACGTATAACGTATAACGTATAACGTATAACGTATAACGTATAACGTATAACGTATAACGTATAACGTATAACGTATAACGTATAACGTATAACGTATAACGTATAACGTATAACGTATAACGTATAACGTATAACGTATAACGTATAACGTATAACGTATAACGTATAACGTATAACGTATAACGTATAATGTATAACGTATAACGTATAACGTACATCGTACAACGTGTAACGTATAACATATAACGTACAACATATAACGTACAACGTATAACGTATAACGTATAACGTATAACGTACAACGTATTACGTACAACGTATAACGTACAACGTATAACGTACAACGTATAACGTACAACGTACAACGTATAACGTACTACGTATAACGTACAACGTACAACGTGTAACGTATAACGTATAACGTATATCGTATAACGTATAACGTATAACGTATAACGTATATCGTACAACGTGTAACGTATAACGTATAACGTACAGCGTATAACGTATAACGTATAACGTACAACGTATAACGTACATCGTATAACGTACAGCGTATAACGTACAGCGTATAACGTATAACGTATAACGTATAACGTATAACGTATATCGTATAACGTATAACGTATAACGTATAACGTATAACGTATAACATATAACGTATAACGTATAACGTACAGCGTATAACGTATAACGTACAACGTATAACGTTCAACGTACAACGTACAACATGTAACGTATAACGTATAACGTATAACGTATAACGTACAGCGTATAACGTACAGCGTATAACGTACAGCGTATAACGTATAACGTATAACGTATAACGTGTAACGTATAACGTATAACGTACAACGTACAACGTGTAACGTATAACGTATAACGTACAACGTATAACGTACAGCGTATAACGTACAGCGTATAACGTACAGCGTATAACGTACAGCGTATAACGTATAACGTATATCGTATAACGTATAACGTGTATCGTATAACGTATAACGTATAACGTATAACGTATAACGTATAACATATAACGTATAACGTATAACGTACAGCGTAAAACGTACTGCGTATAACGTACAGCGTATAACGTATACCGTATACCGTATAACGTATAACGTATAACGTATAACGTATAACGTATAACGTATAACGTATAACGTATAACGTATAACGTATAACGTATAACGTATAACGTACAGCGTATAACGTATAACGTACAACGTATAACGTTCAACGTACAACGTACAACATGTAACGTATAACGTATAACGTATAACGTACAGCGTATAACGTACAGCGTATAACGTACAGCGTATAACGTATAACGTATAACGTATAACGTGTAACGTATAACGTATAACGTACAACGTACAACGTGTAACGTATAACGTATAACGTATAACGTATAACGTACAGCGTAAAACGTACAGCGTATAACGTATAACGTATAACGTGTAACGTATAACGTACAGCGTACAACGGGTAACGTATAACGTATAACATATAACTTATAACGTACAGCGTAAAACGTACAGCGTATAACGTATAACGTATAACGTAAAACGTACAACGTATAACGTACAGCGTATAACGTACAGCGTATAACGTACAGCGTATAACGTACATCGTATAACGTATAACGTATAACGTATAACGTATAACGTATATCGTATAACGTATAACGTATAACGTACAGCGTATAACGTACAGCGTATAACGTACAGCGTATAACGTATAACGTATAACGTATATCGTGTAACGTATAACGTATAACGTACAGCGTATAACGTACAGCGAATAACGTATAAGGTATAACGTACAACGTATAACGTATACCGTATACCGTATACCGTATACCGTATAACGTATAACGTATAACGTATAACGTATAACGTATAACGTATAACGTATAACGTATAACGTATAACGTACAACGTATAACGTACAACGTATAACGTACAGCGTATAACGTATAACGTATAACGTATAACGTACAACGTATAACGTACAGCGTATAACGTACACCGTATAACGTACAGCGTATAACGTATAACGTATAACGTATAACGTATAACGTATATCGTATAACGTATAAGGTATAACGTACAGCGTATAACGTACAGCGTATAACGTACAGCGTATAACGTATAACGTATAACGTATATCGTGTAACGTATAACGTATAACGTACAGCGTATAACGTACAGCGAATAACGTATAAGGTATAACGTACAACGTATAACGTATACCGTATACCGTATACCGTATAACGTATAACGTATAACGTATAACGTATAACGTATAACGTATAACGTATAACGTATAACGTATAACGTATAACGTATAACGTACAGCGTATAACGTACAGCGTATAACGTACAGCGTATAACGTATAACGTATAACGTATATCGTGTAACGTATAACGTATAACGTACAGCGTATAACGTACAGCGAATAACGTATAAGGTATAACGTACAACGTATAACGTATACCGTATACCGTATACCGTATACCGTATAACGTATAACGTATAACGTATAACGTATAACGTATAACGTATAACGTATAACGTATAACGTATAACGTACAACGTATAACGTACAACGTATAACGTACAGCGTATAACGTATAACGTATAACGTATAACGTACAACGTATAACGTACAGCGTATAACGTACACCGTATAACGTACAGCGTATAACGTATAACGTATAACGTATAACGTATAACGTATATCGTATAACGTATAAGGTATAACGTACAGCGTATAACGTACAGCGTATAACGTACAGCGTATAACGTATAACGTATAACGTATATCGTGTAACGTATAACGTATAACGTACAGCGTATAACGTACAGCGAATAACGTATAAGGTATAACGTACAACGTATAACGTATACCGTATACCGTATACCGTATAACGTATAACGTATAACGTATAACGTATAACGTATAACGTATAACGTATAACGTATAACGTATAACGTATAACGTATAACGTATAACGTATAACGTATAACGTATAACGTATAACGTATAACGTATAACGTATAACGTATAACGTATAACGTATAACGTATAACGTATAACGTATAACGTATAACGTATAACGTATAACGTATAACGTATAACGTATAACGTATAACGTATAATGTATAACGTATAACGTATAACGTACATCGTACAACGTGTAACGTATAACATATAACGTACAACATATAACGTACAACGTATAACGTATAACGTATAACGTATAACGTACAACGTATTACGTACAACGTATAACGTACAACGTATAACGTACAACGTATAACGTACAACGTACAACGTATAACGTACTACGTATAACGTACAACGTACAACGTGTAACGTATAACGTATAACGTATATCGTATAACGTATAACGTATAACGTATAACGTATATCGTACAACGTGTAACGTATAACGTATAACGTACAGCGTATAACGTATAACGTATAACGTACAACGTATAACGTACATCGTATAACGTACAGCGTATAACGTACAGCGTATAACGTATAACGTATAACGTATAACGTATAACGTATATCGTATAACGTATAACGTATAACGTATAACGTATAACGTATAACATATAACGTATAACGTATAACGTACAGCGTATAACGTATAACGTACAACGTATAACGTTCAACGTACAACGTACAACATGTAACGTATAACGTATAACGTATAACGTATAACGTACAGCGTATAACGTACAGCGTATAACGTACAGCGTATAACGTATAACGTATAACGTATAACGTGTAACGTATAACGTATAACGTACAACGTACAACGTGTAACGTATAACGTATAACGTACAACGTATAACGTACAGCGTATAACGTACAGCGTATAACGTACAGCGTATAACGTACAGCGTATAACGTATAACGTATATCGTATAACGTATAACGTGTATCGTATAACGTATAACGTATAACGTATAACGTATAACGTATAACATATAACGTATAACGTATAACGTACAGCGTAAAACGTACTGCGTATAACGTACAGCGTATAACGTATACCGTATACCGTATAACGTATAACGTATAACGTATAACGTATAACGTATAACGTATAACGTATAACGTATAACGTATAACGTATAACGTATAACGTATAACGTATAACGTATAACGTATAACGTATAACGTATAACGTATAACGTATAACGTATAACGTATAACGTACATCGTACAACGTGTAACGTATAACATATAACGTACAACATATAACGTACAACGTATTACGTATAACGTATAACGTATAACGTATAATGTATAACGTACAGCGTATAACGTACAACGTATAACGTATACCGTATACCGTATAACGTATAACGTATAACGTATAACGTATAACGTATAACGTATAACGTATAACGTATAACGTATAACGTATAACGTATAACGTATAACGTATAACGTATAACGTATAACGTATAACGTATAACGTATAACGTATAACGTATAACGTATAACGTATAACGTATAACGTATAACGTATAACGTATAACGTATAACGTATAACGTATAACGTATAACGTATAACGTATAACGTATAACGTACAACGTATAACGTACAACGTATAACGTACAACGTATAACGTACAACGTACAACGTGTAACGTATAACGTATAACGTATATCGTATAACGTATAACGTATAACGTATAACGTATAACGTATAACGTATAACGTATTACGTATAACGTATAACGTATAACGTACAACGTATAACGTACAACGTATAACGTACAACGTATAACGTACAACGTATAACGTACAACGTATAACGTATAACGTACAACGTATAACGTATAACGTATAACGTATAACGTATAACGTATAACGTATTACGTACAACGTATAACGTACAACGTATAACGTACAACGTATAACGTACAACGTACAACGTGTAACGTATAACGTATAACGTATATCGTATAACGTATAACGTATAACGTATAACGTATAACGTATAACGTATAACGTATTACGTATAACGTATAACGTATAACGTACAACGTATAACGTACAACGTATAACGTACAACGTATAACGTACAACGTATAACGTACAACGTATAACGTATAACGTACAGCGTATAATGTACAGCGTATAACGTACAGCGTATAACGTATAACGTATAACGTATAACGTGTAACGTATAACGTATAACGTACAGCGTATAACGTACAGCGAATAACGTATAAGGTATAACGTACAACGTATAACGTATACCGTATACCGTATAACGTATAACGTATAACGTATAACGTATAACGTATAACGTATAACGTATAACGTATAACGTATAACGTACAACGTATAACGTACAACGTATAACGTACAACGTACAACGTGTAACGTATAACGTATAACGTATATCGTATAACGTATAACGTATAACGTATAACGTATAACGTATAACGTATAACGTATAACGTATAACGTATAACGTATTACGTATAACGTATAACGTATAACGTACAACGTATAACGTACAACGTATAACGTACAACGTATAACGTACAACGTATAACGTACAACGTATAACGTATAACGTACAGCGTATAATGTACAGCGTATAACGTACAGCGTATAACGTATAACGTATAACGTATATCGTATAACGTACAACGTATAACGTATACCGTATACCGTATAACGTATAACGTATAACGTATAACGTATAACGTATAACGTATAACGTATAACGTATAACGTATAACGTATAACGTATAACGTATAACGTATAACGTATAACGTATAACGTATAACGTATAACGTATAACGTATAACGTATAACGTATAACGTATAACGTATAACGTATAACGTATAACGTATAACGTATAACGTATAACGTATAACGTATAATGTATAACGTACAGCGTATAACGTACAACGTATAACGTATACCGTATACCGTATAACGTATAACGTATAACGTATAACGTATAACGTATAACGTATAACGTATAACGTATAACGTATAACGTATAACGTATAACGTATAACGTATAACGTATAACGTATAACGTATAACGTATAACGTATAACGTATAACGTATAACGTATAACGTATAACGTATAACGTATAACGTATAACGTATAACGTATAACGTATAACGTATAACGTATAACGTATAACGTATAACGTACAACGTATAACGTACAACGTATAACGTACAACGTATAACGTACAACGTACAACGTGTAACGTATAACGTATAACGTATATCGTATAACGTATAACGTATAACGTATAACGTATAACGTATAACGTATTACGTATAACGTATAACGTATAACGTACAACGTATAACGTACAACGTATAACGTACAACGTATAACGTACAACGTATAACGTACAACGTATAACGTATAACGTACAGCGTATAATGTACAGCGTATAACGTACAGCGTATAACGTATAACGTATAACGTATAACGTGTAACGTATAACGTATAACGTACAGCGTATAACGTACAGCGAATAACGTATAAGGTATAACGTACAACGTATAACGTATACCGTATACCGTATAACGTATAACGTATAACGTATAACGTATAACGTATAACGTATAACGTATAACGTATAACGTATAACGTATAACGTATAACGTATAACGTATAACGTATAACGTATAACGTATAACGTATAACGTATAACGTATAACGTATAACGTATAACGTATAACGTACATCATACAACGTGTAACGTATAACATATAACGTACAACATATAACGTACAACGTATTACGTATAACGTATAACGTATAACGTACAACGTATAACGTACAACGTATAACGTACAACGTATAACGTACAACGTATAACGTACAACGTACAACGTGTAACGTATAACGTATAACGTATAACGTATAACGTACAACGTATAACGTACAACGTATAACGTACAACGTATAACGTACAACGTATAACGTACAACGTACAACGTGTAACGTATAACGTATAACGTATAACGTATAACGTACAACGTATAACGTACAACGTATAACGTACAACGTATAACGTACAACGTACAACGTACAACGTATAACGTATAACGTACAACGTACAACGTGTAACGTATAACGTATAACGTATAACGTATAACGTACAGCGTAAAACGTACAGCGTATAACGTATAACGTATAACGTGTAACGTATAACGTACAACGTACAACGGGTAACGTATAACGTATAACATATAACTTATAACGTACAGCGTATAACGTACAGCGTATAACGTATAACGTATAACGTAAAACGTACAACGTATAACGTACAGCGTATAACGTACAGCGTATAACGTACAGCGTATAACGTACATCGTATAACGTATAACGTATAACGTATAACGTATAACGTATATCGTATAACGTATAACGTATAACGTACAGCGTATAACGTACAGCGTATAACGTACAGCGTATAACGTATAACGTATAACGTATATCGTGTAACGTATAACGTATAACGTACAGCGTATAACGTACAGCGAATAACGTATAAGGTATAACGTACAACGTATAACGTATACCGTATACCGTATACCGTATACCGTATAACGTATAACGTATAACGTATAACGTACAACGTATAACGTACAGCGTATAACGTACACCGTATAACGTACAGCGTATAACGTATAACGTATAACGTATAACGTATAACGTATATCGTATAACGTACAACGTATAACGTACAGCGTATAACGTACAGCGTATAACGTACACCGTATAACGTATAACGTATAACGTATATCGTGTAACGTATAACGTATAACGTACAGCGTATAACGTACAGCGAATAACGTATAAGGTATAACGTACAACGTATAACGTATACCGTATACCGTATACAGTATAACGTATAACGTATAACGTATAACGTATAACGTATAACGTATAACGTGTAACGTATAACGTATAAGGTATAACGTACAACGTATAACGTATACCGTATACCGTATACCGTATACCGTATAACGTATAACGTATAACGTATAACGTATAACGTATAACGTATAACGTATAACGTATAACGTATAACGTATAACGTATAACGTATAACGTATAACGTATAACGTATAACGTATAACGTATAACGTATAACGTATAATGTATAACGTACAGCGTATAACGTACAACGTATAACGTATACCGTATACCGTATAACGTATAACGTATAACGTATAACGTATAACGTATAACGTATAACGTATAACGTATAACGTATAACGTATAACGTATAACGTATAACGTATAACGTATAACGTATAACGTATAACGTATAACGTATAACGTATAACGTATAACGTATAACGTATAACGTATAACGTATAACGTATAACGTATAACGTATAACGTATAACGTATAACGTATAACGTATAACGTACAACGTATAACGTACAACGTATAACGTACAACGTATAACGTACAACGTACAACGTGTAACGTATAACGTATAACGTATATCGTATAACGTATAACGTATAACGTATAACGTATAACGTATAACGTATTACGTATAACGTATAACGTATAACGTACAACGTATAACGTACAACGTATAACGTACAACGTATAACGTACAACGTATAACGTACAACGTATAACGTATAACGTACAGCGTATAATGTACAGCGTATAACGTACAGCGTATAACGTATAACGTATAACGTATAACGTGTAACGTATAACGTATAACGTACAGCGTATAACGTACAGCGAATAACGTATAAGGTATAACGTACAACGTATAACGTATACCGTATACCGTATAACGTATAACGTATAACGTATAACGTATAACGTATAACGTATAACGTATAACGTATAACGTATAACGTATAACGTATAACGTATAACGTATAACGTATAACGTATAACGTATAACGTATAACGTATAACGTATAACGTATAACGTATAACGTATAACGTATAACGTACATCATACAACGTGTAACGTATAACATATAACGTACAACATATAACGTACAACGTATTACGTATAACGTATAACGTATAACGTACAACGTATAACGTACAACGTATAACGTACAACGTATAACGTACAACGTATAACGTACAACGTACAACGTGTAACGTATAACGTATAACGTATAACGTATAACGTACAACGTATAACGTACAACGTATAACGTACAACGTATAACGTACAACGTATAACGTACAACGTACAACGTGTAACGTATAACGTATAACGTATAACGTATAACGTACAACGTATAACGTACAACGTATAACGTACAACGTATAACGTACAACGTACAACGTACAACGTATAACGTATAACGTACAACGTACAACGTGTAACGTATAACGTATAACGTATAACGTATAACGTACAGCGTAAAACGTACAGCGTATAACGTATAACGTATAACGTGTAACGTATAACGTACAACGTACAACGGGTAACGTATAACGTATAACATATAACTTATAACGTACAGCGTATAACGTACAGCGTATAACGTATAACGTATAACGTAAAACGTACAACGTATAACGTACAGCGTATAACGTACAGCGTATAACGTACAGCGTATAACGTACATCGTATAACGTATAACGTATAACGTATAACGTATAACGTATATCGTATAACGTATAACGTATAACGTACAGCGTATAACGTACAGCGTATAACGTACAGCGTATAACGTATAACGTATAACGTATATCGTGTAACGTATAACGTATAACGTACAGCGTATAACGTACAGCGAATAACGTATAAGGTATAACGTACAACGTATAACGTATACCGTATACCGTATACCGTATACCGTATAACGTATAACGTATAACGTATAACGTATAACGTATAACGTATAACGTATAACGTATAACGTATAACGTACAACGTATAACGTACAACGTATAACGTACAGCGTATAACGTATAACGTATAACGTATAACGTACAACGTATAACGTACAGCGTATAACGTACACCGTATAACGTACAGCGTATAACGTATAACGTATAACGTATAACGTATAACGTATAACGTATAACGTATATCGTATAACGTACAACGTATAACGTACAGCGTATAACGTACAGCGTATAACGTACACCGTATAACGTATAACGTATAACGTATATCGTGTAACGTATAACGTATAACGTACAGCGTATAACGTACAGCGAATAACGTATAAGGTATAACGTACAACGTATAACGTATACCGTATACCGTATACAGTATAACGTATAACGTATAACGTATAACGTATAACGTATAACGTATAACGTGTAACGTATAACGTATAACGTATAACGTATAACGTATAACGTATAACGGATAACGTATAACGTATAACGTATAACGTATAACGTATAACGTATAACGTATAACGTATAACGTATAACGTATAACGTATAACGTATAACGTATAATGTATAACGTATAACGTATAACGTACATCGTACAACGTGTAACGTATAACATATAACGTACAACATATAACGTACAACGTATAACGTATAACGTATAACGTATAACGTACAACGTATTACGTACAACGTATAACGTACAACGTATAACGTACAACGTATAACGTACAACGTACAACGTATAACGTACTACGTATAACGTACAGCGTATAACGTACAGCGTATAACGTACAGCGTATAACGTATAACGTATAACGTATAACGTGTAACGTATAACGTATAACGTACAACGTACAACGTGTAACGTATAACGTATAACGTACAACGTATAACGTACAGCGTATAACGTACAGCGTATAACGTACAGCGTATAACGTACAGCGTATAACGTATAACGTATATCGTATAACGTATAACGTGTATCGTATAACGTATAACGTATAACGTATAACGTATAACGTATAACATATAACGTATAACGTATAACGTACAGCGTAAAACGTACAGCGTATAACGTATAACGTATAACGTGTAACGTATAACGTACAACGTACAACGGGTAACGTATAACGTATAACATATAACTTATAACGTACAGCGTATAACGTACAGCGTATAACGTATAACGTATAACGTAAAACGTACAACGTATAACGTACAGCGTATAACGTACAGCGTATAACGTACAGCGTATAACGTACAGCGTATAACGTACAGCGTATAACGTATAACGTATAACGTAAAACGTACAACGTATAACGTACAGCTTATAACGTACAGCGTATAACGTACAGCGTATAACGTACAGCGTATAACGTATAACGTATAACGTATAACGTATAACGTATAACGTATAACGTATAACGTATAACGTATAACGTATAACGTATAACGTATATCGTATAACGTATAACGTATAACGTATAACGTATAACGTATAACGTATAACGTATAACATATAACGTATAACGTATAACGTACAGCGTATAACGTATAACATACAACGTATAACGTACAACGTACAACGTGTAACGTACAACGTATAACGTATAACGTACAGCGTATAATGTACAGCGTATAACGTACAGCGTATAACGTATAACGTATAACGTATAACGTGTAACGTATAACGTATAACGTACAGCGTATAACGTACAGCGAATAACGTATAAGGTATAACGTACAACGTATAACGTATACCGTATACCGTATAACGTATAACGTATAACGTATAACGTATAACGTATAACGTATAACGTATAACGTATAACGTATAACGTATAACGTATAACGTATAACGTATAACGTATAACGTATAACGTATAACGTATAACGTATAACGTATAACGTATAACGTATAACGTATAACGTATAACGTATAACGTATAACGTATAACGTACAACGTATAACGTACAACGTATAACGTACAACGTACAACGTGTAACGTATAACGTATAACGTATAACGTATAACGTATAACGTATAACGTATAACGTATAACGTATAACGTATAACGTATAACGTATTACGTATAACGTACAACGTATAACGTACAACGTATAACGTACAACGTATAACGTACAACGTATAACGTACAACGTATAACGTATAATGTACAGCGTATAACGTACAGCGTATAACGTATAACGTATAACGTATAACGTGTAACGTATAACGTATAACGTACAGCGTATAACGTACAGCGAATAACGTATAAGGTATAACGTACAACGTATAACGTATACCGTATACCGTATAACGTATAACGTATAACGTATAACGTATAACGTATAACGTATAACGTATAACGTATAACGTACAACGTATAACGTACAACGTATAACGTACAACGTACAACGTGTAACGTATAACGTATAACGTATATCGTATAACGTATAACGTATAACGTATAACGTATAACGTATAACGTATAACGTATTACGTATAACGTATAACGTATAACGTACAACGTATAACGTACAACGTATAACGTACAACGTATAACGTACAACGTATAACGTATAACGTACAGCGTATAATGTACAGCGTATAACGTACAGCGTATAACGTATAACGTATAACGTATAACGTATATCGTATAACGTATAACGTATAACGTATAACGTATAACGTATAACGTATAACGTATAACGTATAACGTATAACATATAACGTATAACGTATAACGTACAGCGTATAACGTATAACATACAACGTATAACGTACAACGTACAACGTGTAACGTACAACGTATAACGTATAACGTACAGCGTATAATGTACAGCGTATAACGTACAGCGTATAACGTATAACGTATAACGTATAACGTGTAACGTATAACGTATAAGGTACAGCGTATAACGTACAGCGAATAACGTATAAGGTATAACGTACAACGTATAACGTATACCGTATACCGTATAACGTATAACGTATAACGTATAACGTATAACGTATAACGTATAACGTATAACGTATAACGTATAACGTATAACGTATAACGTATAACGTATAACGTATAACGTATAACGTATAACGTATAACGTATAACGTATAACGTATAACGTATAACGTAT
Source organism: Lasioglossum morio (assembly GCA_916610235.2). Lineage (NCBI taxonomy): Eukaryota > Metazoa > Arthropoda > Insecta > Hymenoptera > Halictidae > Lasioglossum > Lasioglossum morio. Next base: position 165,468 of record CAKAJA020000392.1, read on the forward strand.
AACGTATAACGTATAACGTATAACGTACATCGTACAACGTGTAACGTATAACATATAACGTACAACATATAACGTACAACGTATTACGTATAACGTATAATGTATAACGTACAGCGTATAACGTACAACGTATAACGTATACCGTATACCGTATAACGTATAACGTATAACGTATAACGTATAACGTATAACGTATAACGTATAACGTATAACGTATAACGTATAACGTATAACGTATAACGTATAACGTATAACGTATAACGTATAACGTATAACGTATAACGTATAACGTATAACGTATAACGTATAACGTATAACGTATAACGTATAACGTATAACGTATAACGTATAACGTATAACGTATAACGTACAACGTATAACGTACAACGTATAACGTACAACGTATAACGTACAACGTACAACGTGTAACGTATAACGTACAACGTATAACGTACAACGTATAACGTACAACGTATAACGTACAACGTATAACGTATAACGTACAGCGTATAATGTACAGCGTATAACGTACAGCGTATAACGTATAACGTATAACGTATAACGTGTAACGTATAACGTATAACGTACAGCGTATAACGTACAGCGAATAACGTATAAGGTATAACGTACAACGTATAACGTATACCGTATACCGTATAACGTATAACGTATAACGTATAACGTATAACGTATAACGTATAACGTATAACGTATAACGTATAACGTATAACGTATAACGTATAACGTATAACGTATAACGTATAACGTATAACGTATAACGTATAACGTATAACGTATAACGTATAACGTATAACGTATAACGTATAACGTATAACGTATAAAGTATAACGTATAACGTATAACGTATAACGTATAACGTATAACGTACATCATACAACGTGTAACGTATAACATATAACGTACAACATATAACGTACAACGTATTACGTATAACGTATAACGTATAACGTACAACGTACAACGTGTAACGTATAACGTATAACGTATAACGTATAACGTACAACGTATAACGTACAACGTATAACGTACAACGTATAACGTACAACGTACAACGTACAACGTGTAACGTATAACGTATAACGTATATCGTATAACGTATAACGTATAACGTATAACGTATAACGTATAACGTATTACGTATAACGTATAACGTATAACGTACAACGTATAACGTACAACGTATAACGTACAACGTATAACGTACAACGTATAACGTACAACGTATAACGTATAACGTACAGCGTATAATGTACAGCGTATAACGTACAGCGTATAACGTATAACGTATAACGTATAACGTGTAACGTATAACGTATAACGTACAGCGTATAACGTACAGCGAATAACGTATAAGGTATAACGTACAACGTATAACGTATACCGTATACCGTATAACGTATAACGTATAACGTATAACGTATAACGTATAACGTATAACGTATAACGTATAACGTATAACATATAACGTATAACGTATAACGTACAGCGTATAACGTATAACATACAACGTATAACGTACAACGTACAACGTGTAACGTACAACGTATAACGTATAACGTATAACGTATAACGTATAACGTATAACGTATAACGTATAACATATAACGTATAACGTATAACGTATAACGTATAACATATAACGTACAACATATAACGTACAACGTATTACGTATAACGTATAACGTATAACGTACAACGTATAACGTACAACGTATAACGTACAACGTATAACGTACAACGTATAACGTACAACGTACAACGTGTAACGTATAACGTATAACGTATATCGTATAACGTATAACGTATAACGTATAACGTATAACGTATAACGTACAACGTGTAACGTATAACGTATACCGTACAGCGTATAACGTATAACGTATAACGTACAACGTATAACGTACAGCGTATAACGTACAGCGTATAACGTACAGCGTATAACGTATAACGTATAACGTATAACGTATAACGTATAACGTATAACGTATAACGTATAACGTATAACGTATATCGTATAACGTATAACGTATAACGTATAACGTATAACGTATAACATATAACGTATAACGTATAACGTACAGCGTATAACGTATAACGTACAACGTATAACGTTCAACGTACAACGTACAACATGTAACGTATAACGTATAACGTATAACGTACAGCGTATAACGTACAGCGTATAACGTACAGCGTATAACGTATAACGTATAACGTATAACGTGTAACGTATAACGTATAACGTACAACGTACAACGTGTAACGTATAACGTACAGCGTATAACGTATAACATACAACGTATAACGTACAACGTATAACGGACAACGTATAACGTACAACGTATAACGTACAACGTACAACGTATAATGTACAACGTATAACGTACAACGTATATCGTATAACGTATAACGTATAACGTATAACGTATAACGTATAACGTATTACGTATAACGTATAACGTATAACGTACAACGTATAACGTACAACGTATAACGTACAACGTATAACGTACAACGTATAACGTACAACGTATAACGTATAACGTACAGCGTATAATGTACAGCGTATAACGTACAGCGTATAACGTATAACGTATAACGTATAACGTGTAACGTATAACGTATAACGTACAGCGTATAACGTACAGCGAATAACTTATAAGGTATAACGTACAACGTATAACGTATACCGTATACCGTATAACGTATAACGTATAACGTATAACGTATAACGTATAACGTATAACGTATAACGTATAACGTATAACGTATAACGTATAACGTATAACGTATAACGTACAACGTATAACGTACAACGTATAACGTACAACGTACAACGTGTAACGTATAACGTATAACGTATATCGTATAACGTACAACGTACAACGTGTAACGTATAACGTATAACGTACATCATACAACGTGTAACGTATAACATATAACGTACAACATATAACGTACAACGTATTACGTATAACGTATAACGTATAACGTACAACGTATAACGTACAACGTATAACGTACAACGTATAACGTACAACGTATAACGTACAACGTACAACGTGTAACGTATAACGTATAACGTATATCGTATAACGTATAACGTATAACGTATAACGTATAACGTACAACGTGTAACGTATAACGTATACCGTACAGCGTATAACGTATAACGTATAACGTACAACGTATAACGTACAGCGTATAACGTACAGCGTATAACGTACAGCGTATAACGTATAACGTATAACGTATAACGTATAACGTATAACGTATAACGTATATCGTATAACGTATAACGTATAACGTATAACGTATAACGTATAACATATAACGTATAACGTATAACGTACAGCGTATAACGTATAACGTACAACGTATAACGTTCAACGTACAACGTACAACATGTAACGTATAACGTATAACGTATAACGTACAGCGTATAACGTACAGCGTATAACGTACAGCGTATAACGTATAACGTATAACGTATAACGTGTAACGTATAACGTATAACGTACAACGTACAACGTGTAACGTATAACGTACAGCGTATAACGTATAACATACAACGTATAACGTACAACGTATAACGTACAACGTATAACGTACAACGTATAACGTACAACGTACAACGTATAATGTACAACGTATAACGTACAACGTATATCGTATAACGTATAACGTATAACGTATAACGTATAACGTATAACGTATTACGTATAACGTATAACGTATAACGTACAACGTATAACGTACAACGTATAACGTACAACGTATAACGTACAACGTATAACGTACAACGTATAACGTATAACGTACAGCGTATAATGTACAGCGTATAACGTACAGCGTATAACGTATAACGTATAACGTATAACGTGTAACGTATAACGTATAACGTACAGCGTATAACGTACAGCGAATAACGTATAAGGTATAACGTACAACGTATAACGTATACCGTATACCGTATAACGTATAACGTATAACGTATAACGTATAACGTATAACGTATAACGTATAACGTATAACGTATAACGTATAACGTATAACGTATAACGTACAACGTATAACGTACAACGTATAACGTACAACGTACAACGAGTAACGTATAACGTATAACGTATATCGTATAACGTATAACGTATAACGTATAACGTATAACGTATAACGTATAACGTATTACGTATAACGTATAACGTATAACGTACAACGTATAACGTACAACGTATAACGTACAACGTATAACGTACAACGTATAACGTACAACGTATAACGTATAACGTACAGCGTATAATGTACAGCGTATAACGTACAGCGTATAACGTATAACGTATAACGTATAACGTATATCGTATAACGTATAACGTATAACGTATAACGTATAACGTATAACGTATAACGTATAACATATAACGTATAACGTATAACGTACAGCGTATAACGTATAACATACAACGTATAACGTACAACGTACAACGTGTAACGTACAACGTATAACGTATAACGTACAGCGTATAATGTACAGCGTATAACGTACAGCGTATAACGTATAACGTATAACGTATAACGTGTAACGTATAACGTATAACGTACAGCGTATAACGTACAGCGAATAACGTATAAGGTATAACGTACAACGTATAACGTATACCGTATACCGTATAACGTATAACGTATAACGTATAACGTATAACGTATAACGTATAACGTATAACGTATAACGTATAACGTATAACGTATAACGTATAACGTATAACGTATAACGTATAACGTATAACGTATAACGTATAACGTATAACGTATAACGTATAACGTACATCGTACAACGTGTAACGTATAACATATAACGTACAACATATAACGTACAACGTATTACGTATAACGTATAATGTATAACGTACAGCGTATAACGTACAACGTATAACGTATACCGTATACCGTATAACGTATAACGTATAACGTATAACGTATAACGTATAACGTATAACGTATAACGTATAACGTATAACGTATAACGTATAACGTATAACGTATAACGTATAACGTATAACGTATAACGTATAACGTATAACGTATAACGTATAACGTATAACGTATAACGTATAACGTATAACGTATAACGTATAACGTATAACGTATAACGTATAACGTATAACGTATAACGTATAACGTATAACGTATAACGTATAACGTATAACGTACAACGTATAACGTACAACGTATAACGTACAACGTATAACGTACAACGTACAACGTGTAACGTATAACGTATAACGTATATCGTATAACGTATAACGTATAACGTATAACGTATAACGTATAACGTATTACGTATAACGTATAACGTATAACGTACAACGTATAACGTACAACGTATAACGTACAACGTATAACGTACAACGTATAACGTACAACGTATAACGTATAACGTACAGCGTATAATGTACAGCGTATAACGTACAGCGTATAACGTATAACGTATAACGTATAACGTGTAACGTATAACGTATAACGTACAGCGTATAACGTACAGCGAATAACGTATAAGGTATAACGTACAACGTATAACGTATACCGTATACCGTATAACGTATAACGTATAACGTATAACGTATAACGTATAACGTATAACGTATAACGTATAACGTATAACGTATAACGTATAACGTATAACGTATAACGTATAACGTATAACGTATAACGTATAACGTATAACGTATAACGTACATCATACAACGTGTAACGTATAACATATAACGTACAACATATAACGTACAACGTATTACGTATAACGTATAACGTATAACGTACAACGTATAACGTACAACGTATAACGTACAACGTATAACGTACAACGTATAACGTACAACGTACAACGTGTAACGTATAACGTATAACGTAGAACGTATAACGTACAACGTATAACGTACAACGTATAACGTACAACGTATAACGTACAACGTACAACGTACAACGTGTAACGTATAACGTATAACGTATATCGTATAACGTATAACGTATAACGTATAACGTATAACGTATAACGTATAACGTATAACGTATTACGTATAACGTATAACGTATAACGTACAACGTATAACGTACAACGTATAACGTACAACGTATAACGTACAACGTATAACGTACAACGTATAACGTATAACGTACAGCGTATAATGTACAGCGTATAACGTACAGCGTATAACGTATAACGTATAACGTATAACGTGTAACGTATAACGTATAACGTACAGCGTATAACGTACAGCGAATAACGTATAAGGTATAACGTACAACGTATAACGTATACCGTATACCGTATAACGTATAACGTATAACGTATAACGTATAACGTATAACGTATAACGTATAACGTATAACGTATAACGTATAACGTATAACGTATAACGTATAACGTATAACGTATAACGTATAACGTATAACGTATAACGTATAACGTATAACGTATAACGTATAACGTATAACGTATAACGTATAACGTATAACGTATAACGTATAACGTACATCATACAACGTGTAACGTATAACATATAACGTACAACATATAACGTACAACGTATTACGTATAACGTATAACGTATAACGTACAACGTATAACGTACAACGTATAACGTACAACGTATAACGTACAACGTATAACGTACAACGTACAACGTGTAACGTATAACGTATAACGTATATCGTATAACGTATAACGTATAACGTATAACGTATAACGTACAACGTGTAACGTATAACGTATACCGTACAGCGTATAACGTATAACGTATAACGTACAACGTATAACGTACAGCGTATAACGTACAGCGTATAACGTACAGCGTATAACGTATAACGTATAACGTATAACGTATAACGTATAACGTATAACGTATAACGTATATCGTATAACGTATAACGTATAACGTATAACGTATAACGTATAACATATAACGTATAACGTATAACGTACAGCGTATAACGTATAACGTACAACGTATAACGTTCAACGTAAAACGTACAACATGTAACGTATAACGTATAACGTATAACGTACAGCGTATAACGTACAGCGTATAACGTACAGCGTATAACGTATAACGTATAACGTATATCGTATAACGTATAACGTATAACGTACAACGTGTAACGTATAACGTATAACGTACAGCGTATAACGTATAACGTACAACGTATAACGTACAGCGTATAACGTATAACGTATAACGTATAACGTATATCGTGTAACGTATAACGTATAACGTACAGCGTATAACGTACAGCGAATAACGTATAAGGTATAACGTACAACGTATAACGTATACCGTATACCGTATACCGTATAACGTATAACGTATAACGTATAACGTATAACGTATAACGTATAACGTATAACGTATAACGTATAACGTATAACGTATAACGTATAACGTATAACGTATAACGTATAACGTATAACGTATAACGTATAACGTATAACGTATAACGTATAACGTATAACGTATAACGTAAAACGTATAACGTATAACGTATAACGTATAATGTATAACGTATAACGTATAACGTACATCGTACAACGTGTAACGTATAACATATAACGTACAACATATAACGTACAACGTATAACGTATAACGTATAACGTATAACGTACAACGTATTACGTACAACGTATAACGTACAACGTATAACGTACAACGTATAACGTACAACGTACAACGTATAACGTACAACGTATAACGTACAACGTACAACGTGTAACGTATAACGTATAACGTATATCGTATAACGTATAAGGTATAACGTATAACGTATAACATATAACGTATAACGTATAACGTATAACGTATAACGTACAACATGTAACGTATAACGTATAACGTACAGCGTATAACGTATAACGTATAACGAACAACGTATAACGTACAGCGTATAACGTACAGCGTATAACGTATAACGTATAACGTATAACGTATAACGTATATCGTATAACGTATAACGTATAACGTATAACGTATAACGTATAACATATAACGTATAACGTATAACGTACAGCGTATAACGTATAACGTACAACGTATAACGTTCAACGTACAACGTACAACATGTAACGTATAACGTATAACGTATAACGTACAGCGTATAACGTACAGCGTATAACGTACAGCGTATAACGTATAACGTATAACGTATAACGTGTAACGTATAACGTATAACGTACAACGTACAACGTGTAACGTATAACGTATAACGTACAACGTATAACGTACAGCGTATAACGTACAGCGTATAACGTACAGCGTATAACGTACAGCGTATAACGTATAACGTATATCGTATAACGTATAACGTGTATCGTATAACGTATAACGTATAACGTATAACGTATAACGTATAACGTATAACGTATAACATATAACGTATAACGTATAACGTACAGCGTATAACTTACAGCGTATAACGTATAAGGTATAACGTACAACGTATAACGTATACCGGATACCGTATAACGTATAACGTATAACGTATAACGTATAACGTATAACGTATAACTTATAACGTATAACGTATAACGTATAACGTATAACGTATAACGTATAACGTATAACGTATAACGTATAATGTATAACGTATAACGTATAACGTATAACGTATAACGTATAACGTATAACGTATAACGTATAACGTATAACGTATAACGTATAACGTACATCGTACAACGTGTAACGTATAACATATAACGTACAACATATAACGTACAACGTATAACGTATAACTTATAACGTATAACGTATAACGTAAAACGTATAACGTACAACGTATAACGTACAACGTACAACGTATAACGTACAACGTATAACGTACAACGAACAACGTGTAACGTATAACGTATAACGTATATCGTATAACGTATAACGTATAACGTATAACGTATAACGTATAACGTATATCGTATAACGTACATCGTACAACGTGTAACGTATAACATATAACGTACAACATATAACGTACAACGTATAACGTATAACGTATAACGTATAACGTATAACGTATAACGTATAACGTACAACGTATAACGTACAACGTACAACGTATAACGTACAACGTATAACGTACAACGTACAACGTGTAACGTATAACGTATAACGTATATCGTATAACGTACATCGTACAACGTGTAACGTATAACATATAACGTACAACATATAACGTACAACGTATAACGTATAACGTATAACGTATAACGTACAACGTATAACGTACAACGTATAACGTATAACGTACAACGTATAACGTACAACGTATAACGTACAACGTATAACGTACAACGTACAACGTGTAACGTATAACGTATAACGTATATCGTATAACGTACATCGTACAACGTGTAACGTATAACATGTAACGTACAACATATAACGTACAACGTATAACGTATAACGTATAACGTATAACGTACAACGTATAACGTACAACGTATAACGTACAACGTATAACGTACAACGTATAACGTACAACGTATAACGTACAACGTATAACGTACAACGTACAACGTATAACGTACAACGTATAACGTACAACGTACAACGTGTAACGTATAACGTATAACGTATATCGTATAACGTATAACGTATAACGTATAACGTATAACGTATAACGTATAACGTACAACGTGTAACGTATAACGTATAACGTACAGCGTATAACGTATAACGTACAACGTATAACGTACAACGTATAACGTACAACGTATAACGTATAACGTATAAGGTACAACGGACAACGTGTAACGTATAACGTATAACGTATATCGTATAACGTATAACGTATAACGTACAGCGTATAACGTATAACATACAACGTATAACGTACAACGTATAACGTACAACGTATAACGTACAACGTATAACGTACAACGTACAACGTATAATGTACAACGTATAACGTACAACGTACAACGGGTAACGTATAACGTATAACATATAACATATAACGTACAGCGTATAACGTACAGCGTATAACGTATAACGTATAACGTAAAACGTACAACGTATAACGTACAGCGTATAACGTACAGCGTATAACGTACAGCGTATAACGTATAACGTAAAACGTATAACGTACAACGTATAACGTACAACGTACAACGTATAACGTACAACGTATAACGTACAACGAACAACGTGTAACGTATAACGTATAACGTATATCGTATAACGTATAACGTATAACGTATAACGTATAACGTATAACGTATAACGTACAACGTGTAACGTATAACGTATAACGTACAGCGTATAACGTATAACGTACAACGTATAACGTACAACGTATAACGTACAACGTATAACGTATAACGTATAAGGTACAACGTACAACGTGTAACGTATAACGTATAACGTATATCGTATAACGTATAACGTATAACGTACAGCGTATAACGTATAACATACAACGTATAACGTACAACGTATAACGTACAACGTATAACGTATAACGTATAAGGTACAACGTACAACGTGTAACGTATAACGTATAACGTATATCGTATAACGTATAACGTATAACGTACAGCGTATAACGTATAACGTATAACGTATAACGTATAACGTATAACGTACAACGTGTAACGTATAACGTATAACGTACAGCGTATAACGTATAACGTACAACGTATAACGTACAACGTATAACGTACAACGTATAACGTATAACGTATAAGGTACAACGTATAACGTATAACGTATAACGTATAACGTACAACGTGTAACGTATAACGTATAACGTACAGCGTATAACGTATAACGTACAACGTATAACGTACAACGTATAACGTACAACGTATAACGTATAACGTATAAGGTACAACGTACAACGTGTAACGTATAACGTATAACGTATATCGTATAACGTATAACGTATAACGTACAGCGTATAACGTATAACATACAACGTATAACGTACAACGTATAACGTACAACGTATAACGTACAACGTATAACGTACAACGTACAACGTATAATGTACAACGTATAACGTACAACGTACAACGGGTAACGTATAACGTATAACATATAACTTATAACGTACAGCGTATAACGTACAGCGTATAACGTATAACGTATAACGTATAACATATAACGTATAACGTATAACGTACAGCGTATAACGTATAACATACAACGTATAACGTACAACGTACAACGTGTAACGTACAACGTATAACGTATAACGTACAGCGTATAATGTACAGCGTATAACGTACAGCGTATAACGTACAGCGAATAACGTATAAGGTATAACGTACAACGTATAACGTATACCGTATACCGTATAACGTATAACGTATAACGTATAACGTATAACGTATAACGTATAACGTATAACGTATAACGTATAACTTATAACGTATAACGTATAACGTATAACGTATAACGTATAACGTATAACGTATAACGTATAACTTATAACGTATAACGTATAACGTACAACGTATAACGTACAACGTATAACGTACATCGTATAACGTATAACGTATAAGGTATAACGTACAGCGTATAACGTACAACTTATAACGTATAACGTATAACGTACAGCGTATAACGTACAGCGTATAATGTATAACGTATAGCGTATAACGTACAACGTATAACGTATAACGTACAGCGTATAACGTACAGCGTATAACGTATAACATACAACTTATAACGTACAACGTACAACGTGTAACGTATAACGTATAACGTACAACATATAACGTACAACGTATAACGTATAACGTATAACGTATAACGTACAACGTATAACGTACAACGTATAACGTACAACGTACAACGTGTAACGTATATTGTATAACGTACAACATATAACGTACAACGTATAACGTATAACGTACAGCGTATAACGTACAGCGTATAACGTATAACGTATAACGTATAACGTACAACGTATAACGTATAACGTATAACGTACAACGTACAACGTGTAACGTATAACGTATAACGTACAACGTATAACGTACAGCGTATAACGTACAGCGTATAACGTACAGCGTATAACGTACAGCGTATAACGTACAGCGTATAACGTATAACGTATATCGTATAACGTATAACGTGTATCGTATAACGTATAACGTATAACGTATAACGTATAACGTATAACGTATAACATATAACGTATAACGTATAACGTACAGCGTAAAACGTACAGCGTATAACGTATAACGTATAACGTGTAACGTATAACGTATAACGTACAGCGTATAACTTACAGCGTATAACGTATAAGGTATAACGTACAACGTATAACGTATACCGTATACCGTATAACGTATAACGTATAACGTATAACGTATAACGTATAACGTATAACGTATAACGTATAACGTATAACGTATAACGTATAACGTATAACGTATAACGTATAACGTATAACGTATAACGTATAACGTATAACGTATAACGTATAACGTATAACGTATAACGTATAACGTATAACGTATAACGTATAACGTATAACGTATAACGTATAACGTATAACGTATAACGTATAACGTATAACGTATAACGTATAACGTATAACGTATAACGTACATCGTACAACGTGTAACGTATAACATATAACGTACAACATATAACGTACAACGTATAACGTATAACTTATAACGTATAACGTATAACGTAAAACGTATAACGTACAACGTATAACGTACAACGTACAACGTATAACGTACAACGTATAACGTACAACGAACAACGTGTAACGTATAACGTATAACGTATATCGTATAACGTATAACGTACAACGTACAACGTATAATGTACAACGTATAACGTACAACGTACAACGGGTAACGTATAACGTATAACATATAACTTATAACGTACAGCGTATAACGTACAGCGTATAACGTATAACGTATAACGTATAACATATAACGTATAACGTATAACGTACAGCGTATAACGTATAACATACAACGTATAACGTACAACGTACAACGTGTAACGTACAACGTATAACGTATAACGTACAGCGTATAATGTACAGCGTATAACGTACAGCGTATAACGTATAACGTATAACGTATAACGTGTAACGTATAACGTATAACGTACAGCGTATAACGTACAGCGAATAACGTATAAGGTATAACGTACAACGTATAACGTATACCGTATACCGTATAACGTATAACGTATAACGTATAACGTATAACGTATAACGTATAACGTATAACGTATAACGTATAACTTATAACGTATAACGTATAACGTATAACGTATAACGTATAACGTATAACGTATAACGTATAACGTATAACGTATAACGTATAACGTATAACGTACAACGTATAACGTACAACGTATAACGTACATCGTATAACGTATAACGTATAAGGTATAACGTACAGCGTATAACGTACAACTTATAACGTATAACGTATAACGTACAGCGTATAACGTACAGCGTATAATGTATAACGTATAACGTATAACGTACAACGTATAACGTATAACGTACAGCGTATAACGTACAGCGTATAACGTATAACATACAACTTATAACGTACAACGTACAACGTGTAACGTATAACGTATAACGTACAACATATAACGTACAACGTATAACGTATAACGTATAACGTATAACGTATAACGTACAACGTATAACGTACAACGTATAACGTACAACGTACAACGTGTAACGTATAATGTATAACGTACAACATATAACGTACAACGTATAACGTATAACGTACAGCGTATAACGTACAGCGTATAACGTATAACGTATAACGTATAACGTACAACGTATAACGTATAACGTATAACGTACAACGTACAACGTGTAACGTATAACGTATAACGTACAACGTATAACGTACAGCGTATAACGTACAGCGTATAACGTACAACATATAACGTACAACGTATAACGTATAACGTATAACGTATAACGTATAACGTACAACGTATAACGTACAACGTATAACGTACAACGTACAACGTGTAACGTATAATGTATAACGTACAACATATAACGTACAACGTATAACGTATAACGTACAGCGTATAACGTACAGCGTATAACGTATAACGTATAACGTATAACGTACAACGTATAACGTATAACGTATAACGTATAACGTATAACGTATAACGTACAACGTACAACGTGTAACGTATAACGTATAACGTACAACGTATAACGTACAGCGTATAACGTACAGCGTATAACGTACAGCGTATAACGTACAGCGTATAACGTACAGCGTATAACGTATATCGTATATCGTATAACGTATAACGTGTATCGTATAACGTATAACGTATAACGTATAACGTATAACGTATAACGTATAACATATAACGTATAACGTATAACGTACAGCGTAAAACGTACAGCGTATAACGTATAACGTATAACGTGTAACGTATAACGTATAACGTACAGCGTATAACTTACAGCGTATAACGTATAAGGTATAACGTACAACGTATAACGTATACCGTATACCGTATAACGTATAACGTATAACGTATAACGTATAACGTATAACGTATAACGTATAACGTATAACGTATAACGTATAACGTATAACGTATAACGTATAACGTATAACGTATAACGTATAACGTATAACGTATAACGTATAACGTATAACGTATAACGTATAACTTATAACGTATAACGTATAACGTATAACGTATAACGTATAACGTACAACGTACAACGTGTAACGTATAACGTATAACGTACAACGTATAACGTACAGCGTATAATGTACAACGTATAACGTACAACGTACAACGGGTAACGTATAACGTATAACATATAACTTATAACGTACAGCGTATAACGTACAGCGTATAACGTATAACGTATAACGTATAACATATAACGTATAACGTATAACGTACAGCGTATAACGTATAACATACAACGTATAACGTACAACGTACAACGTGTAACGTACAACGTATAACGTATAACGTACAGCGTATAATGTACAGCGTATAACGTACAGCGTATAACGTATAACGTATAACGTATAACGTGTAACGTATAACGTATAACGTACAGCGTATAACGTACAGCGAATAACGTATAAGGTATAACGTACAACGTATAACGTATACCGTATACCGTATAACGTATAACGTATAACGTATAACGTATAACGTATAACGTATAACGTATAACGTATAACGTATAACTTATAACGTATAACGTATAACGTATAACGTATAACGTATAACGTATAACGTATAACGTATAACGTATAACGTATAACGTATAACGTATAACGTACAACGTATAACGTACAACGTATAACGTACATCGTATAACGTATAACGTATAAGGTATAACGTACAGCGTATAACGTACAACTTATAACGTATAACGTATAACGTACAGCGTATAACGTACAGCGTATAATGTATAACGTATAACGTATAACGTACAACGTATAACGTATAACGTACAGCGTATAACGTACAGCGTATAACGTATAACATACAACTTATAACGTACAACGTACAACGTGTAACGTATAACGTATAACGTACAACATATAACGTACAACGTATAACGTATAACGTATAACGTATAACGTACAACGTATAACGTACAACGTATAACGTACAACGTACAACGTGTAACGTATAATGTATAACGTACAACATATAACGTACAACGTATAACGTATAACGTACAGCGTATAACGTACAGCGTATAACGTATAACGTATAACGTATAACGTACAACGTATAACGTATAACGTATAACGTACAACGTACAACGTGTAACGTATAACGTATAACGTACAACGTATAACGTACAGCGTATAACGTACAGCGTATAACGTACAGCGTATAACGTACAGCGTATAACGTACAGCGTATAACGTATAACGTATATCGTATAACGTATAACGTGTATCGTATAACGTATAACGTATAACGTATAACGTATAACGTATAACGTATAACATATAACGTATAACGTATAACGTACAGCGTAAAACGTACAGCGTATAACGTATAACGTATAACGTGTAACGTATAACGTATAACGTACAGCGTATAACTTACAGCGTATAACGTATAAGGTATAACGTACAACGTATAACGTATACCGTATACCGTATAACGTATAACGTATAACGTATAACGTATAACGTATAACGTATAACGTATAACGTATAACGTATAACGTATAACGTATAACGTATAACGTATAACGTATAACGTATAACGTATAACGTATAACGTATAACGTATAACGTATAACGTATAACGTATAACGTATAACGTATAACGTATAACGTATAACGTATAACGTATAACGTATAACGTATAACGTATAACGTATAACGTATAACGTATAACGTATAACGTATAACGTATAACGTATAACGTATAACGTATAACGTATAACGTATAACGTACATCGTACAACGTGTAACGTATAACATATAACGTACAACATATAACGTACAACGTATAACGTATAACTTATAACGTATAACGTATAACGTAAAACGTATAACGTACAACGTATAACGTACAACGTACAACGTATAACGTACAACGTATAACGTACAACGAACAACGTGTAACGTATAACGTATAACGTATATCGTATAACGTATAACGTATAACGTATAACGTATAACGTATATCGTATAACGTACATCGTACAACGTGTAACGTATAACATATAACGTACAACATATAACGTACAACGTATAACGTATAACGTATAACGTATAACGTATAACGTACAACGTATAACGTACAACGTATAACGTACAACGTACAGCGTATAACGTACAGCGTATAACGTACAGCGTATAACGTATAACGTATAACGTATAACGTGTAACGTATAACGTATAACGTACAACGTACAACGTGTAACGTATAACGTATAACGTACAACGTATAACGTACAGCGTATAACGTACAGCGTATAACGTACAGCGTATAACGTACAGCGTATAACGTATAACGTATATCGTATAACGTATAACGTGTATCGTATAACGTATAACGTATAACGTATAACGTATAACGTATAACGTATAACATATAACGTATAACGTATAACGTACAGCGTAAAACGTACAGCGTATAACGTATAACGTATAACGTGTAACGTATAACGTATAACGTACAGCGTATAACTTACAGCGTATAACGTATAAGGTATAACGTACAACGTATAACGTATACCGTATAACGTATAACGTATAACGTATAACGTATAACGTATAACGTATAACGTATAACGTATAACGTATAACGTATAACGTATAACGTATAACGTATAACGTATAACGTATAACGTATAACGTATAACGTATAACGTATAACGTATAACGTATAACGTATAACGTATAACGTATAACGTATAACGTATAACGTATAACGTATAACGTATAACGTATAACATATAACGTATAACGTATAACGTACAGCGTATAACGTATAACATACAACGTATAACGTACAACGTACAACGTGTAACGTACAACGTATAACGTATAACGTACAGCGTATAATGTACAGCGTATAACGTACAGCGTATAACGTATAACGTATAACGTATAACGTGTAACGTATAACGTATAACGTACAGCGTATAACGTACAGCGAATAACGTATAAGGTATAACGTACAACGTATAACGTATACCGTATACCGTATAACGTATAACGTATAACGTATAACGTATAACGTATAACGTATAACGTATAACGTATAACGTATAACTTATAACGTATAACGTATAACGTATAACGTATAACGTATAACGTATAACGTATAACGTACAACGTATAACGTACAACGTATAACGTACAACGTATAACGTATAACGTATAAGGTATAACGTACAGCGTATAACGTACAACGTATAACGTATAACGTATAACGTACAGCGTATAACGTACAGCGTATAATGTATAACGTATAACGTATAACGTACAACGTATAACGTATAACGTACAGCGTATAACGTACAGCGTATAACGTATAACATACAACTTATAACGTACAACGTACAACGTGTAACGTATAACGTATAACGTACAACATATAACGTACAACGTATAACGTATAACGTATAACGTATAACGTACAACGTATAACGTACAACGTATAACGTACAACGTACAACGTGTAACGTATAATGTATAACGTACAACATATAACGTACAACGTATAACGTATAACGTATAACGTACAGCGTATAACGTACAGCGTATAACGTATAACGTATAACGTATAACGTACAACGTATAACGTATAACGTACAGCGTATAACGTACAGCGTATAACGTACAGCGTATAACGTACAGCGTATAACGTATAACGTATAACGTATAACGTATAACGTATAACGTATAACGTATAACGTATATCGTATAACGTATAACGTATAACGTATAACGTATAACGTATAACGTATAACGTATAACATATAACGTATAACGTATAACGTACAGCGTATAACGTATAACGTACAACGTATAACGTATAACGTACAGCGTATAACGTATAACGTATAACGTATAACGTATAACGTACAACGTATAACGTACAACGTATAACGTACAACGTATAACGTATAACGTATAAGGTATAACGTACAGCGTATAACGTACAGCGAATAACGTATAAGGTATAACGTACAACGTATAACGTATACCGTATACCGTATAACGTATAACGTATAACGTATAACGTATAACGTATAACGTATAACGTATAACGTATAACTTATAACGTATAACGTATAACGTATAACGTATAACGTATAACGTATAACGTATAACGTACAACGTATAACGTATAACGTACAGCGTATAACGTACAGCGTATAACGTACAGCGTATAACGTATAACGTATAACGTATAACGTGTAACGTATAACGTATAACGTACAGCGTATAACGTACAGCGAATAACGTATAAGGTATAACGTACAACGTATAACGTATACCGTATACCGTATAACGTATAACGTATAACGTATAACGTATAACGTATAACGTATAACGTATAACGTATAACTTATAACGTATAACGTATAACGTATAACGTATAACGTATAACGTATAACGTATAACGTACAACGTATAACGTACAACGTATAACGTACAACGTATAACGTATAACGTATAAGGTATAACGTACAGCGTATAACGTACAACGTATAACGTATAACGTATAACGTACAGCGTATAACGTACAGCGTATAATGTATAACGTATAACGTATAACGTACAACGTATAACGTATAACGTACAGCGTATAACGTACAGCGTATAACGTATAACATACAACTTATAACGTACAACGTACAACGTGTAACGTATAACGTATAACGTACAACATATAACGTACAACGTATAACGTATAACGTATAACGTATAACGTACAACGTATAACGTACAACGTATAACGTACAACGTACAACGTGTAACGTATAATGTATAACGTACAACATATAACGTACAACGTATAACGTATAACGTATAACGTACAGCGTATAACGTACAGCGTATAACGTATAACGTATAACGTATAACGTACAACGTATAACGTATAACGTACAGCGTATAACGTACAGCGTATAACGTACAGCGTATAACGTACAGCGTATAACGTATAACGTATAACGTATAACGTATAACGTATAACGTATAACGTATAACGTATATCGTATAACGTATAACGTATAACGTATAACGTATAACGTATAACGTATAACGTATAACATATAACGTATAACGTATAACGTACAGCGTATAACGTATAACGTACAACGTATAACGTATAACGTACAGCGTATAACGTACAGCGTATAACGTACATCGTATAACGTACAGCGTATAACGTATAACGTATAACGTATAACGTATAACGTATAACGTATAACGAATAACGTATAACGTATAACGTATATCGTATAACGTATAACGTATAACGTATAACGTGTAACGTATAACGTATAACGTACAGCGTATAACGTACAGCGAATAACGTATAAGGTATAACGTACAACGTATAACGTATACCGTATACCGTATACCGTATAACGTATAACGTATAACGTATAACGTATAACGTATAACGTATAACGTATAACGTATAACGTATAACGTATAACGTATAACGTATAACGTATAACGTATAACGTATAACGTATAACGTATAACGTATAACGTATAACGTATAACGTATAACGTATAACGTATAACGTATAACGTATAACGTATAACGTATAACGTATAACGTATAACGTATAACGTATAACGTATAACGTGTAACGTATAACGTACATCGTACAACGTGTAACGTATAACATATAACGTACAACATATAACGTACAACGTATTACGTATAACGTATAACGTATAACGTACAACGTATAACGTACAGCGTATAACGTACAGCGTATAACGTACAGCGTATAACGTACAGCGTATAACGTATAACGTATATCGTATAACGTATAACGTGTATCGTATAACGTATAACGTATAACGTATAACGTATAACGTATAACATATAACGTATAACGTATAACGTACAGCGTAAAACGTACAGCGTATAACGTATAACGTATAACGTGTAACGTATAACGTATAACGTACAGCGTATAACTTACAGCGTATAACGTATAAGGTATAACGTACAACGTATAACGTATACCGTATACCGTATAACGTATAACGTATAACGTATAACGTATAACGTATAACGTATAACGTATAACGTATAACGTATAACGTATAACGTATAACGTATAACGTATAACGTATAACGTATAACGTATAACGTATAACGTACATCGTACAACGTGTAACGTATAACATATAACGTACAACATATAACGTACAACGTATAACGTATAACGTATAACGTATAACGTATAACGTAAAACGTATAACGTACAACGTATAACGTACAACGTACAACGTATAACGTACAACGTATAACGTACAACGAACAACGTGTAACGTATAACGTATAACGTATATCGTATAACGTATAACGTATAACGTATAACGTATAACGTATAACGTATATCGTATAACGTATAACGTACATCGTACAACGTGTAACGTATAACATATAATGTACAACATATAACGTACAACGTATAACGTATAACGTATAACGTATAACGTATAACGTAAAACGTATAACGTACAACGTATAACGTACAACGTACAACGTATAACGTACAACGTATAACGTATAACGTATAAGGTATAACGTACAGCGTATAACGTACAACGTATAACGTATAACGTATAACGTACAGCGTATAACGTACAGCGTATAATGTATAACGTATAACGTATAACGTACAACGTATAACGTATAACGTACAGCGTATAACGTACAGCGTATAACGTATAACATACAACTTATAACGTACAACGTACAACGTGTAACGTATAACGTATAACGTACAACATATAACGTACAACGTATAACGTATAACGTATAACGTATAACGTACAACGTATAACGTACAACGTATAACGTACAACGTACAACGTGTAACGTATAATGTATAACGTACAACATATAACGTACAACGTATAACGTATAACGTATAACGTACAGCGTATAACGTACAGCGTATAACGTATAACGTATAACGTATAACGTACAACGTATAACGTATAACGTACAGCGTATAACGTACAGCGTATAACGTACAGCGTATAACGTACAGCGTATAACGTATAACGTATAACGTATAACGTATAACGTATAACGTATAACGTATAACGTATATCGTATAACGTATAACGTATAACGTATAACGTATAACGTATAACGTATAACGTATAACATATAACGTATAACGTATAACGTACAGCGTATAACGTATAACGTACAACGTATAACGTATAACGTACAGCGTATAACGTACAGCGTATAACGTACATCGTATAACGTACAGCGTATAACGTATAACGTATAACGTATAACGTATAACGTATAACGTATAACGAATAACGTATAACGTATAACGTATATCGTATAACGTATAACGTATAACGTATAACGTGTAACGTATAACGTATAACGTACAGCGTATAACGTACAGCGAATAACGTATAAGGTATAACGTACAACGTATAACGTATACCGTATACCGTATACCGTATAACGTATAACGTATAACGTATAACGTATAACGTATAACGTATAACGTATAACGTATAACGTATAACGTATAACGTATAACGTATAACGTATAACGTATAACGTATAACGTATAACGTATAACGTATAACGTATAACGTATAACGTATAACGTATAACGTATAACGTATAACGTATAACGTATAACGTATAACGTATAACGTATAACGTATAACGTATAACGTATAACGTGTAACGTATAACGTACATCGTACAACGTGTAACGTATAACATATAACGTACAACATATAACGTACAACGTATTACGTATAACGTATAACGTATAACGTACAACGTATAACGTACAGCGTATAACGTACAGCGTATAACGTACAGCGTATAACGTACAGCGTATAACGTATAACGTATATCGTATAACGTATAACGTGTATCGTATAACGTATAACGTATAACGTATAACGTATAACGTATAACATATAACGTATAACGTATAACGTACAGCGTAAAACGTACAGCGTATAACGTATAACGTATAACGTGTAACGTATAACGTATAACGTACAGCGTATAACTTACAGCGTATAACGTATAAGGTATAACGTACAACGTATAACGTATACCGTATACCGTATAACGTATAACGTATAACGTATAACGTATAACGTATAACGTATAACGTATAACGTATAACGTATAACGTATAACGTATAACGTATAACGTATAACGTATAACGTATAACGTATAACGTATAACGTACATCGTACAACGTGTAACGTATAACATATAACGTACAACATATAACGTACAACGTATAACGTATAACGTATAACGTATAACGTATAACGTAAAACGTATAACGTACAACGTATAACGTACAACGTACAACGTATAACGTACAACGTATAACGTACAACGAACAACGTGTAACGTATAACGTATAACGTATATCGTATAACGTATAACGTATAACGTATAACGTATAACGTATAACGTATATCGTATAACGTATAACGTACATCGTACAACGTGTAACGTATAACATATAATGTACAACATATAACGTACAACGTATAACGTATAACGTATAACGTATAACGTATAACGTAAAACGTATAACGTACAACGTATAACGTACAACGTACAACGTATAACGTACAACGTATAACGTATAACGTATAAGGTACAACGTACAACGTGTAACGTATAACGTATAACGTATATCGTATAACGTATAACGTATAACGTACAGCGTATAACGTATAACATACAACGTATAACGTACAACGTATAACGTACAACGTATAACGTACAACGTATAACGTACAACGTACAACGTATAATGTACAAGGTATAACGTACAACGTACAACGGGTAACGTATAACGTATAACATATAACTTATAACGTACAGCGTATAACGTACAGCGTATAACGTATAACGTATAACGTATAACATATAACGTATAACGTATAACGTACAGCGTATAACGTATAACATACAACGTATAACGTACAACGTACAACGTGTAACGTACAACGTATAACGTATAACGTACAGCGTATAATGTACAGCGTATAACGTACAGCGTATAACGTATAACGTATAACGTATAACGTGTAACGTATAACGTATAACGTACAGCGTATAACGTACAGCGAATAACGTATAAGGTATAACGTACAACGTATAACGTAAAACGTATAACGTACAACGTATAACGTACAACGTACAACGTATAACGTACAACGTATAACGTACAACGAACAACGTGTAACGTATAACGTATAACGTATATCGTATAACGTATAACGTATAACGTATAACGTATAACGTATATCGTATAACGTACATCGTACAACGTGTAACGTATAACATATAACGTACAACATATAACGTACAACGTATAACGTATAACTTATAACGTATAACGTATAACGTAAAACGTATAACGTACAACGTATAACGTACAACGTACAACGTATAACGTATAACGTATAACGTACAACGAACAACGTGTAACGTATAACGTATAACGTATATCGTATAACGTATAACGTATAACGTATAACGTATAACGTATATCGTATAACGTACATCGTACAACGTGTAACGTATAACATATAACGTACAACATATAACGTACAACGTATAACGTATAACGTATAACGTATAACGTATAACGTACAACGTATAACGTACAACGTATAACGTACAACGTACAACGTATAACGTACAACGTATAACGTACAACGTACAACGTGTAACGTATAACGTATAACGTATATCGTATAACGTACATCGTACAACGTGTAACGTATAACATATAACGTACAACATATAACGTACAACGTATAACGTATAACGTATAACGTATAACGTACAACGTATAACGTACAACGTATAACGTACAACGTACAACGTATAACGTACAACGTATAACGTACAACGAACAACGTGTAACGTATAACGTATAACGTATATCGTATAACGTATAACGTATAACGTATAACGTATAACGTATATCGTATAACGTACATCGTACAACGTGTAACGTATAACATATAACGTGTAACGTATAACGTATAACGTATATCGTATAACGTATAACGTATAACGTACAGCGTATAACGTATAACATACAACGTATAACGTACAACGTATAACGTACAACGTATAACGTACAACGTATAACGTACAACGTACAACGTATAATGTACAAGGTAAAACGTACAACGTACAACGGGTAACGTATAACGTATAACATATAACTTATAACGTACAGCGTATAACGTACAGCGTATAACGTATAACGTATAACGTATAACATATAACGTATAACGTATAACGTACAGCGTATAACGTATAACATACAACGTATAACGTACAACGTACAACGTGTAACGTACAACGTATAACGTATAACGTACAGCGTATAATGTACAGCGTATAACGTACAGCGTATAACGTATAACGTATAACGTATAACGTGTAACGTATAACGTATAACGTACAGCGTATAACGTATAACATACAACGTATAACGTACAACGTATAACGTACAACGTATAACGTACAACGTATAACGTACAACGTACAACGTATAATGTACAAGGTATAACGTACAACGTACAACGGGTAACGTATAACGTATAACATATAACTTATAACGTACAGCGTATAACGTACAGCGTATAACGTATAACGTATAACGTATAACATATAACGTATAACGTATAACGTACAGCGTATAACGTATAACATACAACGTATAACGTACAACGTACAACGTGTAACGTACAACGTATAACGTATAACGTACAGCGTATAATGTACAGCGTATAACGTACAGCGTATAACGTATAACGTATAACGTATAACGTGTAACGTATAACGTATAACGTACAGCGTATAACGTACAGCGAATAACGTATAAGGTATAACGTACAACGTATAACGTAAAACGTATAACGTACAACGTATAACGTACAACGTACAACGTATAACGTACAACGTATAACGTACAACGAACAACGTGTAACGTATAACGTATAACGTATATCGTATAACGTATAACGTATAACGTATAACGTATAACGTATATCGTATAACGTACATCGTACAACGTGTAACGTATAACATATAACGTACAACATATAACGTACAACGTATAACGTATAACTTATAACGTATAACGTATAACGTAAAACGTATAACGTACAACGTATAACGTACAACGTACAACGTATAACGTACAACGTATAACGTACAACGAACAACGTGTAACGTATAACGTATAACGTATATCGTATAACGTATAACGTATAACGTATAACGTATAACGTATATCGTATAACGTACATCGTACAACGTGTAACGTATAACATATAACGTACAACATATAACGTACAACGTATAACGTATAACGTATAACGTATAACGTATAACGTACAACGTATAACGTACAACGTATAACGTACAACGTACAACGTATAACGTACAACGTATAACGTACAACGTACAACGTGTAACGTATAACGTATAACGTATATCGTATAACGTACATCGTACAACGTGTAACGTATAACATATAACGTACAACATATAACGTACAACGTATAACGTATAACGTATAACGTATAACGTACAACGTATAACGTACAACGTATAACGTACAACGTACAACGTATAACGTACAACGTATAACGTACAACGAACAACGTGTAACGTATAACGTATAACGTATATCGTATAACGTATAACGTATAACGTATAACGTATAACGTATATCGTATAACGTACATCGTACAACGTGTAACGTATAACATATAACGTGTAACGTATAACGTATAACGTATATCGTATAACGTATAACGTATAACGTACAGCGTATAACGTATAACATACAACGTATAACGTACAACGTATAACGTACAACGTATAACGTACAACGTATAACGTACAACGTACAACGTATAATGTACAAGGTAAAACGTACAACGTACAACGGGTAACGTATAACGTATAACATATAACTTATAACGTACAGCGTATAACGTACAGCGTATAACGTATAACGTATAACGTATAACATATAACGTATAACGTATAACGTACAGCGTATAACGTATAACATACAACGTATAACGTACAACGTACAACGTGTAACGTACAACGTATAACGTATAACGTACAGCGTATAATGTACAGCGTATAACGTACAGCGTATAACGTATAACGTATAACGTATAACGTGTAACGTATAACGTATAACGTACAGCGTATAACGTACAGCGAATAACGTATAAGGTATAACGTACAACGTATAACGTAAAACGTATAACGTACAACGTATAACGTACAACGTACAACGTATAACGTACAACGTATAACGTACAACGAACAACGTGTAACGTATAACGTATAACGTATATCGTATAACGTATAACGTATAACGTATAACGTATAACGTATATCGTATAACGTACATCGTACAACGTGTAACGTATAACATATAACGTACAACATATAACGTACAACGTATAACGTATAACTTATAACGTATAACGTATAACGTAAAACGTATAACGTACAACGTATAACGTACAACGTACAACGTATAACGTACAACGTATAACGTACAACGAACAACGTGTAACGTATAACGTATAACGTATATCGTATAACGTATAACGTATAACGTATAACGTATAACGTATATCGTATAACGTACATCGTACAACGTGTAACGTATAACATATAACGTACAACATATAACGTACAACGTATAACGTATAACGTATAACGTATAACGTATAACGTACAACGTATAACGTACAACGTATAACGTACAACGTACAACGTATAACGTACAACGTATAACGTACAACGTACAACGTGTAACGTATAACGTATAACGTATATCGTATAACGTACATCGTACAACGTGTAACGTATAACATATAACGTACAACATATAACGTACAACGTATAACGTATAACGTATAACGTATAACGTACAACGTATAACGTACAACGTATAACGTACAACGTATAACGTACAACGTATAACGTACAACGTATAACGTACAACGTACAACGTGTAACGTATAACGTATAACGTATATCGTATAACGTACATCGTACAACGTGTAACGTATAACATGTAACGTACAACATATAACGTACAACGTATAACGTATAACGTATAACGTATAACGTACAACGTATAACGTACAACGTATAACGTACAACGTATAACGTACAACGTATAACGTACAACGTATAACGTACAACGTATAACGTACAACGTACAACGTATAACGTACAACGTATAACGTACAACGTACAACGTGTAACGTATAACGTATAACGTATATCGTATAACGTATAACGTATAACGTATAACGTATAACGTATAACGTATAACGTACAACGTGTAACGTATAACGTATAACGTACAGCGTATAACGTATAACGTACAACGTATAACGTACAACGTATAACGTACAACGTATAACGTATAACGTATAAGGTACAACGTACAACGTGTAACGTATAACGTATAACGTATATCGTATAACGTATAACGTATAACGTACAGCGTATAACGTATAACATACAACGTATAACGTACAACGTATAACGTACAACGTATAACGTACAACGTATAACGTACAACGTATAACGTACAACGTATAACGTACAACGTATAACGTACAACGTATAACGTACAACGTACAACGTATAATGTACAACGTATAACGTACAACGTACAACGGGTAACGTATAACGTATAACATATAACTTATAACGTACAGCGTATAACGTACAGCGTATAACGTATAACGTATAACGTATAACATATAACGTATAACGTATAACGTACAGCGTATAACGTATAACATACAACGTATAACGTACAACGTACAACGTGTAACGTACAACGTATAACGTATAACGTACAGCGTATAATGTACAGCGTATAACGTACAGCGTATAACGTATAACGTATAACGTATAACGTGTAACGTATAACGTATAACGTACAGCGTATAACGTACAGCGAATAACGTATAAGGTATAACGTACAACGTATAACGTATACCGTATACCGTATAACGTATAACGTATAACGTATAACGTATAACGTATAACGTATAACGTATAACGTATAACGTATAACTTATAACGTATAACGTATAACGTATAACGTATAACGTATAACGTATAACGTATAACGTACAACGTATAACGTACAACGTATAACGTACAACGTATAACGTATAACGTATAAGGTATAACGTACAGCGTATAACGTACAACGTATAACGTATAACGTATAACGTACAGCGTATAACGTACAGCGTATAATGTATAACGTATAACGTATAACGTACAACGTATAACGTATAACGTACAGCGTATAACGTACAGCGTATAACGTATAACATACAACTTATAACGTACAACGTACAACGTGTAACGTATAACGTATAACGTACAACATATAACGTACAACGTATAACGTATAACGTATAACGTATAACGTACAACGTATAACGTACAACGTATAACGTACAACGTACAACGTGTAACGTATAATGTATAACGTACAACATATAACGTACAACGTATAACGTATAACGTATAACGTACAGCGTATAACGTACAGCGTATAACGTATAACGTATAACGTATAACGTACAACGTATAACGTATAACGTACAGCGTATAACGTACAGCGTATAACGTACAGCGTATAACGTACAGCGTATAACGTATAACGTATAACGTATAACGTATAACGTATAACGTATAACGTATAACGTATATCGTATAACGTATAACGTATAACGTATAACGTATAACGTATAACGTATAACGTATAACGTATAACATATAACGTATAACGTATAACGTACAGCGTATAACGTATAACGTACAACGTATAACGTATAACGTACAGCGTATAACGTACAGCGTATAACGTACATCGTATAACGTACAGCGTATAACGTATAACGTATAACGTATAACGTATAACGTATAACGTATAACGAATAACGTATAACGTATAACGTATATCGTATAACGTATAACGTATAACGTATAACGTGTAACGTATAACGTATAACGTACAGCGTATAACGTACAGCGAATAACGTATAAGGTATAACGTACAACGTATAACGTATACCGTATACCGTATACCGTATAACGTATAACGTATAACGTATAACGTATAACGTATAACGTATAACGTATAACGTATAACGTATAACGTATAACGTATAACGTATAACGTATAACGTATAACGTATAACGTATAACGTATAACGTATAACGTATAACGTATAACGTATAACGTATAACGTATAACGTATAACGTATAACGTATAACGTATAACGTATAACGTATAACGTATAACGTGTAACGTATAACGTACATCGTACAACGTGTAACGTATAACATATAACGTACAACATATAACGTACAACGTATTACGTATAACGTATAACGTATAACGTACAACGTATAACGTACAGCGTATAACGTACAGCGTATAACGTACAGCGTATAACGTACAGCGTATAACGTATAACGTATATCGTATAACGTATAACGTGTATCGTATAACGTATAACGTATAACGTATAACGTATAACGTATAACATATAACGTATAACGTATAACGTACAGCGTAAAACGTACAGCGTATAACGTATAACGTATAACGTGTAACGTATAACGTATAACGTACAGCGTATAACTTACAGCGTATAACGTATAAGGTATAACGTACAACGTATAACGTATACCGTATACCGTATAACGTATAACGTATAACGTATAACGTATAACGTATAACGTATAACGTATAACGTATAACGTATAACGTATAACGTATAACGTATAACGTATAACGTATAACGTATAACGTATAACGTATAACGTATAACGTACATCGTACAACGTGTAACGTATAACATATAACGTACAACATATAACGTACAACGTATAACGTATAACGTATAACGTATAACGTATAACGTATAACGTAAAACGTATAACGTACAACGTATAACGTACAACGTACAACGTATAACGTACAACGTATAACGTACAACGAACAACGTGTAACGTATAACGTATAACGTATATCGTATAACGTATAACGTATAACGTATAACGTATAACGTATATCGTATAACGTATAACGTACATCGTACAACGTGTAACGTATAACATATAATGTACAACATATAACGTACAACGTATAACGTATAACGTATAACGTATAACGTATAACGTAAAACGTATAACGTACAACGTATAACGTACAACGTACAACGTATAACGTACAACGTATAACGTATAACGTATAAGGTACAACGTACAACGTGTAACGTATAACGTATAACGTATATCGTATAACGTATAACGTATAACGTACAGCGTATAACGTATAACATACAACGTATAACGTACAACGTATAACGTACAACGTATAACGTACAACGTATAACGTACAACGTACAACGTATAATGTACAAGGTATAACGTACAACGTACAACGGGTAACGTATAACGTATAACATATAACTTATAACGTACAGCGTATAACGTACAGCGTATAACGTATAACGTATAACGTATAACGTACATCGTACAACGTGTAACGTATAACATATAACGTACAACATATAACGTACAACGTATAACGTATAACGTATAACGTATAACGTATAACGTAAAACGTATAACGTACAACGTATAACGTACAACGTACAACGTATAACGTACAACGTATAACGTACAACGAACAACGTGTAACGTATAACGTATAACGTATATCGTATAACGTATAACGTATAACGTATAACGTATAACGTATAACGTATATCGTATAACGTATAACGTACATCGTACAACGTGTAACGTATAACATATAATGTACAACATATAACGTACAACGTATAACGTATAACGTATAACGTATAACGTATAACGTAAAACGTATAACGTACAACGTATAACGTACAACGTACAACGTATAACGTACAACGTATAACGTATAACGTATAAGGTACAACGTACAACGTGTAACGTATAACGTATAACGTATATCGTATAACGTATAACGTATAACGTACAGCGTATAACGTATAACATACAACGTATAACGTACAACGTATAACGTACAACGTATAACGTACAACGTATAACGTACAACGTACAACGTATAATGTACAAGGTATAACGTACAACGTACAACGGGTAACGTATAACGTATAACATATAACTTATAACGTACAGCGTATAACGTACAGCGTATAACGTATAACGTATAACGTATAACATATAACGTATAACGTATAACGTACAGCGTATAACGTATAACATACAACGTATAACGTACAACGTACAACGTGTAACGTACAACGTATAACGTATAACGTACAGCGTATAATGTACAGCGTATAACGTACAGCGTATAACGTATAACGTATAACGTATAACGTGTAACGTATAACGTATAACGTACAGCGTATAACGTACAGCGAATAACGTATAAGGTATAACGTACAACGTATAACGTATACCGTATACCGTATAACGTATAACGTATAACGTATAACGTATAACGTATAACGTATAACGTATAACGTATAACGTATAACTTATAACGTATAACGTATAACGTATAACGTATAACGTATAACGTATAACGTACAACGTATAACGTACAACGTATAACGTACAACGTATAACGTATAACGTATAAGGTATAACGTACAGCGTATAACGTACAACGTATAACGTATAACGTATAACGTACAGCGTATAACGTACAGCGTATAATGTATAACGTATAACGTATAACGCGCAACGTATAACGTATAACGTACAGCGTATAACGTACAGCGTATAACGTATAACATACAACTTATAACGTACAACGTACAACGTGTAACGTATAACGTATAACGTACAACATATAACGTACAACGTATAACGTATAACGTATAACGTATAACGATCAACGTATAACGTACAACGTATAACGTACAACGTACAACGTGTAACGTATAATGTATAACGTACAACATATAACGTACAACGTATAACGTATAACGTATAACGTACAGCGTATAACGTACAGCGTATAACGTATAACGTATAACGTATAACGTACAACGTATAACGTATAACGTACAGCGTATAACGTACAGCGTATAACGTACAGCGTATAACGTACAGCGTATAATGTATAACGTATAACGTATAACGTACAACGTATAACGTATAACGTACAGCGTATAACGTACAGCGTATAACGTATAACATACAACTTATAACGTACAACGTACAACGTGTAACGTATAACGTATAACGTACAACATATAACGTACAACGTATAACGTATAACGTATAACGTATAACGATCAACGTATAACGTACAACGTATAACGTACAACGTACAACGTGTAACGTATAATGTATAACGTACAACATATAACGTACAACGTATAACGTATAACGTATAACGTACAGCGTATAACGTACAGCGTATAACGTATAACGTATAACGTATAACGTACAACGTATAACGTATAACGTACAGCGTATAACGTACAGCGTATAACGTACAGCGTATAACGTACAGCGTATAACGTATAACGTATAACGTATAACGTATAACGTATAACGTATAACGTATAACGTATATCGTATAACGTATAACGTATAACGTATAACGTATAACGTATAACGTATAACGTATAACGTATAACGTATAACATATAACGTATAACGTATAACGTACAGCGTATAACGTATAACGTACAACGTATAACGTATAACGTACAGCGTATAACGTACAGCGTATAACGTACAGCGTATAACGTACAGCGTATAACGTATAACGTATAACGTATAACGTATAACGTATAACGTATAACGTATAACGTATATCGTATAACGTATAACGTATAACGTATAACGTGTAACGTATAACGTATAACGTACAGCGTATAACGTACAGCGAATAACGTATAAGGTATAACGTACAACGTATAACGTATACCGTATACCGTATAACGTATAACGTATAACGTATAACGTATAACGTATAACGTATAACGTATAACGTATAACGTATAACGTATAACGTATAACGTATAACGTATAACGTATAACGTATAACGTATAACGTATAACGTATAACGTATAACGTATAACGTATAACGTATAACGTATAACGTATAACGTATAACGTATAACGTATAACGTATAACGTACAGCGTATAACGTATAACGTACAACATATAACGTACAACGTGTAACGTATAACGTATAACGTATATCGTATAACGTATAACGTATAACGTACAGCGTATAACGTATAACATACAACGTATAACGTACAACGTATAACGTACAACGTATAACGTACAACGTATAACGTACAACGTACAACGTATAATGTACAAGGTATAACGTACAACGTACAACGGGTAACGTATAACGTATAACATATAACTTATAACGTACAGCGTATAACGTACAGCGTATAACGTATAACGTATAACGTATAACGTACATCGTACAACGTGTAACGTATAACATATAACGTACAACATATAACGTACAACGTATAACGTATAACGTATAACGTATAACGTATAACGTAAAACGTATAACGTACAACGTATAACGTACAACGTACAACGTATAACGTACAACGTATAACGTACAACGAACAACGTGTAACGTATAACGTATAACGTATATCGTATAACGTATAACGTATAACGTATAACGTATAACGTATAACGTATATCGTATAACGTATAACGTACATCGTACAACGTGTAACGTATAACATATAATGTACAACATATAACGTACAACGTATAACGTATAACGTATAACGTATAACGTATAACGTAAAACGTATAACGTACAACGTATAACGTACAACGTACAACGTATAACGTACAACGTATAACGTATAACGTATAAGGTACAACGTACAACGTGTAACGTATAACGTATAACGTATATCGTATAACGTATAACGTATAACGTACAGCGTATAACGTATAACATACAACGTATAACGTACAACGTATAACGTACAACGTATAACGTACAACGTATAACGTACAACGTACAACGTATAATGTACAAGGTATAACGTACAACGTACAACGGGTAACGTATAACGTATAACATATAACTTATAACGTACAGCGTATAACGTACAGCGTATAACGTATAACGTATAACGTATAACATATAACGTATAACGTATAACGTACAGCGTATAACGTATAACATACAACGTATAACGTACAACGTACAACGTGTAACGTACAACGTATAACGTATAACGTACAGCGTATAATGTACAGCGTATAACGTACAGCGTATAACGTATAACGTATAACGTATAACGTGTAACGTATAACGTATAACGTACAGCGTATAACGTACAGCGAATAACGTATAAGGTATAACGTACAACGTATAACGTATACCGTATACCGTATAACGTATAACGTATAACGTATAACGTATAACGTATAACGTATAACGTATAACGTATAACGTATAACTTATAACGTATAACGTATAACGTATAACGTATAACGTATAACGTATAACGTACAACGTATAACGTACAACGTATAACGTACAACGTATAACGTATAACGTATAAGGTATAACGTACAGCGTATAACGTACAACGTATAACGTATAACGTATAACGTACAGCGTATAACGTACAGCGTATAATGTATAACGTATAACGTATAACGCGCAACGTATAACGTATAACGTACAGCGTATAACGTACAGCGTATAACGTATAACATACAACTTATAACGTACAACGTACAACGTGTAACGTATAACGTATAACGTACAACATATAACGTACAACGTATAACGTATAACGTATAACGTATAACGATCAACGTATAACGTACAACGTATAACGTACAACGTACAACGTGTAACGTATAATGTATAACGTACAACATATAACGTACAACGTATAACGTATAACGTATAACGTACAGCGTATAACGTACAGCGTATAACGTATAACGTATAACGTATAACGTACAACGTATAACGTATAACGTACAGCGTATAACGTACAGCGTATAACGTACAGCGTATAACGTACAGCGTATAATGTATAACGTATAACGTATAACGTACAACGTATAACGTATAACGTACAGCGTATAACGTACAGCGTATAACGTATAACATACAACTTATAACGTACAACGTACAACGTGTAACGTATAACGTATAACGTACAACATATAACGTACAACGTATAACGTATAACGTATAACGTATAACGATCAACGTATAACGTACAACGTATAACGTACAACGTACAACGTGTAACGTATAATGTATAACGTACAACATATAACGTACAACGTATAACGTATAACGTATAACGTACAGCGTATAACGTACAGCGTATAACGTATAACGTATAACGTATAACGTACAACGTATAACGTATAACGTACAGCGTATAACGTACAGCGTATAACGTACAGCGTATAACGTACAGCGTATAACGTATAACGTATAACGTATAACGTATAACGTATAACGTATAACGTATAACGTATATCGTATAACGTATAACGTATAACGTATAACGTATAACGTATAACGTATAACGTATAACGTATAACGTATAACATATAACGTATAACGTATAACGTACAGCGTATAACGTATAACGTACAACGTATAACGTATAACGTACAGCGTATAACGTACAGCGTATAACGTACAGCGTATAACGTACAGCGTATAACGTATAACGTATAACGTATAACGTATAACGTATAACGTATAACGTATAACGTATATCGTATAACGTATAACGTATAACGTATAACGTGTAACGTATAACGTATAACGTACAGCGTATAACGTACAGCGAATAACGTATAAGGTATAACGTACAACGTATAACGTATACCGTATACCGTATAACGTATAACGTATAACGTATAACGTATAACGTATAACGTATAACGTATAACGTATAACGTATAACGTATAACGTATAACGTATAACGTATAACGTATAACGTATAACGTATAACGTATAACGTATAACGTATAACGTATAACGTATAACGTATAACGTATAACGTATAACGTATAACGTATAACGTATAACGTATAACGTATAACGTATAACGTATAACGTATAACGTATAACGTATAACGTATAACGTATAACGTATAACGTATAACGTATAACGTATAACGTATAACGTATAACGTATAACGTATTACGTATAACGTATAACGTATAACGTATAACGTATAACGTATAACGTATAACGTATAACGTATAACGTACATCGTACAACGTGTAACGTATAACATATAACGTACAACATATAACGTACAACGTATAACGTATAACGTATAACGTATAACGTATAACGTAAAACGTATAACGTACAACGTATAACGTAAAACGTACAACGTATAACGTACAACGTATAACGTACAACGAACAACGTGTAACGTATAACGTATAACGTATATCGTATAACGTATAACGTATAACGTATAACGTATAACGTATAACGTATATCGTATAACGTATAACGTACATCGTACAACGTGTAACGTATAACATATAACGTACAACATATAACGTACAACGTATAACGTATAACGTATAACGTATAACGTATAACGTATAACGTAAAACGTATAACGTACAACGTATAACGTATAACGTACAACGTACAACGTATAACGTATAACGTATAACGTATTACGTATAACGTATAACGTATAACGTATAACGTATAACGTATAACGTATAACGTATAACGTATAACGTACATCGTACAACGTGTAACGTATAACATATAACGTACAACATATAACGTACAACGTATAACGTATAACGTATAACGTATAACGTATAACGTAAAACGTATAACGTACAACGTATAACGTACAACGTACAACGTATCAGGTACAACGTATAACGTACAACGAACAACGTGTAACGTATAACGTATAACGTATATCGTAAAACGTATAACGTATAACGTATAACGTATAACGTATAACGTATAACGTATATCGTATAACGTATAACGTACATCGTACAACGTGTAACGTATAACATATAACGTACAACATATAACGTACAACGTATAACGTATAACGTATAACGTATAACGTATAACGTAAAACGTATAACGTACAACGTATAACGTACAACGTACAACGTATAACGTACAACGTATAACGTACAACGTACAACGTATAACGTACAACGTATAACGTACAACGTACAACGTGTAACGTATAACGTATAACGTATAACGTATATCGTATAACGTACATCGTACAACGTGTAACGTATAACATATAACGTACAACATATAACGTACAACGTATAACGTATAACGTATAACGTATAACGTACAACGTATAACGTACAACGTATAACGTACAACGTATAACGTACAACGTATAACGTACAACGTATAACGTATAACGTATAAGGTACAACGTACAACGTGTAACGTATAACGTATAACGTATATCGTATAACGTATAACGTATAACGTACAGCGTATAACGTATAACATACAACGTATAACGTACAACGTATAACGTACAACGTATAACGTACAACGTATAACGTACAACGTACAACGTATAATGTACAACGTATAACGTACAACGTACAACGGGTAACGTATAACGTATAACATATAACTTATAACGTACAGCGTATAACGTACAGCGTATAACGTATAACGTATAACGTAAAACGTACAACGTATAACGTACAGCGTATAACGTACAGCGTATAACGTACAGCGTATAACGTACAGCGTATAACGTATAACGTATAACGTATAACGTATAACGTATAACGTATAACGTATAACGTATAACGTATAACGTATAACGTATATCGTATAACGTATAACGTATAACGTACAACGTATAACGTACAACGTATAACGTATAACTTATAAGGTACAACGTACAACGTGTAACGTATAACGTATAACGTATATCGTATAACGTATAACGTATAACGTACAGCGTATAACGTATAACATACAACGTATAACGTACAACGTATAACGTACAACGTATAACGTACAACGTATAACGTACAACGTACAACGTATAATGTACAACGTATAACGTACAACGTACAACGGGTAACGTATAACGTATAACATATAACTTATAACGTACAGCGTATAACGTACAGCGTATAACGTATAACGTATAACGTAAAACGTACAACGTATAACGTACAGCGTATAACGTACAGCGTATAACGTACAGCGTATAACGTACAGCGTATAACGTATAACGTATAACGTATAACGTATAACGTATAACGTATAACGTATAACGTATATCGTATAACGTATAACGTATAACGTATAACGTATAACGTATAACGTATAACATATAACGTATAACGTATAACGTACAGCGTATAACGTATAACATACAACGTATAACGTACAACGTACAACGTGTAACGTACAACGTATAACGTATAACGTACAGCGTATAATGTACAGCGTATAACGTACAGCGTATAACGTATAACGTATAACGTATAACGTGTAACGTATAACGTATAACGTACAGCGTATAACGTACAGCGAATAACGTATAAGGTATAACGTACAACGTATAACGTATACCGTATACCGTATAACGTATAACGTATAACGTATAACGTATAACGTATAACGTATAACGTATAACGTATAACGTATAACGTATAACGTATAACGTATAACGTATAACGTATAACGTATAACGTATAACGTATAACGTACAACGTATAACGTACAACGTATAACGTACAACGTATAACGTATAACGTATAAGGTATAACGTACAGCGTATAACGTACAACGTATAACGTATAACGTATAACGTACAGCGTATAACGTACAGCGTATAATGTATAACGTATAACGTATAATGTATAACGTATAACGTGTAACGTACAACGTATACCGTATAACGTACAGCGTATAACGTACAGCGTATAACGTATAACATACAACTTATAACGTACAACGTACAACGTGTAACGTATAACGTATAACGTACAACATATAACGTATAACGTATAACGTATAACGTACAACGTATAACGTACAACGTATAACGTACAACGTACAACGTGTAACGTATAATGTATAACGTACAACATATAACGTACAACGTATAACGTATAACGTATAACGTACAGCGTATAACGTACAGCGTATAACGTATAACGTACAACGTATAACGTATAACGTACAGCGTATAACGTACAGCGTATAACGTACAGCGTATAACGTACAGCGTATAACGTATAAGGTATAACGTACAACGTATAACGTATACCGTATACCGTATAACGTATAACGTATAACGTATAACGTATAACGTATAACGTATAACGTATAACGTATAACGTATAACGTATAACGTATAACGTATAACGTATAACGTATAACGTATAACGTATAACGTATAACGTATAACGTATAACGTATAACGTATAACGTATAACGTATAACGTATAACGTATAACGTATAACGTATAACGTATAACGTATAACGTATAACGTATAACGTATAACGTATAACGTATAACGTATAACGTATAACGTATAACGTATAACGTATAACGTATAACGTATAACGTATAACGTATAACGTATAACGTATAACGTATAACGTATAACGTATAACGTATAACGTACATCGTACAACGTGTAACGTATAACATATAACGTACAAGATATAACGTACAACGTATTACGTATAACGTATAACGTATAACGTACAACGTATAACGTACAACGTATAACGTACAACGTATAACGTACAACGTATAACGTATAACGTACAACGTATAACGTACAACGTACAACGTGTAACGTATAACGTATAACGTATATCGTATAACGTATAACGTATAACGTATAACGTATAACGTACAACGTGTAACGTATAACGTATAACGTACAGCGTATAACGTATAACGTACAACGTATAACGTACAACGTATAACGTACAACGTATAACGTATAACGTACAACGTGTAACGTATAACGTATAACGTACATCGTACAACGTGTAACGTATAACATATAACGTACAACATATAACGTACAACGTATAACGTATAACGTATAACGTATAACGTACAACGTATAACGTACAACGTATAACGTACAACGTATAATGTACAACGTATAACGTACAACGTACAACGGGTAACGTATAACGTATAACGTATAACTTATAACGTACAGCGTATAACGTACAGCGTATAACGTATAACGTATAACGTATAACGTATAACGTATAACGTACAGCGTATAACGTACAGCGTATAACGTATAACGTATAACGTATAACGTACAACGTATAACGTACAGCGTATATCGTACAGCGTATAACGTACAGCGTATAACGTACAGCGTACAACGTACAACGTACAACGTATAACGTATAACGTATAACGTACAACGTATAACGTACAACGTATAACGTACAACGTATAATGTACAACGTATAACGTACAACGTACAACGGGTAACGTATAACGTATAACGTATAACTTATAACGTACAGCGTATAACGTACAGCGTATAACGTATAACGTATAACGTATAACGTACAGCGTATAACGTACAGCGTATAACGTATAACGTATAACGTATAACGTATAACGTACAACGTATAACGTACAGCGTATATCGTACAGCGTATAACGTACAGCGTATAACGTACAGCGTACAACGTACAACGTACAACGTGTAACGTATAACGTATAACGTATAACGTACAGCGTATAACGTACAGCGTATAACGTACAGCGTATAACGTACAGCGTATAACGTATAACGTATAACGTGTAACGTATAACGTATAACGTATAACGTACAACGTACAACGTGTAACGTATAACGAATAACGTACAACGTATAACGTACAGCGTATAACGTACATCGTATAACGTACAGCGTATAACGTATAACGTATAACGTACAACGTATAACGTATAACGTATAACGTATAACGTATAACGTATAACGTATAACGTATAACGTATAACGTACAACGTATAACGTACAACGTATAACGTATAACGTATAAGGTATAACGTACAGCGTATAACGTACAACGTATAACGTATAACGTATAACGTACAGCGTATAACGTACAACGTATAACGTATAACGTATAACGTACAGCGTATAACGTATAACGTATAACGTATATCGTATAACGTATAACGTATAACGTATAACGTACAACGTGTAACGTATAACGTATAACGTACAGCGTATAACGTATAACGTACAACGTATCACGTACAACGTATAACGTACAACGTATAACGTATAACGTATAAGGTATAACGTACAGCGTATAACGTACAACGTATAACGTATAACGTATAACGTACAGCGTATAACGTACAGCGTATAACGTATAACGTATAACGTATAACGTACAACGTATAACGTATAACGTACAGCGTATAACGTACAGCGTATAACGTATAACATACAACGTATAACGTACAACGTACAACGTATAACGTACAACGTATAACGTACAACGTATAACGTATAACGTATAAGGTATAACGTACAGCGTATAACGTACAACGTATAACGTATAACGTATAACGTACAGCGTATATCGTTCAGCGTATAACGTACAGCGTATAACGTACAGCGTATAACGTATAACGTATAACGTATAACGTATAACGTATATCGTATAACGTATAACGTATAACGTATAACGTATAACGTATAACGTATAACGTATAACGTATAACGTATAACGTATAACGTACAGCGAATAACGTATAACATACATCGTATAACGTACAACGTACAACGTGTAACGTATAACGTATAACGTACATCGTACAACGTGTAACGTATAACATATAACGTACAACATATAACGTACAACGTATAACGTATAACGTATAACGTATAACGTACAACGTATAACGTACAGCGTATATCGTACAGCGTATAACGTACAGCGTATAACGTACAGCGTACAACGTACAACGTACAACGTATAACGTATAACGTATAACGTATAACGTACAACGTATAACGTACAACGTATAACGTACAACGTATAATGTACAACGTATAACGTACAACGTACAACGGGTAACGTATAACGTATAACGTATAACTTATAACGTACAGCGTATAACGTACAGCGTATAACGTATAACGTATAACGTATAACGTACAGCGTATAACGTACAGCGTATAACGTATAACGTATAACGTATAACGTACAACGTATAACGTACAGCGTATATCGTACAGCGTATAACGTACAGCGTATAACGTATAACGTATAACGTATATCGTATAACGTACATCGTACAACGTGTAACGTATAACATATAACGTACAACATATAACGTACAACGTATAACGTATAACGTATAACGTATAACGTACAACGTATAACGTACAACGTATAACGTACAACGTATAACGTACAACGTATAACGTATAACGTGTAAGGTACAACGTACAACGTGTAACGTATAACGTATAACGTATATCGTATAACGTATAACGTATAACGTACAGCGTATAACGTATAACATACAACGTATAACATACAACGTATAACGTATAACGTACAACGTACAACGTATAACGTACAACGTATAACGTACAACGTATAACGTACAACGTATAACGTATAACGTATAAGGTACAACGTACAACGTGTAACGTATAACGTATAACGTATAACGTACAACGTATAACGTACAACGTATAACGTACAACGTATAACGTACAACGTATAACGTACAACGTATAACGTATAACGTGTAAGGTACAACGTACAACGTGTAACGTATAACGTATAACGTATATCGTATAACGTATAACGTATAACGTACAGCGTATAACGTATAACATACAACGTATAACGTACAACGTATAACGTACAACGTATAACGTACAACGTACAACGTGTAACGTATAACGTATAACGTACAACATATAACGTACAACGTATAACGTATAACGTATAACGTATAACGTATAACGTACAACGTATAACGTACAACGTATAACGTACAACGTACAACGTGTAACGTATAATGTATAACGTACAACATATAACGTACAACGTATAACGTATAACGTATAACGTACAGCGTATAACGTACAGCGTATAACGTATAACGTATAACGTATAACGTACAACGTATAACGTATAACGTACAGCGTATAACGTACAGCGTATAACGTACAGCGTATAACGTACAGCGTATAACGTATAACGTATAACGTATAACGTATAACGTATAACGTATAACGTATAACGTATAACGTATATCGTATAACGTATAACGTATAACGTATAACGTATAACGTATAACGTATAACGTATAACATATAACGTATAACGTATAACGTACAGCGTATAACGTATAACGTACAACGTATAACGTATAACGTACAGCGTATAACGTACAGCGTATAACGTACAGCGTATAACGTACAGCGTATAACGTATAAGGTATAACGTACAACGTATAACGTATACCGTATACCGTATAACGTATAACGTATAACGTATAACGTATAACGTATAACGTATAACGTATAACGTATAACGTATAACGTATAACGTATAACGTATAACGTATAACGTATAACGTATAACGTATAACGTATAACGTATAA
This sequence comes from Lasioglossum morio, assembly GCA_916610235.2. Lineage (NCBI taxonomy): Eukaryota > Metazoa > Arthropoda > Insecta > Hymenoptera > Halictidae > Lasioglossum > Lasioglossum morio. Next base: position 210,025 of record CAKAJA020000392.1, read on the forward strand.
CGTATAACGTATAACGTATAACGTATAACGTATAACGTATAACGTATAACGTATAACGTATAACGTATAACGTATAACGTATAACGTATAACGTATAACGTATAACGTATAACGTATAACGTATAACGTATAACGTATAACGTATAACGTATAACGTATAACGTATAACGTATAACGTATAACGTATAACGTATAACGTATAACGTATAACGTATAACGTACATCGTACAACGTGTAACGTATAACATATAACGTACAACATATAACGTACAACGTATTACGTATAACGTATAACGTATAACGTACAACGTATAACGTACAACGTATAACGTACAACGTATAACGTACAACGTATAACGTATAACGTACAACGTATAACGTACAACGTACAACGTGTAACGTATAACGTATAACGTATATCGTATAACGTATAACGTATAACGTATAACGTATAACGTACAACGTGTAACGTATAACGTATAACGTACAGCGTATAACGTATAACGGACAACGTATAACGTACAACGTATAACGTACAACGTATAACGTATAACGTATAAGGTATAACGTACAGCGTATAACGTACAACGTATAACGTTTAACGTATAACGTACAGCGTATAACGTACAGCGTATAACGTATAACGTATAACGTATAACGTACAACGTATAACGTATAACGTACAGCGTATAACGTACAGCGTATAACGTATAACATACAACGTATAACGTACAACGTACAACGTATAACGTACAACGTATAACGTACAACGTATAACGTATAACGTATAAGGTATAACGTACAGCGTATAACGTACAACGTATAACGTATAACGTATAACGTACAGCGTATATCGTACAGCGTATAACGTACAGCGTATAACGTACAGCGTATAACATATAACGTATAACGTATAACGTATAACGTATATCGTATAACGTATAACGTATAACGTATAACGTATAACGTATAACGTATAACGTATAACGTATAACATATAACGTATAACGTATAACGTACAGCGTATAACGTATAACATACATCGTATAACGTACAACGTACAACGTGTAACGTATAACGTATAACGTACATCGTACAACGTGTAACGTATAACATATAACGTACAACATATAACGTACAACGTATAACGTATAACGTATAACGTATAACGTACAACGTATAACGTACAACGTATAACGTACAACGTATAATGTACAACGTATAACGTACAACGTACAACGGGTAACGTATAACGTATAACGTATAACTTATAACGTACAGCGTATAACGTACAGCGTATAACGTATAACGTATAACGTATAACGTATAACGTATAACGTACAGCGTATAACGTACAGCGTATAACGTATAACGTATAACGTATAACGTATAACGTATAACGTACAACGTATAACGTACAGCGTATATCGTACAGCGTATAACGTACAGCGTATAACGTACAACGTGTAACGTATAACGTATAACGTATAACGTACAGCGTATAACGTACAGCGTATAACGTACAGCGTATAACGTACAGCGTATAACGTATAACGTATAACGTGTAACGTATAACGTATAACGTATAACGTACAACGTACAACGTGTAACGTATAACGAATAACGTACAACGTATAACGTACAGCGTATAACGTACATCGTATAACGTACAGCGTATAACGTATAACGTATAACGTACAACGTATAACGTATAACGTATAACGTATAACGTATAACGTATAACATATAACGTATAACGTATAACGTACAACGTATAACGTACAACGTATAACGTATAACGTATAAGGTATAACGTACAGCGTATAACGTACAACGTATAACGTATAACGTATAACGTACAGCGTATAACGTACAACGAATAACGTATAACGTATAACGTACAGTGTATAACGTATAACGTATAACGTATATCGTATAACGTATAACGTATAACGTATAACGTATAACGTACAACGTGTAACGTATAACGTATAACGTACAGCGTATAACGTATAACGTACAACGTATAACGTACAACGTATAACGTACAACGTATAACGTATAACGTATAAGGTATAACGTACAGCGTATAACGTACAACGTATAACGTATAACGTATAACGTACAGCGTATAACGTACAGCGTATAACGTATAACGTATAACGTATAACGTACAACGTATAACGTATAACGTACAGCGTATAACGTACAGCGTATAACGTATAACATACAACGTATAACGTACAACGTACAACGTATAACGTACAACGTATAACGTACAACGTATAACGTATAACGTATAAGGTATAACGTACAGCGTATAACGTACAACGTATATCGTACAGCGTATAACGTACAGCGTATAACGTACAGCGTACAACGTACAACGTACAACGTATAACGTATAACGTATAACGTACAACGTATAACGTACAACGTGTAACGTATAACGTATAACGTACAGCGTATAACGTATAACGTACAACGTATCACGTACAACGTATAACGTACAACGTATAACGTATAACGTATAAGGTATAACGTACAGCGTATAACGTACAACGTATAACGTATAACGTATAACGTACAGCGTATAACGTACAGCGTATAACGTATAACGTATAACGTATAACGTACAACGTATAACGTATAACGTACAGCGTATAACGTACAGCGTATAACGTATAACATACAACGTATAACGTACAACGTACAACGTATAACGTACAACGTATAACGTACAACGTATAACGTATAACGTATAAGGTATAACGTACAGCGTATAACGTACAACGTATAACGTATAACGTATAACGTACAGCGTATATCGTTCAGCGTATAACGTACAGCGTATAACGTACAGCGTATAACGTATAACGTATAACGTATAACGTATAACGTATATCGTATAACGTATAACGTATAACGTATAACGTATAACGTATAACGTATAACGTATAACGTATAACGTATAACGTACAGCGAATAACGTATAACATACATCGTATAACGTACAACGTACAACGTGTAACGTATAACGTATAACGTACATCGTACAACGTGTAACGTATAACATATAACGTACAACATATAACGTACAACGTATAACGTATAACGTATAACGTATAACGTACAACGTATAACGTACAGCGTATATCGTACAGCGTATAACGTACAGCGTATAACGTACAGCGTACAACGTACAACGTACAACGTATAACGTATAACGTATAACGTATAACGTACAACGTATAACGTACAACGTATAACGTACAACGTATAATGTACAACGTATAACGTACAACGTACAACGGGTAACGTATAACGTATAACGTATAACTTATAACGTACAGCGTATAACGTACAGCGTATAACGTATAACGTATAACGTATAACGTACAGCGTATAACGTACAGCGTATAACGTATAACGTATAACGTATAACGTACAACGTATAACGTACAGCGTATATCGTACAGCGTATAACGTACAGCGTATAACGTATAACGTATAACGTATATCGTATAACGTACATCGTACAACGTGTAACGTATAACATATAACGTACAACATATAACGTACAACGTATAACGTATAACGTATAACGTATAACGTACAACGTATAACGTACAACGTATAACGTACAACGTATAACGTACAACGTATAACGTATAACGTGTAAGGTACAACGTACAACGTGTAACGTATAACGTATAACGTATATCGTATAACGTATAACGTATAACGTACAGCGTATAACGTATAACATACAACGTATAACATACAACGTATAACGTATAACGTACAACGTACAACGTATAACGTACAACGTATAACGTACAACGTATAACGTACAACGTATAACGTATAACGTATAAGGTACAACGTACAACGTGTAACGTATAACGTATAACGTATAACGTACAACGTATAACGTACAACGTATAACGTACAACGTATAACGTACAACGTATAACGTACAACGTATAACGTATAACGTGTAAGGTACAACGTACAACGTGTAACGTATAACGTATAACGTATATCGTATAACGTATAACGTATAACGTACAGCGTATAACGTATAACATACAACGTATAACGTACAACGTATAACGTACAACGTATAACGTACAACGTACAACGTGTAACGTATAACGTATAACGTACAACATATAACGTACAACGTATAACGTATAACGTATAACGTATAACGTATAACGTACAACGTATAACGTACAACGTATAACGTACAACGTACAACGTGTAACGTATAATGTATAACGTACAACATATAACGTACAACGTATAACGTATAACGTATAACGTACAGCGTATAACGTACAGCGTATAACGTATAACGTATAACGTATAACGTACAACGTATAACGTATAACGTACAGCGTATAACGTACAGCGTATAACGTACAGCGTATAACGTACAGCGTATAACGTATAACGTATAACGTATAACGTATAACGTATAACGTATAACGTATAACGTATAACGTATATCGTATAACGTATAACGTATAACGTATAACGTATAACGTACAGCGTATAACGTACAGCGTATAACGTACAGCGTATAACGTACAGCGTATAACGTATAAGGTATAACGTACAACGTATAACGTATACCGTATACCGTATAACGTATAACGTATAACGTATAACGTATAACGTATAACGTATAACGTATAACGTATAACGTATAACGTATAACGTATAACGTATAACGTATAACGTATAACGTATAACGTATAACGTATAACGTATAACGTATAACGTATAACGTATAACGTATAACGTATAACGTATAACGTATAACGTATAACGTATAACGTATAACGTATAACGTATAACGTATAACGTATAACGTATAACGTATAACGTATAACGTATAACGTATAACGTATAACGTATAACGTATAACGTATAACGTATAACGTATAACGTATAACGTATAACGTATAACGTATAACGTATAACGTATAACGTATAACGTATAACGTATAACGTATAACGTACATCGTACAACGTGTAACGTATAACATATAACGTACAACATATAACGTACAACGTATTACGTATAACGTATAACGTATAACGTACAACGTATAACGTACAACGTATAACGTACAACGTATAACGTACAACGTATAACGTATAACGTACAACGTATAACGTACAACGTACAACGTGTAACGTATAACGTATAACGTATATCGTATAACGTATAACGTATAACGTATAACGTATAACGTACAACGTGTAACGTATAACGTATAACGTACAGCGTATAACGTATAACGTACAACGTATAACGTACAACGTATAACGTACAACGTATAACGTATAACGTATAAGGTATAACGTACAGCGTATAACGTACAACGTATAACGTTTAACGTATAACGTACAGCGTATAACGTACAGCGTATAACGTATAACGTATAACGTATAACGTACAACGTATAACGTATAACGTACAGCGTATAACGTACAGCGTATAACGTATAACATACAACGTATAACGTACAACGTACAACGTATAACGTACAACGTATAACGTACAACGTATAACGTATAACGTATAAGGTATAACGTACAGCGTATAACGTACAACGTATAACGTATAACGTATAACGTACAGCGTATATCGTACAGCGTATAACGTACAGCGTATAACGTACAGCGTATAACATATAACGTATAACGTATAACGTATAACGTATATCGTATAACGTATAACGTATAACGTATAACGTATAACGTATAACGTATAACGTATAACATATAACGTATAACGTATAACGTACAGCGTATAACGTATAACATACATCGTATAACGTACAACGTACAACGTGTAACGTATAACGTATAACGTACATCGTACAACGTGTAACGTATAACATATAACGTACAACATATAACGTACAACGTATAACGTATAACGTATAACGTATAACGTACAACGTATAACGTACAACGTATAACGTACAACGTATAATGTACAACGTATAACGTACAACGTACAACGGGTAACGTATAACGTATAACGTATAACTTATAACGTACAGCGTATAACGTACAGCGTATAACGTATAACGTATAACGTATAACGTATAACGTATAACGTACAGCGTATAACGTACAGCGTATAACGTATAACGTATAACGTATAACGTACAACGTATAACGTACAGCGTATATCGTACAGCGTATAACGTACAGCGTATAACGTACAGCGTACAACGTACAACGTACAACGTATAACGTATAACGTATAACGTACAACGTATAACGTACAACGTATAACGTACAACGTATAATGTACAACGTATAACGTACAACGGGTAACGTATAACGTATAACGTATAACTTATAACGTACAGCGTATAACGTACAGCGTATAACGTATAACGTATAACGTATAACGTACAGCGTATAACGTACAGCGTATAACGTATAACGTATAACGTATAACGTACAGCGTATAACGTACAGCGTATAACGTATAACGTATAACGTATAACGTACAACGTATAACGTACAGCGTATATCGTACAGCGTATAACGTACCGCGTATAACGTACAGCGTACAACGTACAACGTACAACGTGTAACGTATAACGTATAACGTATAACGTACAGCGTATAACGTACAGCGTATAACGTACAGCGTATAACGTACAGCGTATAACGTATAACGTATAACGTGTAACGTATAACGTATAACGTATAACGTACAACGTACAACGTGTAACGTATAACGAATAACGTACAACGTATAACGTACAGCGTATAACGTACATCGTATAACGTACAGCGTATAACGTATAACGTATAACGTACAACGTATAACGTATAACGTATAACGTATAACGTATAACGTATAACATATAACGTATAACGTATAACGTACAACGTATAACGTACAACGTATAACGTATAACGTATAAGGTATAACGTACAGCGTATAACGTACAACGTATAACGTATAACGTATAACGTACAGCGTATAACGTACAACGAATAACGTATAACGTATAACGTACAGTGTATAACGTATAACGTATAACGTATATCGTATAACGTATAACGTATAACGTATAACGTATAACGTACAACGTGTAACGTATAACGTATAACGTACAGCGTATAACGTATAACGTACAACGTATAACGTACAACGTATAACGTACAACGTATAACGTATAACGTATAAGGTATAACGTACAGCGTATAACGTACAACGTATAACGTATAACGTATAACGTACAGCGTATAACGTACAGCGTATAACGTATAACGTATAACGTATAACGTACAACGTATAACGTATAACGTACAGCGTATAACGTACAGCGTATAACGTATAACATACAACGTATAACGTACAACGTACAACGTATAACGTACAACGTATAACGTACAACGTATAACGTATAACGTATAAGGTATAACGTACAGCGTATAACGTACAACGTATAACGTATAACGTATAACGTACAGCGTATATCGTTCAGCGTATAACGTACAGCGTATAACGTACAGCGTATAACGTATAACGTATAACGTATAACGTATAACGTATATCGTATAACGTATAACGTATAACGTATAACGTATAACGTATAACGTATAACGTATAACGTATAACGTATAACGTACAGCGTATAACGTATAACATACATCGTATAACGTACAACGTACAACGTGTAACGTATAACGTATAACGTACATCGTACAACGTGTAACGTATAACATATAACGTACAACATATAACGTACAACGTATAACGTATAACGTATAACGTATAACGTACAACGTATAACGTACAACGTATAACGTACAACGTATAATGTACAACGTATAACGTACAACGTACAACGGGTAACGTATAACGTATAACGTATAACTTATAACGTACAGCGTATAACGTACAGCGTATAACGTATAACGTATAACGTATAACGTACAACGTACAACGTGTAACGTATAACGTATAACGTACATCGTACAACGTGTAACGTATAACATATAACGTACAACATATAACGTACAACGTATAACGTATAACGTATAACGTATAACGTACAACGTATAACGTACAGCGTATATCGTACAGCGTATAACGTACAGCGTATAACGTACAGCGTACAACGTACAACGTACAACGTATAACGTATAACGTATAACGTATAACGTACAACGTATAACGTACAACGTATAACGTACAACGTATAATGTACAACGTATAACGTACAACGTACAACGGGTAACGTATAACGTATAACGTATAACTTATAACGTACAGCGTATAACGTACAGCGTATAACGTATAACGTATAACGTATAACGTACAGCGTATAACGTACAGCGTATAACGTATAACGTATAACGTATAACGTACAACGTATAACGTACAGCGTATATCGTACAGCGTATAACGTACAGCGTATAACGTATAACGTATAACGTATATCGTATAACGTACATCGTACAACGTGTAACGTATAACATATAACGTACAACATATAACGTACAACGTATAACGTATAACGTATAACGTATAACGTACAACGTATAACGTACAACGTATAACGTACAACGTATAACGTACAACGTATAACGTACAACGTATAACGTATAACGTGTAAGGTACAACGTACAACGTGTAACGTATAACGTATAACGTATATCGTATAACGTACAACGTATAACGTATACCGTATACCGTATAACGTATAACGTATAACGTATAACGTATAACGTATAACGTATAACGTATAACGTATAACGTATAACGTATAACGTATAACGTATAACGTATAACGTATAACGTATAACGTATAACGTATAACGTATAACGTATAACGTATAAGGTATAACGTACAGCGTATAACGTACAACGTATAACGCTTAACGTATAACGTACAGCGTATAACGTACAGCGTATAACGTATAACGTATAACGTATAACGTACAACGTATAACGTATAACGTACAGCGTATAACGTACAGCGTATAACGTATAACATACAACGTATAACGTACAACGTACAACGTATAACGTACAACGTATAACGTACAACGTATAACGTATAACGTATAAGGTATAACGTACAGCGTATAACGTACAACGTATAACGTATAACGTATAACGTACAGCGTATATCGTACAGCGTATAACGTACAGCGTATAACGTACAGCGTATAACATATAACGTATAACGTATAACGTATAACGTATATCGTATAACGTATAACGTATAACGTATAACGTATAACGTATAACGTATAACGTATAACGTATAACATATAACGTATAACGTATAACGTACAGCGTATAACGTATAACATACATCGTATAACGTACAACGTACAACGTGTAACGTATAACGTATAACGTACATCGTACAACGTGTAACGTATAACATATAACGTACAACATATAACGTACAACGTATAACGTATAACGTATAACGTATAACGTACAACGTATAACGTACAACGTATAACGTACAACGTATAATGTACAACGTATAACGTACAACGTACAACGTATAACGTACAACGTATAACGTACAACGTATAACGTATAACGTATAAGGTATAACGTACAGCGTATAACGTACAGCGTATAACGTATAACATACATCGTATAACGTACAACGTACAACGTGTAACGTATAACGTATAACGTACATCGTACAACGTGTAACGTATAACATATAACGTACAACATATAACGTACAACGTATAACGTATAACGTATAACGTATAACGTACAACGTATAACGTACAACGTATAACGTACAACGTATAATGTACAACGTATAACGTACAACGTACAACGTATAACGTACAACGTATAACGTACAACGTATAACGTATAACGTATAAGGTATAACGTACAGCGTATAACGTACAACGTATAACGTATAACGTATAACGTACAGCGTATATCGTACAGCGTATAACGTACAGCGTATAACGTACAGCGTATAACATATAACGTATAACGTATAACGTATAACGTATATCGTATAACGTATAACGTATAACGTATAACGTATAACGTATAACGTATAACGTATAACATATAACGTATAACGTATAACGTACAGCGTATAACGTATAACATACATCGTATAACGTACAACGTACAACGTGTAACGTATAACGTATAACGTACATCGTACAACGTGTAACGTATAACATATAACGTACAACATATAACGTACAACGTATAACGTATAACGTATAACGTATAACGTACAACGTATAACGTACAACGTATAACGTACAACGTATAATGTACAACGTATAACGTACAACGTACAACGGGTAACGTATAACGTATAACGTATAACTTATAACGTACAGCGTATAACGTACAGCGTATAACGTATAACGTATAACGTATAACGTATAACGTATAACGTACAGCGTATAACGTACAGCGTATAACGTATAACGTATAACGTATAACGTACAACGTATAACGTACAGCGTATATCGTACAGCGTATAACGTACAGCGTATAACGTACAGCGTATAACGTACAACGTATAACGCTTAACGTATAACGTACAGCGTATAACGTACAGCGTATAACGTATAACGTATAACGTATAACGTACAACGTATAACGTATAACGTACAGCGTATAACGTACAGCGTATAACGTATAACATACAACGTATAACGTACAACGTACAACGTATAACGTACAACGTATAACGTACAACGTATAACGTATAACGTATAAGGTATAACGTACAGCGTATAACGTACAACGTATAACGTATAACGTATAACGTACAGCGTATATCGTACAGCGTATAACGTACAGCGTATAACGTACAGCGTATAACATATAACGTATAACGTATAACGTATAACGTATATCGTATAACGTATAACGTATAACGTATAACGTATAACGTATAACGTATAACGTATAACATATAACGTATAACGTATAACGTACAGCGTATAACGTATAACATACATCGTATAACGTACAACGTACAACGTGTAACGTATAACGTATAACGTACATCGTACAACGTGTAACGTATAACATATAACGTACAACATATAACGTACAACGTATAACGTATAACGTATAACGTATAACATACAACGTATAACGTACAACGTATAACGTACAACGTATAATGTACAACGTATAACGTACAACGTACAACGGGTAACGTATAACGTATAACGTATAACTTATAACGTACAGCGTATAACGTACAGCGTATAACGTATAACGTATAACGTATAACGTATAACGTATAACGTACAGCGTATAACGTACAGCGTATAACGTATAACGTATAACGTATAACGTACAACGTATAACGTACAGCGTATATCGTACAGCGTATAACGTACAGCGTATAACGTACAGCGTACAACGTACAACGTACAACGTACAACGTATAACGTATAACGTATAACGTACAACGTATAACGTACAACGTATAACGTACAACGTATAATGTACAACGTATAACGTACAACGTACAACGGGTAACGTATAACGTATAACTTATAACGTACAGCGTATAACGTACAGCGTATAACGTATAACGTATAACGTATAACGTACAGCGTATAACGTACAGCGTATAACGTATAACGTATAACGTATAACGTACAACGTATAACGTACAGCGTATATCGTACAGCGTATAACGTACAGCGTATAACGTACAGCGTACAACGTACAACGTACAACGTGTAACGTATAACGTATAACGTATAACGTACAGCGTATAACGTACAGCGTATAACGTACAGCGTATAACGTACAGCGTATAACGTATAACGTATAACGTGTAACGTATAACGTATAACGTATAACGTATATCGTATAACGTACATCGTACAACGTGTAACGTATAACATATAACGTACAACATATAACGTACAACGTATAACGTATAACGTATAACGTATAACGTACAACGTATAACGTACAACGTATAACGTACAACGTATAACGTACAACGTATAACGTATAACGTGTAAGGTACAACGTACAACGTGTAACGTATAACGTATAACGTATATCGTATAACGTATAACGTATAACGTATATCGTATAACGTATAACGTATAACGTACAGCGTATAACGTATAACATACAACGTATAACATACAACGTATAACGTATAACGTACAACGTACAACGTATAACGTACAACGTATAACGTACAACGTATAACGTACAACGTATAACGTATAACGTATAAGGTACAACGTACAACGTGTAACGTATAACGTATAACGTATAACGTATAACGTACAACGTATAACGTACAACGTATAACGTACAACGTATAACGTACAACGTATAACGTACAACGTATAACGTATAACGTGTAAGGTACAACGTACAACGTGTAACGTATAACGTATAACGTATATCGTATAACGTATAACGTATAACGTACAGCGTATAACGTATAACATACAACGTATAACGTACAACGTATAACGTACAACGTATAACGTACAACGTACAACGTGTAACGTATAACGTATAACGTACAACATATAACGTACAACGTATAACGTATAACGTATAACGTATAACGTATAACGTACAACGTATAACGTACAACGTATAACGTACAACGTACAACGTGTAACGTATAATGTATAACGTACAACATATAACGTACAACGTATAACGTATAACGTATAACGTACAGCGTATAACGTACAGCGTATAACGTATAACGTATAACGTATAACGTACAACGTATAACGTATAACGTACAGCGTATAACGTACAGCGTATAACGTACAGCGTATAACGTACAGCGTATAACGTATAACGTATAACGTATAACGTATAACGTATAACGTATAACGTATAACGTATAACGTATATCGTATAACGTATAACGTATAACGTATAACGTATAACGTATAACGTATAACGTATAACGTATAACATATAACGTATAACGTATAACGTACAGCGTATAACGTATAACGTACAACGTATAACGTATAACGTACAGCGTATAACGTACAGCGTATAACGTACAGCGTATAACGTATAAGGTATAACGTACAACGTATAACGTATACCGTATACCGTATAACGTATAACGTATAACGTATAACGTATAACGTATAACGTATAACGTATAACGTATAACGTATAACGTATAACGTATAACGTATAACGTATAACGTATAACGTATAACGTATAACGTATAACGTATAACGTATAACGTATAACGTATAACGTATAACGTATAACGTATAACGTATAACGTATAACGTATAACGTATAACGTATAACGTATAACGTATAACGTATAACGTATAACGTATAACGTATAACGTATAACGTATAACGTATAACGTATAACGTATAACGTATAACGTATAACGTATAACGTATAACGTATAACGTATAACGTATAACGTATAACGTATAACGTATAACGTATAACGTATAACGTATAACGTACATCGTACAACGTGTAACGTATAACATATAACGTACAACATATAACGTACAACGTATTACGTATAACGTATAACGTATAACGTACAACGTATAACGTACAACGTATAACGTACAACGTATAACGTACAACGTATAACGTATAACGTACAACGTATAACGTACAACGTACAACGTGTAACGTATAACGTATAACGTATATCGTATAACGTATAACGTATAACGTATAACGTACAACGTATAACGTATAACGTATAAGGTATAACGTACAGCGTATAACGTACAACGTATAACGTTTAACGTATAACGTACAGCGTATAACGTACAGCGTATAACGTATAACGTATAACGTATAACGTACAACGTATATCGTATAACGTACAGCGTATAACGTACAGCGTATAACGTATAACATACAACGTATAACGTACAACGTACAACGTATAACGTACAACGTATAACGTACAACGTATAACGTATAACGTATAACGTATAAGGTATAACGTACAGCGTATAACGTACAACGTATAACGTATAACGTATAACGTACAGCGTATATCGTACAGCGTATAACGTACAGCGTATAACGTACAGCGTATAACATATAACGTATAACGTATAACGTATAACGTATATCGTATAACGTATAACGTATAACGTATAACGTATAACGTATAACGTATAACGTATAACGTATAACATATAACGTATAACGTATAACGTACAGCGTATAACGTATAACATACATCGTATAACGTACAACGTACAACGTGTAACGTATAACGTATAACGTACATCGTACAACGTGTAACGTATAACATATAACGTACAACATATAACGTACAACGTATAACGTATAACGTATAACGTATAACGTACAACGTATAACGTACAACGTATAACGTACAACGTATAATGTACAACGTATAACGTACAACGTACAACGGGTAACGTATAACGTATAACGTATAACTTATAACGTACAGCGTATAACGTACAGCGTATAACGTATAACGTATAACGTATAACGTATAACGTATAACGTACAGCGTATAACGTACAGCGTATAACGTATAACGTATAACGTATAACGTACAACGTATAACGTACAGCGTATATCGTACAGCGTATAACGTGCAGCGTATAACGTACAGCGTACAACGTACAACGTACAACGTATAACGTATAACGTATAACGTACAACGTATAACGTACAACGTATAACGTACAACGTATAATGTACAACGTATAACGTACAACGGGTAACGTATAACGTATAACGTATAACTTATAACGTACAGCGTATAACGTACAGCGTATAACGTATAACGTATAACGTATAACGTACAGCGTATAACGTACAGCGTATAACGTATAACGTATAACGTATAACGTACAGCGTATAACGTACAGCGTATAACGTATAACGTATAACGTATAACGTACAACGTATAACGTACAGCGTATATCGTACAGCGTATAACGTACAGCGTATAACGTACAGCGTACAACGTACAACGTACAACGTGTAACGTATAACGTATAACGTATAACGTACAGCGTATAACGTACAGCGTATAACGTACAGCGTATAACGTACAGCGTATAACGTATAACGTATAACGTGTAACGTATAACGTATAACGTATAACGTACAACGTACAACGTGTAACGTATAACGAATAACGTACAACGTATAACGTACAGCGTATAACGTACATCGTATAACGTACAGCGTATAACGTATAACGTATAACGTACAACGTATAACGTATAACGTATAACGTATAACGTATAACGTATAACATATAACGTATAACGTATAACGTACAACGTATAACGTACAACGTATAACGTATAACGTATAAGGTATAACGTACAGCGTATAACGTACAACGTATAACGTATAACGTACAGCGTATAACGTACAACGAATAACGTATAACGTATAACGTACAGTGTATAACGTATAACGTATAACGTATATCGTATAACGTATAACGTATAACGTATAACGTATAACGTACAACGTGTAACGTATAACGTATAACGTACAGCGTATAACGTATAACGTACAACGTATAACGTACAACGTATAACGTACAACGTATAACGTATAACGTATAAGGTATAACGTACAGCGTATAACGTACAACGTATAACGTATAACGTATAACGTACAGCGTATAACGTACAGCGTATAACGTATAACGTATAACGTATAACGTACAACGTATAACGTATAACGTACAGCGTATAACGTACAGCGTATAACGTATAACATACAACGTATAACGTACAACGTACAACGTATAACGTACAACGTATAACGTACAACGTATAACGTATAACGTATAAGGTATAACGTACAGCGTATAACGTACAACGTATAACGTATAACGTATAACGTACAGCGTATATCGTTCAGCGTATAACGTACAGCGTATAACGTACAGCGTATAACGTATAACGTATAACGTATAACGTATATCGTATAACGTATAACGTATAACGTATAACGTATAACGTATAACGTATAACGTATAACGTATAACGTATAACGTATAACGTACAGCGTATAACGTATAACATACATCGTATAACGTACAACGTACAACGTGTAACGTATAACGTATAACGTACATCGTACAACGTGTAACGTATAACATATAACGTACAACATATAACGTACAACGTATAACGTATAACGTATAACGTATAACGTACAACGTATAACGTACAACGTATAACGTACAACGTATAATGTACAACGTATAACGTACAACGTACAACGGGTAACGTATAACGTATAACGTATAACTTATAACGTACAGCGTATAACGTACAGCGTATAACGTATAACGTATAACGTATAACGTACAACGTACAACGTGTAACGTATAACGTATAACGTACATCGTACAACGTGTAACGTATAACATATAACGTACAACATATAACGTACAACGTATAACGTATAACGTATAACGTATAACGTACAACGTATAACGTACAGCGTATATCGTACAGCGTATAACGTACAGCGTATAACGTACAGCGTACAACGTACAACGTACAACGTATAACGTATAACGTATAACGTATAACGTACAACGTATAACGTACAACGTATAACGTACAACGTATAATGTACAACGTATAACGTACAACGTACAACGGGTAACGTATAACGTATAACGTATAACTTATAACGTACAGCGTATAACGTACAGCGTATAACGTATAACGTATAACGTATAACGTACAGCGTATAACGTACAGCGTATAACGTATAACGTATAACGTATAACGTACAACGTATAACGTACAGCGTATATCGTACAGCGTATAACGTACAGCGTATAACGTATAACGTATAACGTATATCGTATAACGTACATCGTACAACGTGTAACGTATAACATATAACGTACAACATATAACGTACAACGTATAACGTATAACGTATAACGTATAACGTACAACGTATAACGTACAACGTATAACGTACAACGTATAACGTACAACGTATAACGTACAACGTATAACGTATAACGTGTAAGGTACAACGTACAACGTGTAACGTATAACGTATAACGTATATCGTATAACGTACAACGTATAACGTATACCGTATACCGTATAACGTATAACGTATAACGTATAACGTATAACGTATAACGTATAACGTATAACGTATAACGTATAACGTATAACGTATAACGTATAACGTATAACGTATAACGTATAACGTATAACGTATAACGTATAACGTATAACGTATAACGTATAACGTATAACGTATAACGTATAACGTATAACGTATAACGTATAACGTATAACGTATAACGTATAACGTATAACGTATAACGTATAACGTATAACGTATAACGTATAACGTATAACGTATAACGTATAACGTATAACGTATAACGTATAACGTATAACGTATAACGTATAACGTATAACGTATAACGTACATCGTACAACGTGTAACGTATAACATATAACGTACAACATATAACGTACAACGTATTACGTATAACGTATAACGTATAACGTACAACGTATAACGTACAACGTATAACGTACAACGTATAACGTACAACGTATAACGTATAACGTACAACGTATAACGTACAACGTACAACGTGTAACGTATAACGTATAACGTATATCGTATAACGTATAACGTATAACGTATAACGTATAACGTACAACGTGTAACGTATAACGTATAACGTACAGCGTATAACGTATAACGTACAACGTATAACGTACAACGTATAACATACAACGTATAACGTATAACGTATAAGGTATAACGTACAGCGTATAACGTACAACGTATAACGCTTAACGTATAACGTACAGCGTATAACGTACAGCGTATAACGTATAACGTATAACGTATAACGTACAACGTATAACGTATAACGTACAGCGTATAACGTACAGCGTATAACGTATAACATACAACGTATAACGTACAACGTACAACGTATAACGTACAACGTATAACGTACAACGTATAACGTATAACGTATAAGGTATAACGTACAGCGTATAACGTACAACGTATAACGTATAACGTATAACGTACAGCGTATATCGTACAGCGTATAACGTACAGCGTATAACGTACAGCGTATAACATATAACGTATAACGTATAACGTATAACGTATATCGTATAACGTATAACGTATAACGTATAACGTATAACGTATAACGTATAACGTATAACATATAACGTATAACGTATAACGTACAGCGTATAACGTATAACATACATCGTATAACGTACAACGTACAACGTGTAACGTATAACGTATAACGTACATCGTACAACGTGTAACGTATAACATATAACGTACAACATATAACGTACAACGTATAACGTATAACGTATAACGTATAACGTACAACGTATAACGTACAACGTATAACGTACAACGTATAATGTACAACGTATAACGTACAACGTACAACGGGTAACGTATAACGTATAACGTATAACTTATAACGTACAGCGTATAACGTACAGCGTATAACGTATAACGTATAACGTATAACGTATAACGTATAACGTATAACGTACAGCGTATAACGTACAGCGTATAACGTATAACGTATAACGTATAACGTATAACGTACAACGTATAACGTACAGCGTATATCGTACAGCGTATAACGTACAGCGTATAACGTACAGCGTACAACGTACAACGTACAACGTATAACGTATAACGTATAACGTACAACGTATAACGTACAACGTATAACGTACAACGTATAATGTACAACGTATAACGTACAACGTACAACGGGTAACGTATAACGTATAACGTATAACTTATAACGTACAGCGTATAACGTACAGCGTATAACGTATAACGTATAACGTATAACGTACAGCGTATAACGTACAGCGTATAACGTATAACGTATAACGTATAACGTACAACGTATAACGTACAGCGTATATCGTACAGCGTATAACGTACAGCGTATAACGTACAGCGTACAACGTACAACGTACAACGTGTAACGTATAACGTATAACGTATAACATACAGCGTATAACGTACAGCGTATAACGTACAGCGTATAACGTACAGCGTATAACGTATAACGTATAACGTGTAACGTATAACGTATAACGTATAACGTACAACGTACAACGTGTAACGTATAACGAATAACGTACAACGTATAACGTACAGCGTATAACGTACATCGTATAACGTACAGCGTATAACGTATAACGTATAACGTACAACGTATAACGTATAACGTATAACGTATAACGTATAACGTATAACATATAACGTATAACGTATAACGTACAACGTATAACGTACAACGTATAACGTATAACGTATAAGGTATAACGTACAGCGTATAACGTACAACGTATAACGTATAACGTATAACGTACAGCGTATAACGTACAACGTATAACGTATAACGTATAACGTACAGTGTATAACGTATAACGTATAACGTATATCGTACAACGTACAACGTACAACGTGTAACGTATAACGTATAACGTATAACGTACAGCGTATAACGTACAGCGTATAACGTACAGCGTATAACGTACAGCGTATAACGTATAACGTATAACGTGTAACGTATAACGTATAACGTATAACGTACAACGTACAACGTGTAACGTATAACGAATAACGTACAACGTATAACGTACAGCGTATAACGTACATCGTATAACGTACAGCGTATAACGTATAACGTATAACGTACAACGTATAACGTATAACGTATAACGTATAACGTATAACGTATAACATATAACGTATAACGTATAACGTACAACGTATAACGTACAACGTATAACGTATAACGTATAAGGTATAACGTACAGCGTATAACGTACAACGTATAACGTATAACGTATAACGTACAGCGTATAACGTACAACGAATAACGTATAACGTATAACGTACAGTGTATAACGTATAACGTATAACGTATATCGTATAACGTATAACGTATAACGTATAACGTATAACGTACAACGTGTAACGTATAACGTATAACGTACAGCGTATAACGTATAACGTACAACGTATAACGTACAACGTATAACGTACAACGTATAACGTATAACGTATAAGGTATAACGTACAGCGTATAACGTACAACGTATAACGTATAACGTATAACGTACAGCGTATAACGTACAGCGTATAACGTATAACGTATAACGTATAACGTACAACGTATAACGTATAACGTACAGCGTATAACGTACAGCGTATAACGTATAACATACAACGTATAACGTACAACGTACAACGTATAACGTACAACGTATAACGTACAACGTATAACGTATAACGTATAAGGTATAACGTACAGCGTATAACGTACAACGTATAACGTATAACGTATAACGTACAGCGTATATCGTTCAGCGTATAACGTACAGCGTATAACGTACAGCGTATAACGTATAACGTATAACGTATAACGTATAACGTATATCGTATAACGTATAACGTATAACGTATAACGTATAACGTATAACGTATAACGTATAACGTATAACGTATAACGTATAACGTATAACGTATAACGTACAGCGTATAACGTATAACATACATCGTATAACGTACAACGTACAACGTGTAACGTATAACGTATAACGTACATCGTACAACGTGTAACGTATAACATATAACGTACAACATATAACGTACAACGTATAACGTATAACGTATAACATATAACGTACAACGTATAACGTACAACGTATAACGTACAACGTATAATGTACAACGTATAACGTACAACGTACAACGGGTAACGTATAACGTATAACGTATAACTTATAACGTACAGCGTATAACGTACAGCGTATAACGTATAACGTATAACGTATAACGTACAACGTACAACGTGTAACGTATAACGTATAACGTACATCGTACAACGTGTAACGTATAACATATAACGTACAACATATAACGTACAACGTATAACGTATAACGTATAACGTACAGTGTATAACGTATAACGTATAACGTATATCGTACAACGTACAACGTACAACGTGTAACGTATAACGTATAACGTATAACGTACAGCGTATAACCTACAGCGTATAACGTACAGCGTATAACGTACAGCGTATAACGTATAACGTATAACGTGTAACGTATAACGTATAACGTATAACGTACAACGTACAACGTGTAACGTATAACGAATAACGTACAACGTATAACGTACAGCGTATAACGTACATCGTATAACGTACAGCGTATAACGTATAACGTATAACGTACAACGTATAACGTATAACGTATAACGTATAACGTATAACGTATAACATATAACGTATAACGTATAACGTACAACGTATAACGTACAACGTATAACGTATAACGTATAAGGTATAACGTACAGCGTATAACGTACAACGTATAACGTATAACGTATAACGTACAGCGTATAACGTACAACGAATAACGTATAACGTATAACGTACAGTGTATAACGTATAACGTATAACGTATATCGTATAACGTATAACGTATAACGTATAACGTATAACGTACAACGTGTAACGTATAACGTATAACGTACAGCGTATAACGTATAACGTACAACGTATAACGTACAACGTATAACGTACAACGTATAACGTATAACGTATAAGGTATAACGTACAGCGTATAACGTACAACGTATAACGTATAACGTATAACGTACAGCGTATAACGTACAGCGTATAACGTATAACGTATAACGTATAACGTACAACGTATAACGTATAACGTACAGCGTATAACGTACAGCGTATAACGTATAACATACAACGTATAACGTACAACGTACAACGTATAACGTACAACGTATAACGTACAACGTATAACGTATAACGTATAAGGTATAACGTACAGCGTATAACGTACAACGTATAACGTATAACGTATAACGTACAGCGTATATCGTTCAGCGTATAACGTACAGCGTATAACGTACAGCGTATAACGTATAACGTATAACGTATAACGTATAACGTATATCGTATAACGTATAACGTATAACGTATAACGTATAACGTATAACGTATAACGTATAACGTATAACGTATAACGTATAACGTACAGCGTATAACGTATAACATACATCGTATAACGTACAACGTACAACGTGTAACGTATAACGTATAACGTACATCGTACAACGTGTAACGTATAACATATAACGTACAACATATAACGTACAACGTATAACGTATAACGTATAACATATAACGTACAACGTATAACGTACAACGTATAACGTACAACGTATAATGTACAACGTATAACGTACAACGTACAACGGGTAACGTATAACGTATAACGTATAACTTATAACGTACAGCGTATAACGTACAGCGTATAACGTATAACGTATAACGTATAACGTACAACGTACAACGTGTAACGTATAACGTATAACGTACATCGTACAACGTGTAACGTATAACATATAACGTACAACATATAACGTACAACGTATAACGTATAACGTATAACGTATAACGTACAACGTATAACGTACAGCGTATATCGTACAGCGTATAACGTACAGCGTATAACGTACAGCGTACAACGTACAACGTACAACGTATAACGTATAACGTATAACGTATAACGTACAACGTATAACGTACAACGTATAACGTACAACGTATAATGTACAACGTATAACGTACAACGTACAACGGGTAACGTATAACGTATAACGTATAACTTATAACGTATAACGTACATCGTACAACGTGTAACGTATAACATATAACGTACAACATATAACGTACAACGTATAACGTATAACGTATAACGTATAACGTACAACGTATAACGTACAACGTATAACGTACAACGTATAACGTACAACGTATAACGTACAACGTATAACGTATAACGTGTAAGGTACAACGTACAACGTGTAACGTATAACGTATAACGTATATCGTATAACGTACAACGTATAACGTATACCGTATACCGTATAACGTATAACGTATAACGTATAACGTATAACGTATAACGTATAACGTATAACGTATAACGTATAACGTATAACGTATAACGTATAACGTATAACGTATAACGTATAACGTATAACGTATAACGTATAACGTATAACGTATAACGTATAACGTATAACGTATAACGTATAACGTATAACGTATAACGTATAACGTATAACGTATAACGTATAACGTACATCGTACAACGTGTAACGTATAACATATAACGTACAACATATAACGTACAACGTATTACGTATAACGTATAACGTATAACGTACAACGTATAACGTACAACGTATAACGTACAACGTATAACGTACAACGTATAACGTATAACGTACAACGTATAACGTACAACGTACAACGTGTAACGTATAACGTATAACGTATATCGTATAACGTATAACGTATAACGTATAACGTATAACGTACAACGTGTAACGTATAACGTATAACGTACAGCGTATAACGTATAACGTACAACGTATAACGTACAACGTATAACGTACAACGTATAACGTATAACGTATAAGGTATAACGTACAGCGTATAACGTACAACGTATAACGTTTAACGTATAACGTACAGCGTATAACGTACAGCTTATAACGTATAACGTATAACGTATAACGTACAACGTATAACGTATAACGTACAGCGTATAACGTACAGCGTATAACGTATAACATACAACGTATAACGTACAACGTACAACGTATAACGTACAACGTATAACGTACAACGTATAACGTATAACGTATAAGGTATAACGTACAGCGTATAACGTACAACGTATAACGTATAACGTATAACGTACAGCGTATATCGTACAGCGTATAACGTACAGCGTATAACGTACAGCGTATAACATATAACGTATAACGTATAACGTATAACGTATAACGTATATCGTATAACGTATAACGTATAACGTATAACGTATAACGTATAACGTATAACGTATAACATATAACGTATAACGTATAACGTACAGCGTATAACGTATAACATACATCGTATAACGTACAACGTACAACGTGTAACGTATAACGTATAACGTACATCGTACAACGTGTAACGTATAACATATAACGTACAACATATAACGTACAACGTATAACGTATAACGTATAACGTATAACGTACAACGTATAACGTACAACGTATAACGTACAACGTATAATGTACAACGTATAACGTACAACGTACAACGGGTAACGTATAACGTATAACGTATAACTTATAACGTACAGCGTATAACGTACAGCGTATAACGTATAACGTATAACGTATAACGTATAACGTATAACGTACAGCGTATAACGTACAGCGTATAACGTATAACGTATAACGTACAGCGTATAACGTACAGCGTATAACGTACAGCGTATAACGTACAGCGTATAACGTATAACGTATAACGTGTAACGTATAACGTATAACGTATAACGTACAACGTACAACGTGTAACGTATAACGAATAACGTACAACGTATAACGTACAACGTATAATGTACAACGTATAACGTACAACGTACAACGGGTAACGTATAACGTATAACGTATAACTTATAACGTACAGCGTATAACGTACAGCGTATAACGTATAACGTATAACGTATAACGTACAGCGTATAACGTACAGCGTATAACGTATAACGTATAACGTATAACGTACAACGTATAACGTACAGCGTATATCGTACAGCGTATAACGTACAGCGTATAACGTACAGCGTACAACGTACAACGTACAACGTGTAACGTATAACGTATAACGTATAACGTACAGCGTATAACGTACAGCGTATAACGTACAGCGTATAACGTACAGCGTATAACGTATAACGTATAACGTGTAACGTATAACGTATAACGTATAACGTACAACGTACAACGTGTAACGTATAACGAATAACGTACAACGTATAACGTACAGCGTATAACGTACATCGTATAACGTACAGCGTATAACGTATAACGTATAACGTACAACGTATAACGTATAACGTATAACGTATAACGTATAACGTATAACATATAACGTATAACGTATAACGTACAACGTATAACGTACAACGTATAACGTATAACGTATAAGGTATAACGTACAGCGTATAACGTACAACGTATAACGTATAACGTATAACGTACAGCGTATAACGTACAACGTATAACGTATAACGTATAACGTACAGTGTATAACGTATAACGTATAACGTATATCGTATAACGTATAACGTATAACGTATAACGTATAACGTACAACGTGTAACGTATAACGTATAACGTACAGCGTATAACGTATAACGTACAACGTATAACGTACAACGTATAACGTACAACGTATAACGTATAACGTATAAGGTATAACGTACAGCGTATAACGTACAACGTATAACGTATAACGTATAACGTACAGCGTATAACGTACAGCGTATAACGTATAACGTATAACGTATAACGTACAACGTATAACGTATAACGTACAGCGTATAACGTACAGCGTATAACGTATAACATACAACGTATAACGTACAACGTACAACGTATAACGTACAACGTATAACGTACAACGTATAACGTATAACGTATAAGGTATAACGTACAGCGTATAACGTATAACGTATAACGTATAACGTATAACGTACAGCGTATATCGTTCAGCGTATAACGTACAGCGTATAACGTACAGCGTATAACGTATAACGTATAACGTATAACGTATAACGTATATCGTATAACGTATAACGTATAACGTATAACGTATAACGTATAACGTATAACGTATAACGTATAACGTATAACGTATAACGTACAGCGTATAACGTATAACATACATCGTATAACGTACAACGTACAACGTGTAACGTATAACGTATAACGTACATCGTACAACGTGTAACGTATAACATATAACGTACAACATATAACGTACAACGTATAACGTATAACGTATAACGTATAACGTACAACGTATAACGTACAACGTATAACGTACAACGTATAATGTACAACGTATAACGTACAACGTACAACGGGTAACGTATAACGTATAACGTATAACTTATAACGTACAGCGTATAACGTACAGCGTATAACGTATAACGTATAACGTATAACGTACAACGTACAACGTGTAACGTATAACGTATAACGTACATCGTACAACGTGTAACGTATAACATATAACGTACAACATATAACGTACAACGTACAACGTGTAACGTATAACGTATAACGTACATCGTACAACGTGTAACGTATAACATATAACGTACAACATATAACGTACAACGTATAACGTATAACGTATAACGTATAACGTATAACGTACAACGTATAACGTACAACGTATAACGTACAACGTATAACGTACAACGTACAACGTGTAACGTATAACGTATAACGTACATCGTACAACGTGTAACGTATAACATATAACGTACAACATATAACGTACAACGTATAACGTATAACGTATAACGTATAACGTACAACGTATAACGTACAACGTATAACGTACAACGTATAATGTACAACGTATAACGTACAACGTACAACGGGTAACGTATAACGTATAACGTATAACGTATAACGTACAACGTATAACGTACAGCGTATATCGTACAGCGTATAACGTACAGCGTATAACGTACAGCGTACAACGTACAACGTACAACGTATAACGTATAACGTATAACGTATAACGTACAACGTATAACGTACAACGTATAACGTACAACGTATAATGTACAACGTATAACGTACAACGTACAACGGGTAACGTATAACGTATAACGTATAAGGTATAACGTACAGCGTATAACGTACAACGTATAACGTATAACGTATAACGTACAGCGTATATCGTTCAGCGTATAACGTACAGCGTATAACGTACAGCGTATAACGTATAACGTATAACGTATAACGTATAACGTATAACGTATATCGTATAACGTATAACGTATAACGTATAACGTATAACGTATAACGTATAACGTATAACGTATAACGTATAACGTACAGCGTATAACGTATAACATACATCGTATAACGTACAACGTACAACGTGTAACGTATAACGTATAACGTACATCGTACAACGTGTAACGTATAACATATAACGTACAACATATAACGTACAACGTATAACGTATAACGTATAACGTATAAAGTACAACGTATAACGTACAACGTATAACGTACAACGTATAATGTGCAACGTATAACGTACAACGTACAACGGGTAACGTATAACGTATAACGTATAACTTATAACGTACAGCGTATAACGTACAGCGTATAACGTACAGCGTATAACGTACAGCGTATAACGTACAGCGTATAACGTATAACGTATAACGTATAACGTATAACGTATAACGTATAACGTATAACGTATAACGTATAACGTATATCGTATAACGTATAACGTATAACGTATAACGTATAACGTATAACGTATAACGTATAACATATAACGTACAACGTATAACGTACAGCGCATAACGTATAACATACAACGTATAACGTACAACGTACAACGGGTAACGTATAACGTATAACGTATAACTTATAACGTACAGCGTATAACGTATAACGTATAACGTATAACGTACAACGTACAACGTACAACGTACAACGTATAACGTACAACGTACAACGTATAACGTACAACGTATAACGTACAACGTACAACGTGTAACGTATAACGTATAACGTATAACGTATATCGTATAACGTACATCGTACAACGTGTAACGTATAACATATAACGTACAACATATAACGTACAACGTATAACGTATAACGTATAACGTATAACGTACAACGTATAACGTACAACGTATAACGTACAACGTATAACGTACAACGTATAACGTATAACGTATAAGGTACAACGTACAACGTGTAACGTATAACGTATAACGTATAACGTACAACGTATAACGTACAACGTATAACGTACAACGTATAACGTACAACGTATAACGTACAACGTATAACGTATAACGTGTAAGGTACAACGTACAACGTGTAACGTATAACGTATAACGTATATCGTATAACGTATAACGTATAACGTACAGCGTATAACGTATAACATACAACGTATAACGTACAACGTATAACGTACAACGTATAACGTACAACGTATAACGTACAACGTACAACGTATAATGTACAACGTATAACGTACAACGTACAACGGGTAACGTATAACGTATAACATATAACTTATAACGTACAGCGTATAACGTACAGCGTATAACGTATAACGTATAACGTAAAACGTACAACGTATAACGTACAGCGTATAACGTACAGCGTATAACGTACAGCGTATAACGTACAGCGTATAACGTATAACGTATAACGTATAACGTATAACGTATAACGTATAACGTATAACGTATAACGTATAACGTATAACGTATAACGTATATCGTATAACGTATAACGTATAACGTATAACGTATAACGTATAACATATAACGTATAACGTATAACGTACAGCGTATAACGTATAACATACAACGTATAACGTACAACGTACAACGGGTAACGTATAACGTATAACGTATAACTTATAACGTACAGCGTATAACGTACAGCGTATAACGTATAACGTATAACGTATAACGTACAACGTATAACGTATAACGTATAACGTATAACGTATAACGTATAACGTATAACGTATATCGTATAACGTATAACGTATAACGTATAACGTATAACGTATAACGTACAGCGTATAACGTACAGCGTATAACGTATAACGTATAACGTATAACGTACAACGTATAACGTACAGCGTATATCGTACAGCGTATAACGTACAGCGTATAACGTACAGCGTACAACGTACAACGTACAACGTATAACGTATAACGTACAACGTATAACGTACAACGTATAACGTACAACGTATAATGTACAACGTATAACGTACAACGTACAACGGGTAACGTATAACGTATAACGTATAACTTATAACGTACAGCGTATAACGTACAGCGTATAACGTATAACGTATAATGTATAACGTACAGCGTATAACGTACAGCGTATAACGTATAACGTATAACGTATAACGTACAACGTATAACGTACAGCGTATATCGTACAGCGTATAACGTACAGCGTATAACGTACAGCGTACAACGTACAACGTACAACGTGTAACGTATAACGTATAACGTATAACGTACAGCGTATAACGTACAGCGTATAACGTACAGCGTATAACGTACAGCGTATAACGTATAACGTATAACGTGTAACGTATAACGTATAACGTATAACGTACAACGTACAACGTACAGCGTATAACGTATAACGTATAACGTATAACGTACAACGTATAACGTATAACGTACAGCGTATAACGTACAGCGTATAACGTATAACATACAACGTATAACGTACAACGTACAACGTATAACGTACAACGTATAACGTAGAACGTATAACGTATAACGTATAAGGTATAACGTACAGCGTATAACGTACAACGTATAACGTATAACGTATAACGTACAGCGTATATCGTACAGCGTATAACGTACAGCGTATAACGTACAGCGTATAACGTATAACGTATAACGTATAACGTATAACGTATATCGTATAACGTATAACGTATAACGTATAACGTATAACGTATAACGTATAACGTATAACATATAACGTATAACGTATAACGTACAGCGTATAACGTATAACATACATCGTATAACGTACAACGTACAACGTGTAACGTATAACGTATAACGTACATCGTACAACGTGTAACGTATAACATATAACGTACAACATATAACGTACAACGTATAACGTATAACGTATAACGTATAACGTATAACGTACAACGTATAACGTACAACGTATAACGTACAACGTATAATGTACAACGTATAACGTACAACGTACAACGGGTAACGTATAACGTATAACGTACAACGTATAATGTACAACGTATAACGTACAACGTACAACGGGTAACGTATAACGTATAACGTATAACTTATAACGTACAGCGTATAACGTACAGAGTATAACGTATAACGTATAACGTATAACGTACAGCGTATAACGTACAGCGTATAACGTATAACGTATAACGTATAACGTACAACGTATAACGTACAGCGTATATCGTACAGCGTATAACGTACAGCGTATAACGTACAGCGTACAACGTACAACGTACAACGTATAACGTATAACGTATAACTTATAACGTACAGCGTATAACGTACAGCGTATAACGTATAACGTATAACGTATAACGTACAGCGTATAACGTACAGCGTATAACGTATAACGTATAACGTACAACGTACAACGTGTAACGTATAACGTATAACGTACAACGTATAACGTACAGCGTATAACGTACATCGTATAACGTACAGCGTATAACGTATAACGTATAACGTACAACGTATAACGTATAACGTATAACGTATAACGTATAACGTATAACGTATAACATATAACGTATAACGTATAACGTACAACGTATAACGTACAACGTATAACGTATAACGTATAAGGTATAACGTACAGCGTATAACGTACAACGTATAACGTATAACGTATAACGTACAGCGTATAACGTACAACGTATAACGTATAACGTATAACGTACAGCGTATAACGTATAACGTATAACGTATATCGTATAACGTATAACGTATAACGTATAACGTATAACGTACAACGTGTAACGTATAACGTATAACGTACAGCGTATAACGTATAACGTACAACGTATAACGTACAACGTATAACGTACAACGTATAACGTATAACGTATAAGGTATAACGTACAGCGTATAACGTACAACGTATAACGTATAACGTATAACGTACAGCGTATAACGTACAGCGTATAACGTATAACGTATAACGTATAACGTACAACGTATAACGTATAACGTACAGCGTATAACGTACAGCGTATAACGTATAACATACAACGTATAACGTACAACGTACAACGTATAACGTACAACGTATAACGTAGAACGTATAACGTATAACGTATAAGGTATAACGTACAGCGTATAACGTACAACGTATAACGTATAACGTATAACGTACAGCGTATATCGTACAGCGTATAACGTACAGCGTATAACGTACAGCGTATAACGTATAACGTATAACGTATAACGTATAACGTATATCGTATAACGTATAACGTATAACGTATAACGTATAACGTATAACGTATAACGTATAACGTATAACATATAACGTATAACGTATAACGTACAGCGTATAACGTATAACATACATCGTATAACGTACAACGTACAACGTGTAACGTATAACGTATAACGTACATCGTACAACGTGTAACGTATAACATATAACGTACAACATATAACGTACAACGTATAACGTATAACGTATAACGTATAACGTACAACGTATAACGTACAACGTATAACGTACAACGTATAATGTACAACGTATAACGTACAACGTACAACGGGTAACGTATAACGTATAACGTATAACTTATAACGTACAGCGTATAACGTACAGCGTATAACGTATAACGTATAACGTATAACGTACAGCGTATAACGTACAGCGTATAACGTATAACGTATAACGTATAACGTACAACGTATAACGTACAGCGTATATCGTACAGCGTATAACGTACAGCGTATAACGTACAGCGTACAACGTACAACGTACAACGTATAACGTATAACGTATAACGTATAACGTACAACGTATAACGTACAACGTATAACGTACAACGTATAATGTACAACGTATAACGTACAACGTACAACGGGTAACGTATAACGTATAACGTATAACTTATAACGTACAGCGTATAACGTACAGCGTATAACGTATAACGTATAACGTATAACGTACAGCGTATAACGTACAGCGTATAACGTATAACGTATAACGTATAACGTACAACGTATAACGTACAGCGTATATCGTACAGCGTATAACGTACAGCGTATAACGTATAACGTATAACGTACAGCGTATAACGTGCAGCGTATAACGTACAGCGTATAACGTATAACGTATAACGTGTAACGTATAACGTATAACGTATAACGTACAGCGTATAACGTATAACGTATATCGTATAACGTATAACGTGTATCGTATAACGTATAACGTATAACGTATAACGTATAACGTATAACATATAACGTATAACGTATAACGTACAGCGTAAAATGTACAGCGTATAACGTATAACGTATAACGTGTAACGTATAACGTATAACGTACAGCGTATAACTTACAGCGTATAACGTATAAGGTATAACGTACAACGTATAACGTATACCGTATAACGTATAACGTATAACGTATAACGTATAACGTATAACGTATAACGTATAACGTATAACGTATAACGTATAACGTATAACGTATAACGTATAACGTATAACGTATAACGTATAACGTATAACGTATAACGTATAACGTATAACGTATAACGTATAACGTATAACGTATAACGTATAACGTATAACGTATAACGTATAACGTA
This sequence comes from Lasioglossum morio, assembly GCA_916610235.2. NCBI lineage: Eukaryota > Metazoa > Arthropoda > Insecta > Hymenoptera > Halictidae > Lasioglossum > Lasioglossum morio. The sequence continues at coordinate 242,656 of CAKAJA020000392.1, forward strand.
TAACGTATAACGTATAACGTATAACGTATAACGTATAACGTATAACGTATAACGTATAACGTATAACGTATAACGTATAACGTATAACGTATAACGTATAACGTATAACGTATAACGTATAACGTATAACGTATAACGTATAACGTATAACGTATAACGTATAACGTATAACGTATAACGTATAATGTATAACGTATAACGTATAACGTATAACGTATAACGTATAACGTATAACGTATAACGTATAACGTATAACGTATAACGTATAACGTATAACGTATAACGTATAACGTACATCGTACAACGTGTAACGTATAACATATAACGTACAACATATAACGTACAACGTATAACGTATAACGTATAACGTATAACGTAAAACGTATAACGTACAACGTATAACGTACAACGTACAACGTATAACGTACAACGTATAACGTACAACGAACAACGTGTAACGTATAACGTATAACGTATATCGTATAACGTATAACGTATAACGTATAACGTATAACGTATAACGTATAACGTATAACGTATATCGTATAACGTATAACGTACATCGTACAACGTGTAACGTATAACATATAACGTACAACATATAACGTACAACGTGTAACGTATAACGTACAGCGTATAACGTACAGCGTATAACGTATAACATACAACGTATAACGTACAACGTACAACGTATAACGTACAACGTATAACGTACAACGTATAACGTATAACGTATAAGGTATAACGTACAGCGTATAACGTACAACGTATAACGTATAACGTATAACGTACAGCGTATATCGTACAGCGTATAACGTACAGCGTATAACGTACAGCGTATAACGTATAACGTATAACGTATAACGTATAACGTATATCGTATAACGTATAACGTATAACGTATAACGTATAACGTATAACGTATAACGTATAACGTATAACGTATAACGTATAACGTACAACGTATAACGTACAACGTATAACGTACAACGTATAATGTACAACGTATAACGTACAACGTACAACGGGTAACGTATAACGTATAACGTATAACTTATAACGTACAGCGTATAACGTACAGCGTATAACGTATAACGTATAACGTATAACGTACAGCGTATAACGTACAGCGTATAACGTATAACGTATAACGTATAACGTATAACGTACAACGTATAACGTACAGCGTATATCGTACAGCGTATAACGTACAGCGTATAACGTACAGCGTACAACGTACAACGTACAACGTATAACGTATAACGTATAACGTATAACGTACAACGTATAACGTACAACGTATAACGTACAACGTATAATGTACAACGTATAACGTACAACGTACAACGGGTAACGTATAACGTATAACGTATAACTTATAACGTACAGCGTATAACGTACAGCGTATAACGTATAACGTATAACGTATAACGTACAGCGTATAACGTACAGCGTATAACGTATAACGTATAACGTATAACGTACAACGTATAACGTACAGCGTATATCGTACAGCGTATAACGTACAGCGTATAACGTACAGCGTACAACGTACAACGTACAACGTGTAACGTATAACGTATAACGTATAACGTACAGCGTATAACGTGCAGCGTATAACGTACAGCGTATAACGTATAACGTATAACGTGTAACGTATAACGTATAACGTATAACGTACAACGTACAACGTGTAACGTATAACGTATAACGTACAACGTATAACGTACAGCGTATAACGTACATCGTATAACGTACAGCGTATAACGTACAGCGTATAACGTACAGCGTATAACGTACAGCGTATAACGTATAACGTATAACGTATAACGTATAACGTATAACGTATAACGTATAACGTATATCGTATAACGTATAACGTATAACGTATAACGTGTAACGTATAACGTATAACGTACAGCGTATAACGTACAGCGAATAACGTATAAGGTATAACGTACAACGTATAACGTATACCGTATACCGTATAACGTATAACGTATAACGTATAACGTATAACGTATAACGTATAACGTATAACGTATAACGTATAACGTATAACGTATAACGTATAACGTATAACGTATAACGTATAACGTATAACGTATAACGTATAACGTATAACGTATAACGTATAACGTATAACGTATAACGTATAACGTATAAAGTACATCGTACAACGTGTAACGTATAACATATAACGTACAACATATAACGTACAACGTATTACGTATAACGTATAACGTATAACGTACAACGTATAACGTACAGCGTATAACGTACAGCGTATAACGTACAGCGTATAACGTACAGCGTATAACGTATAACGTATATCGTATAACGTATAACGTGTATCGTATAACGTATAACGTATAACGTATAACGTATAACGTATAACATATAACGTATAACGTATAACGTACAGCGTAAAATGTACAGCGTATAACGTATAACGTATAACGTGTAACGTATAACGTATAACGTTCAGCGTATAACTTACAGCGTATAACATATAAGGTATAACGTACAACGTATAACGTATACCGTATAACGTATAACGTATAACGTATAACGTATAACGTATAACGTATAACGTATAACGTATAACGTATAACGTATAACGTATAACGTATAACGTATAACGTATAACGTATAACGTATAACGTATAACGTATAACGTATAACGTATAACGTATAACGTATAACGTATAACGTATAACGTATAACGTATAACGTATAACGTATAACGTATAACGTATAACGTATAACGTATAACGTATAACGTATAACGTATAACGTATAACGTATAACGTATAACGTATAACGTATAACGTATAACGTATAACGTATAACGTATAACGTATAACGTATAACGTATAACGTATAACGTATAACGTATAACGTATAACGTATAACGTATAACGTATATCGTGTAACGTATAACGTACAGCGTATAACGTATAACGTATAACGTATAACGTACATCGTACAACGTGTAACGTATAACATATAACGTACAACATATAACGTACAACGTATAACGTATAACGTATAACGTATAACGTATAACGTAAAACGTATAACGTACAACGTATAACGTACAACGTACAACGTATAACGTACAACGTATAACGTACAACGAACAACGTGTAACGTATAACGTATAACGTATATCGTATAACGTATAACGTATAACGTATAACGTATATCGTATAACGTATAACGTGTATCGTATAACGTATAACGTATAACGTATAACGTATAACGTATAACATATAACGTATAACGTATAACGTACAGCGTAAAATGTACAGCGTATAACGTATAACGTATAACGTGTAACGTATAACGTATAACGTACAGCGTATAACTTACAGCGTATAACGTATAAGGTACAACGTACAACGTATAACGTATACCGTATAACGTATAACGTATAACGTATAACGTATAACGTATAACGTATAACGTATAACGTATAACGTATAACGTATAACGTATAACGTATAACGTATAACGTATAACGTATAACGTATAACGTATAACGTATAACGTATAACGTACATCGTACAACGTGTAACGTATAACATATAACGTACAACATATAACGTACAACGTATAACGTATAACGTATAACGTATAACGTATAACGTAAAACGTATAACGTACAACGTATAACGTACAACGTACAACGTATAACGTACAACGTATAACGTACAACGAACAACGTGTAACGTATAACGTATAACGTATATCGTATAACGTATAACGTATAACGTATAACGTATAACGTATAACGTATAACGTATATCGTATAACGTATAACGTACATCGTACAACGTGTAACGTATAACATATAACGTACAACATATAACGTACAACGTATAACGTATAACGTATAACGTATAACGTAAAACGTATAACGTACAACGTATAAAGTACAACGTACAACGTATAACGTACAACGTATAACGTACAACGAACAACGTGTAACGTATAACGTATAACGTATAACGTATATCGTATAACGTTCAGCGTATAACTTACAGCGTATAACGTATAAGGTATAACGTACAACGTATAACGTATACCGTATAACGTATAACGTATAACGTATAACGTATAACGTATAACGTATAACGTATAACGTATAACGTATAACGTATAACGTATAACGTATAACGTATAACGTATAACGTATAACGTATAACGTATAACGTATAACGTATAACGTATAACGTATAACGTATAACGTATAACGTATAACGTATAACGTATAACGTATAACGTATAACGTATAACGTATAACGTATAACGTATAACGTATAACGTATAACGTTCAGCGTATAACTTACAGCGTATAACGTATAAGGTATAACGTACAACGTATAACGTATACCGTATAACGTATAACGTATAACGTATAACGTATAACGTATAACGTATAACGTATAACGTATAACGTATAACGTATAACGTATAACGTATAACGTATAACGTATAACGTATAACGTATAACGTATAACGTATAACGTATAACGTATAACGTATAACGTATAACGTATAACGTATAACGTATAACGTATAACGTATAACGTATAACGTATAACGTATAACGTATAACGTATAACGTATAACGTATAACGTATAACGTATAACGTATAACGTATAACGTATAACGTATAACGTATAACGTATAACGTATAACGTATAACGTATAACGTATAACGTATAACGTATAACGTATAACGTATAACGTATAACGTATAACGTATAACGTATAACGTATAACGTATAACGTATAACGTATAACGTATAACGTATAACGTATAACGTACATCGTACAACGTGTAACGTATAACATATAACGTACAACATATAACGTACAACGTATAACGTATAACGTATAACGTATAACGTATAACGTAAAACGTATAACGTACAACGTATAACGTACAACGTACAACGTATAACGTACAACGTATAACGTACAACGAACAACGTGTAACGTATAACGTATAACGTATATCGTATAACGTATAACGTATAACGTATAACGTATATCGTATAACGTATAACGTGTATCGTATAACGTATAACGTATAACGTATAACGTATAACGTATAACATATAACGTATAACGTATAACGTACAGCGTAAAATGTACAGCGTATAACGTATAACGTATAACGTGTAACGTATAACGTATAACGTACAGCGTATAACTTACAGCGTATAACGTATAAGGTATAACGTACAACGTATAACGTATACCGTATAACGTATAACGTATAACGTATAACGTATAACGTATAACGTATAACGTATAACGTATAACGTATAACGTATAACGTATAACGTATAACGTATAACGTATAACGTATAACGTATAACGTATAACGTATAACGTACATCGTACAACGTGTAACGTATAACATATAACGTACAACATATAACGTACAACGTATAACGTATAACGTATAACGTATAACGTATAACGTAAAACGTATAACGTACAACGTATAACGTACAACGTACAACGTATAACGTACAACGTATAACGTACAACGAACAACGTGTAACGTATAACGTATAACGTATATCGTATAACGTATAACGTATAACGTATAACGTATAACGTATAACGTATAACGTATATCGTATAACGTATAACGTACATCGTACAACGTGTAACGTATAACATATAACGTACAACATATAACGTACAACGTATAACGTATAACGTATAACGTATAACGTAAAACGTATAACGTACAACGTATAAAGTACAACGTACAACGTATAACGTACAACGTATAACGTACAACGAACAACGTGTAACGTATAACGTATAACGTATAACGTATATCGTATAACGTATAACGTGTAACGTATAACGTATAACGTATATCGTATAACGTACATCGTACAACGTGTAACGTATAACATATAACGTACAACATATAACGTACAACGTATAACGTATAACGTATAACGTATAACGTATAACGTACAACGTATAACGTATAACGTACAACGTATAACGTACAACGTATAACGTATAACGTATAAAGTATAACGTACAGCGTATAACGTACAACGTATAACGTATAACGTATAACGTACAGCGTATAACGTACAGCGTATAACGTATAACGTATAACGTATAACGTACAACGTATAACGTATAACGTACAACGTATAACGTACAGCGTCTAACGTATAACATACAACGTATAACGTACAACGTACAACGTATAACGTACAACGTATAACGTACAACGTATAACGTATAACGTATAAGGTATAACGCACAGCGTATAACGTACAACGTATAACGTATAACGTATAACGTATAACGTATAACGTATAACGTATAACGTATAACGTATAACGTATAACGTATAACATATAACGTATAACGTATAACGTACAGCGTATAACGTATAACATACATCGTATAACGTACAACGTACAACGTGTAACGTATAACGTATAACGTACATCGTACAACGTATAACGTACAACGTACAACGTACAACGAACAACGTGTAACGTATAAAGTATAACGTATAACGTATATCGTATAACGTATAACGTATAACGTATAACGTATAACGTATAACGTATAACGTATATCGTATAACGTACATCGTACAGCGTATAACGTACAACGTATAACGTATAACGTATAACGTACAGCGTATAACGTACAGCGTATAACGTATAACGTATAACGTATAACGTACAACGTATAACGTATAACGTACAGCGTATAACGTACAGCGTATAACGTATAACATACAACGTATAACGTACAACGTACAACGTATAACGTACAACGTATAACGTACAGCGTATAACGTACAGCGTATAACGTATAACGTATAACGTATAACGTATAACGTATATCGTATAACGTATAACGTATAACGTATAACGTATAACGTATAACGTATAACGTATAACGTATAACATATAACGTATAACGTACAGCGTATAACGTATAACATACATCGTATAACGTACAACGTACAACGTGTAACGTATAACGTATAACGTACATCGTACAACGTGTAACGTATAACATATAACGTACAACATATAACGTACAACGTATAACGTATAACGTATAACGTATAACGTACAACGTATAACGTACAACGTATAACGTACAACGTACAACGGGTAACGTATAACGTATAACGTATAACGTATAACGTATAACTTATAACGTACAGCGTATAACGTACAGCGTCTAACGTATAACGTATAACGTATAACGTACAGCGTATAACGTACAGCGTATAACGTATAACGTATAACGTATAACGTACAACGTATAACGTACAGCGTATATCGTACAGCGTATAACGTACAGCGTATAACGTACAGCGTACAACGTACAACGTACAACGTGTAACGTATAACGTATAACGTATAACGTACAGCGTATAACGTACAGCGTATAACGTACAGCGTATAACGTATAACGTATAACGTGTAACGTATAACGTATAACGTATAACGTACAACGTACAACGTGTAACGTATAACGTATAACGTACAACGTATAACGTACAGCGTATAACGTACATCGTATAACGTACAGCGTATAACGTATAACGTATAACGTACAACGTATAACGTATAACGTATAACGTATAACGTATAACGTATAACGTATAACATATAACGTATAACGTATAACGTACAGCGTATAACGTATAACGTACAACGTATAACGTATAACGTACAGCGTATAACGTACAGCGTATAACGTACAGCGTATAACGTACAGCGTATAACGTATAACGTATAACGTATAACGTATAACGTATAACGTATAACGTATAACGTATAACGTATAACGTATAACGTATAACGTATAACGTATAACGTATAACGTATATCATATAACGTATAACGTATAACGTATAACGTATAACGTATAACGTGTAACGTATAACGTATAACGTACAGCGTATAACGTACAGCGAATAACGTATAAGGTATAACGTACAACGTATAACGTATACCGTATACCGTATAAGGTATAACGTATAACGTATAACGTATAACGTATAACGTATAACGTATAACGTATAACGTATAACGTATAACGTATAACGTATAACGTATAACGTATAACGTATAACGTATAACGTATAACGTATAACGTAGAACGTATAACGTATAACGTACAACGTATAACGTACAACGTATAACGTATAACGTATAAGGTATAACGTACAGCGTATAACGTACAACGTATAACGTATAACGTATAACGTACAGCGTATAACGTACAGCGTATAACGTATAACGTATAACGTATAACGTACAACGTATAACGTATAACGTACAGCGTATAACGTACAGCGTATAACGTATAACATACAACGTATAACGTACAACGTACAACGTATAACGTACAACGTATAACGTACAGCGTATAACGTACAGCGTATAACGTATAACGTATAACGTATAACGTATAACGTATAACGTATAACGTATATCGTATAACGTATAACGTATAACGTATAACGTATAACGTATAACGTATAACGTATAACGTATAACATATAACGTATAACGTATAACGTACAGCGTATAACGTATAACATACATCGTATAACGTACAACGTACAACGTGTAACGTATAACGTATAACGTACATCGTACAACGTGTAACGTATAACATATAACGTACAACATATAACGTACAACGTATAACGTATAACGTATAACGTATAACGTACAACGTATAACGTACAACGTATAACGTACAACGTATAATGTACAACGTATAACGTACAACGTACAACGGGTAACGTATAACGTATAACGTATAACGTATAACGTATAACGTATAACTTATAACGTACAGCGTATAACGTACAGCGTCTAACGTATAACGTATAACGTATAACGGACAGCGTATAACGTACAGCGTATAACGTATAACGTATAACGTATAACGTACAACGTATAACGTACAGCGTATATCGTACAGCGTATAACGTACAGCGTATAACGTACAGCGTACAACGTACAACGTACAACGTGTAACGTATAACGTATAACGTATAACGTACAGCGTATAACGTACAGCGTATAACGTACAGCGTATAACGTATAACGTATAACGTGTAACGTATAACGTATAACGTATAACGTACAACGTACAACGTGTAACGTATAACGTATAACGTACAACGTATAACGTACAGCGTATAACGTACATCGTATAACGTACAGCGTATAACGTATAACGTATAACGTACAACGTATAACGTATAACGTATAACGTATAACGTATAACGTATAACGTATAACGTATAACGTATAACGTATAACGTACAGCGTATAACGTATAACGTACAACGTATAACGTATAACGTACAGCGTATAACGTACATCGTATAACGTACAGCGTATAACGTACAGCGTATAACGTATAACGTATAACGTATAACGTATAACGTATAACGTATAACGTATAACGTATAACGTATAACGTATAACGTATAACGTATAACGTATATCATATAACGTATAACGTATAACGTATAACGTATAACGTGTAACGTATAACGTATAACGTACAGCGTATAACGTACAGCGAATAACGTATAAGGTATAACGTACAACGTATAACGTATACCGTATACCGTATAACGTATAACGTATAACGTATAACGTATAACGTATAACGTATAACGTATAACGTATAACGTATAACGTATAACGTATAACGTATAACGTATAACGTATAACGTATAACGTATAACGTATAACGTATAACGTATAACGTATAACGTATAACGTATAACGTATAACGTATAACGTATAACGTATAACGTATAACGTATAACGTATAACGTACATCGTACAACGTGTAACGTATAACGTATAACGTATAACGTATAACGTATAACGTATAACGTACAACGTGTAACGTATAACGTATAACGTACAGCGTATAACGTATAACGTACAACGTATAACGTACAACGTATAACGTACAACGTATAACGTATAACGTATAAGGTATAACGTACAGCGTATAACGTACAACGTATAACGTATAACGTATAACGTACAGCGTATAACGTACAACATATAACGTACAACGTATAACGTATAACGTATAACGTATAACGTATAACGTAGAACGTATAACGTAGAACGTATAACGTATAACGTACAACGTATAACGTACAACGTATAACGTATAACGTATAAGGTATAACGTACAGCGTATAACGTACAACGTATAACGTATAACGTATAACGTACAGCGTATAACGTACAGCGTATAACGTATAACGTATAACGTATAACGTACAACGTATAACGTATAACGTACAGCGTATAACGTACAGCGTATAACGTATAACATACAACGTATAACGTACAACGTACAACGTATAACGTACAACGTATAACGTACAGCGTATAACGTACAGCGTATAACGTATAACGTATAACGTATAACGTATAACGTATAACGTATATCGTATAACGTATAACGTATAACGTATAACGTATAACGTATAACGTATAACGTATAACGTATAACGTATAACATATAACGTATAACGTATAACGTACAGCGTATAACGTATAACATACATCGTATAACGTACAACGTACAACGTGTAACGTATAACGTATAACGTACATCGTACAACGTGTAACGTATAACATATAACGTACAACATATAACGTACAACGTATAACGTATAACGTATAACGTATAACGTACAACGTATAACGTACAACGTATAACGTACAACGTATAATGTACAACGTATAACGTACAACGTACAACGGGTAACGTATAACGTATAACGTATAACGTATAACGTATAACTTATAACGTACAGCGTATAACGTACAGCGTCTAACGTATAACGTATAACGTATAACGGACAGCGTATAACGTACAGCGTATAACGTATAACGTATAACGTATAACGTACAACGTATAACGTACAGCGTATATCGTACAGCGTATAACGTACAGCGTATAACGTACAGCGTACAACGTACAACGTACAACGTGTAACGTATAACGTATAACGTATAACGTACAGCGTATAACGTACAGCGTATAACGTACAGCGTATAACGTATAACGTATAACGTGTAACGTATAACGTATAACGTATAACGTACAACGTACAACGTGTAACGTATAACGTATAACGTACAACGTATAACGTACAGCGTATAACGTACATCGTATAACGTACAGCGTATAACGTATAACGTATAACGTACAACGTATAACGTATACCGTATAACGTATAACGTATAACGTATAACGTATAACGTATAACATATAACGTATAACGTATAACGTACAGCGTATAACGTATAACGTACAACGTATAACGTATAACGTACAGCGTATAACGTACATCGTATAACGTACAGCGTATAACGTACAGCGTATAACGTATAACGTATAACGTATAACGTATAACGTATAACGTATAACGTATAACGTATAACGTATAACGTATAACGTATAACGTATAACGTATAACGTATAACGTATATCATATAACGTATAACGTATAACGTATAACGTATAACGTGTAACGTATAACGTATAACGTACAGCGTATAACGTACAGCGAATAACGTATAAGGTATAACGTACAACGTATAACGTATACCGTATACCGTATAACGTATAACGTATAACGTATAACGTATAACGTATAACGTATAACGTATAACGTATAACGTATAACGTATAACGTATAACGTATAACGTATAACGTATAACGTATAACGTATAACGTATAACGTATAACGTATAACGTATAACGTATAACGTATAACGTATAACGTATAACGTATAACGTATAACAGTATAACGTATAACGTATAACGTATAACGTATAACGTATAACGTATAACGTATAACGTATAACGTATAACGTATAACGTATAACGTATAACGTATAACGTATAACGTATAACGTATAACGTATATCGTATAACGTATAACGTATAACGTATAACGTATAACGTATAACGTATAACGTACATCGTACAACGTGTAACGTATAACGTATAACATATAACGTATAACGTATAACGTACAACGTGTAACGTATAACGTATAACGTACAACGTATAACGTATAACGTACAACGTATAACGTACAACGTATAACGTACAACGTATAACGTATAACGTATAAGGTATAACGTACAGCGTATAACGTACAACGTATAACGTATAACGTATAACGTACAGCGTATAACGTACAGCGTATAACGTATAACGTATAACGTATAACGTACAACGTATAACGTATAACGTACAGCGTATAACGTACAGCGTATAACGTATAACATACAACGTATAACGTACAACGTACAACGTATAACGTACAACGTATAACGTACAACGTATAACGTATAACGTATAAGGTATAACGTACAGCGTATAACGTACAACGTATAACGTATAACGTATAACGTACAGCGTATATCGTACAGCGTATAACGTACAGCGTATAACGTACAGCGTATAACGTATAACGTATAACGTATAACGTATAACGTATATCGTATAATGTATAACGTATAACGTATAACGTATAACGTATAACGTATAACATATAACGTATAACGTATAACGTACAGCGTATAACGTATAACATACATCGTATAACGTATAACGTACATCGTACAACGTGTAACGTATAACATATAACGTACAACATATAACGTACAACGTATAACGTATAACGTATAACGTATAACGTACAACGTATAACGTACAACGTATAACGTACAACGTATAATGTACAACGTATAACGTACAACGTACAACGGGTAACGTATAACGTATAACGTATAACTTATAACGTACAGCGTATAACGTACAGCGTATAACGTATAACGTACAACGTATAACGTATAACGTACAGCGTATAACGTACAGCGTATAACGTACAGCGTATAACGTACAGCGTATAACGTACAGCGTATAACGTATAACGTATAACGTATAACGTATAACGTATAACGTATAACGTATAACGTATAACGTATAACGTATAACGTATAACGTATAACGTATAACGTATAACGTATATCATATAACGTATAACGTATAACGTATAACGTATAACGTGTAACGTATAACGTATAACGTACAGCGTATAACGTACAGCGAATAACGTATAAGGTATAACGTACAACGTATAACGTATACCGTATACCGTATAACGTATAACGTATAACGTATAACGTATACCGTATACCGTATAACGTATAACGTATAACGTATAACGTATAACGTATAACGTATAACGTACAACGTATAACGTACAACGTATAACGTACAACGTATAACGTATAACGTATAAGGTATAACGTACAGCGTATAACGTACAACGTATAACGTATAACGTACAGCGTATAACGTACAGCGTATAACGTATAACGTATAACGTATAACGTACAACGTATAACGTACAGCGTATAACGTATAACATACAACGTATAACGTACAACGTATAACGTACAACGTATAACGTACAACGTATAACGTACAACGTACAACGTGTAACGTATAACATATAACGTACAGCGTATAACGTATAACGTACAACGTATATTGTACAACGTATAACGTACAACGTACAACGGGTAACGTATAACGTATAACGTATAACTTATAACGTACAGCGTATAACGTACAGCGTATAACGTATAACGTATAACGTATAACGTACAACGTATAACGTACAGCGTATAACGTACACCGTATAACGTACAGCGTATAACGTATAACGTATAACGTATAACGTATAACGTATAACGTATATCGTATAACGTATAACGTATAACGTACAGCGTATAACGTACAGCGTATAACGTACAGCGTATAACGTATAACGTATAACGTATATCGTGTAACGTATAACTTATAACGTACAGCGTATAACGTACAGCGAATAACGTATAAGGTATAACGTACAACGTATAACGTATACCGTATACCGTATAACGTATAACGTACAACGTATAACGTATAACGTATAACGTATAACGTACAACGTATAACGTACAACGTATAACGTATAACGTATAACGTACAGCGTATAACGTACATCGTATAACGTACAGCGTATAACGTACAGCGTATAACGTATAACGTATAACGTATAACGTATAACGTATAACGTATAACGTATAACGTATAACGTATAACGTATAACGTATAACGTATAACGTATATCATATAACGTATAACGTATAACGTATAACGTATAACGTGTAACGTATAACGTATAACGTACAGCGTATAACGTACAGCGAATAACGTATAAGGTATAACGTACAACGTATAACGTATACCGTATACCGTATAACGTATAACGTATAACGTATAACGTATAACGTATAACGTATAACGTATAACGTATAACGTATAACGTATAACGTATAACGTATAACGTATAACGTATAACGTATAACGTATAACGTATAACGTATAACGTATAACGTATAACGTATAACGTATAACGTATAACGTATAACGTATAACGTATAACGTATAACGTATAACGTATAACGTATAACGTATAACGTATAACGTATAACGTATAACGTATAACGTATAACGTATAACGTATAACGTATAACGTATAACGTATAACGTATAACGTATAACGTATAACGTATAACGCATAACGTATAACGTATAACGTATAACGTATAACGTATAACGTATAACGTATAACGTACATCGTACAACGTGTAACGTATAACGTATAACGTATAACGTATAACGTATAACGTACAACGTGTAACGTATAACGTATAACGTACAGCGTATAACGTATAACGTACAACGTATAACGTACAACGTATAACGTACAACGTATAACGTATAACGTATAAGGTATAACGTACAGCGTATAACGTACAACGTATAACGTATAACGTATAACGTACAGCGTATAACGTACAACATATAACGTACAACGTATAACGTATAACGTATAACGTATAACGTATAACGTAGAACGTATAACGTATAACGTACAACGTATAACGTACAACGTATAACGTATAACGTATAAGGTATAACGTACAGCGTATAACGTACAACGTATAACGTATAACGTATAACGTACAGCGTATAACGTACAGCGTATAACGTATAACGTATAACGTATAACGTACAACGTATAACGTATAACGTACAGCGTATAACGTACAGCGTATAACGTATAACATACAACGTATAACGTACAACGTACAACGTATAACGTACAACGTATAACGTACAGCGTATAACGTACAGCGTATAACGTATAACGTATAACGTATAACGTATAACGTATAACGTATATCGTATAACGTATAACGTATAACGTATAACGTATAACGTATAACGTATAACGTATAACGTATAACATATAACGTATAACGTATAACGTACAGCGTATAACGTATAACATACATCGTATAACGTACAACGTACAACGTGTAACGTATAACGTATAACGTACATCGTACAACGTGTAACGTATAACATATAACGTACAACATATAACGTACAACGTATAACGTATAACGTATAACGTATAACGTACAACGTATAACGTACAACGTATAACGTACAACGTATAATGTACAACGTATAACGTACAACGTACAACGGGTAACGTATAACGTATAACGTATAACGTATAACGTATAACTTATAACGTACAGCGTATAACGTACAGCGTCTAACGTATAACGTATAACGTATAACGGACAGCGTATAACGTACAGCGTATAACGAATAACGTATAACGTATAACGTACAACGTATAACGTACAGCGTATATCGTACAGCGTATAACGTACAGCGTATAACGTACAGCGTATAACGTATAACGTATAACGTATAACGTATAACGTATAACGTATATCGTATAACGTATAACGTATAACGTACAGCGTATAACGTACAGCGTATAACGTACAGCGTATAACGTATAACGTATAACGTATATCGTGTAACGTATAACTTATAACGTACAGCGTATAACGTACAGCGAATAACGTATAAGGTATAACGTACAACGTATAACGTATACCGTATACCGTATAACGTATAACGTACAACGTATAACGTATAACGTATAACGTATAACGTACAACGTATAACGTACAACGTATAACGTACAACGTATAACGTATAACGTATAACGTACAGCGTATAACGTACATCGTATAACGTACAGCGTATAACGTACAGCGTATAACGTATAACGTATAACGTATAACGTATAACGTATAACGTATAACGTATAACGTATAACGTATAACGTATAACGTATAACGTATATCATATAACGTATAACGTATAACGTATAACGTATAACGTGTAACGTATAACGTATAACGTACAGCGTATAACGTACAGCGAATAACGTATAAGGTATAACGTACAACGTATAACGTATACCGTATACCGTATAACGTATAACGTATAACGTATAACGTATAACGTATAACGTACAACGTATAACGTACAACGTATAACGTATAACGTATAACGTATAACGTACAGCGTATAACGTACAACGTATAACGTATAACGTATAACGTACAGCGTATAACGTATAACGTATATCGTATAACGTATAACGTATAACGTATAACGTATAACGTATAACGTATAACGTATAACGTATAACATATAACGTATAACGTATAACGTACAGCGTATAACGTATAACATACATCGTATAACGTACAACGTACAACGTGTAACGTATAACGTATAACGTACATCGTACAACGTGTAACGTATAACATATAACGTACAACATATAACGTACAACGTATAACGTATAACGTATAACGTATAACGTACAACGTATAACGTACAACGTATAACGTACAACGTATAATGTACAACGTATAACGTACAACGTACAACGGGTAACGTATAACGTATATCGTATAACGTATAACGTATAACGTATAACGTACAGCGTATAACGTACAACATACAGCGTCTAACGTATAACGTATAACGTATAACGGACAGCGTATAACGTACAGCGTATAACGAATAACGTATAACGTATAACGTATAACGTATAACGTACAACGTATAACGTACAACGTATAACGTACAACGTATAATGTACAACGTATAACGTACAACGTACAACGGGTAACGTATAACGTATAACGTATAACGTATAACGTATAACTTATAACGTACAGCGTATAACGTACAGCGTCTAACGTATAACGTATAACGTATAACGGACAGCGTATAACGTACAGCGTATAACGAATAACGTATAACGTATAACGTACAACGTATAACGTACAGCGTATATCGTACAGCGTATAACGTACAGCGTATAACGTACAGCGTACAACGTACAACGTACAACGTGTAACGTATAACGTATAACGTATAACGTACAGCGTATAACGTACAGCGTATAACGTACAGCGTATAACGTATAACGTATAACGTGTAACGTATAACGTATAACGTATAACGTACAACGTACAACGTGTAACGTATAACGTATAACGTACAACGTATAACGTACAGCGTATAACGTACATCGTAAAACGTACAGCGTATAACGTACAGCGTATAACGTATAACGTATAACGTACAACGTATAACGTATAACGTATAACGTATAACGTATAACGTATAACGTATAACATATAACGTATAACGTATAACGTACAGCGTATAACGTATAACGTACAACGTATAACGTATAACGTACAGCGTATAACGTACATCGTATAACGTACAGCGTATAACGTACAGCGTATAACGTATAACGTATAACGTATAACGTATAACGTATAACGTATAACGTATAACGTATAACGTATAACGTATAACGTATAACGTATAACGTATAACGTATAACGTATAACGTATAACGTATAACGTATAACGTATAACGTATAACGTATAACGTATAACGTATAACGTATAACGTATAACGTATAACGTATAACGTATAACGTATAACGTATAACGTATAACGTATAACGTATAACGTATAACGTATAACGTATAACGTATAACGTATAACGTATATCGTATAACGTATAACGTATAACGTATAACGTATAACGTATAACGTACATCGTACAACGTGTAACGTATAACGTATAACGTATAACGTATAACGTATAACGTACAACGTGTAACGTATAACGTATAACGTACAGCGTATAACGTATAACGTACAACGTATAACGTACAACGTATAACGTACAACGTATAACGTATAACGTATAAGGTATAACGTACAGCGTATAACGTACAACGTATAACGTATAACGTATAACGTACAGCGTATAACGTACAGCGTATAACGTATAACGTATAACGTATAACGTACAACGTATAACGTATAACGTACAGCGTATAACGTACAGCGTATAACGTATAACATACAACGTATAACGTACAACGTACAACGTATAACGTACAACGTATAACGTACAACGTATAACGTATAACGTATAAGGTATAACGTACAGCGTATAACGTACAACGTATAACGTATAACGTATAACGTACAGCGTATATCGTACAGCGTATAACGTACAGCGTATAACGTACAGCGTATAACGTATAACGTATAACGTATAACGTATAACGTATAACGTATATCGTATAATGTATAACGTATAACGTATAACGTATAACGTATAACGTATAACATATAACGTATAACGTATAACGTACAGCGTATAACGTATAACATACATCGTATAACGTATAACGTACATCGTACAACGTGTAACGTATAACATATAACGTACAACATATAACGTACAACGTATAACGTATAACGTATAACGTATAACGTACAACGTATAACGTACAACGTATAACGTACAACGTATAATGTACAACGTATAACGTACAACGTACAACGGGTAACGTATAACGTATAACGTATAACTTATAACGTACAGCGTATAACGTACAGCGTATAACGTATAACGTACAACGTATAACGTACAACGTATAACGTATAACGTACAGCGTATAACGTACAGCGTATAACGTACAGCGTATAACGTACAGCGTATAACGTATAACGTATAACGTATAACGTATAACGTATAACGTATAACGTATAACGTATAACGTATAACGTATAACGTATAACGTATAACGTATAACGTATAACGTATAACGTATATCATATAACGTATAACGTATAACGTATAACGTATAACGTGTAACGTATAACGTATAACGTACAGCGTATAACGTACAGCGAATAACGTATAAGGTATAACGTACAACGTATAACGTATACCGTATACCGTATAACGTATAACGTATAACGTATAACGTATACCGTATACCGTATAACGTATAGCGTATAACGTATAACGTATAACGTATAACGTATAACGTACAACGTATAACGTACAACGTATAACGTACAACGTATAACGTATAACGTATAAGGTATAACGTACAGCGTATAACGTTCAACGTATAACGTATAACGTACAGCGTATAACGTACAGCGTATAACGTATAACGTATAACGTATAACGTACAACGTATAACGTACAGCGTATAACGTATAACATACAACGTATAACGTACAACGTATAACGTACAACGTATAACGTACAACGTATAACGTACAACGTACAACGTGTAACGTATAACATATAACGTACAGCGTATAACGTATAACGTACAACGTATAATGTACAACGTATAACGTACAACGTACAACGGGTAACGTATAACGTATAACGTATAACTTATAACGTACAGCGTATAACGTACAGCGTATAACGTATAACGTATAACGTATAACGTACAACGTATAACGTACAGCGTATAACGTACACCGTATAACGTACAGCGTATAACGTATAACGTATAACGTATAACGTATAACGTATAACGTATAACGTATAACGTATAACGTATAACGTACAGCGTATAACGTACAGCGTATAACGTACAGCGTATAACGTAAAACGTATAACGTATAACGTATAACGTATAACGTACAGCGTATAACGTACAGCGTATAACGTACAGCGTATAACGTATAACGTATAACGTATAACGTATAACGTATAACGTACAACGTGTAACGTATAACGTATAACGTATATCGTATAACGTATAACGTATAACGTATAACGTATAACGTACAACGTGTAACGTATAACGTATAACGTATAACGTATAACGTATAACGTATAACGTATAACGTATAACGTATAACGTATAACGTATAACGTATAACGTATAACGTACAACGTACAACGTGTAACGTATAACGTATAACGTATATCGTATAACGTATAACGTATAACGTATATCGTATAACGTATAACGTATAACGTATAACGTATAACGTATAACGTACAACGTGTAACGTATAACGTATAACGTACAGCGTATAACGTATAACGTACAACGTATAACGTACAACGTATAACGTACAACGTATAACGTATAACGTATAAGGTACAACGTACAACGTGTAACGTATAACGTATAACGTATATCGTATAACGTATAACGTATAACGTACAGCGTATAACGTATAACATACATCGTATAACGTACAACGTACAACGTGTAACGTACAACGTGTAACGTATAACGTATAACGTATAACGTATAACGTATAACGTATATCGTATAACGTATAACGTATAACGTATAAGGTACAACGTACAACGTGTAACGTATAACGTATAACGTATATCGTATAACGTATAACGTATAACGTACAGCGTATAACGTATAACATACATCGTATAACGTACAACGTACAACGTATAACGTACAACGTGTAACGTATAACGTATAACGTATAACGTATAACGTATAACGTATATCGTATAACGTATAACGTATAACGTATAACGTATAACGTATAACGTATATCGTATAACGTATAACGTATAACGTATAACGTATAACGTATAACGTATAACGTACAACGTACAACGTGTAACGTATAACGTATAACGTATATCGTATAACGTATAACGTATAACGTATATCGTATAACGTATAACGTATAACGTATAACGTATAACGTATAACGTACAACGTGTAACGTATAACGTATAACGTACAGCGTATAACGTATAACGTACAACGTATAACGTACAACGTATAACGTACAACGTATAACGTATAACGTATAAGGTACAACGTATAACGTATAACGTATAACGTATAACGTATAACATATAACGTATAACGTATAACGTACAGCGTATAACGTATAACATACATCGTATAACGTACAACGTACAACGTGTAACGTATAACGTATAACGTACATCGTACAACGTATAACGTACAACGTACAACGTACAACGAACAACGTGTAACGTATAACGTATAACGTATAACGTATATCGTATAACGTATAACGTATAACGTATAACGTATAACGTATAACGTATAACGTATATCGTATAACGTACATCGTACAACGTGTAACGTATAACATATAACGTACAACATATAACGTACAACGTATAACGTATAACGTATAACGTATAACGTATAACGTAGAACGTATAACGTATAACGTACAACGTATAACGTACAACGTATAACGTATAACGTATAAGGTATAACGTACAGCGTATAACGTACAACGTATAACGTATAACGTATAACGTACAGCGTATAACGTACAGCGTATAACGTATAACGTATAACGTATAACGTACAACGTATAACGTATAACGTACAGCGTATAACGTACAGCGTATAACGTATAACATACAACGTATAACGTACAACGTACAACGTATAACGTACAACGTATAACGTACAGCGTATAACGTACAGCGTATAACGTATAACGTATAACGTATAACGTATAACGTATAACGTATAACGTATATCGTATAACGTATAACGTATAACGTATAACGTATAACGTATAACGTATAACGTATAACGTATAACATATAACGTATAACGTATAACGTACAGCGTATAACGTATAACATACATCGTATAACGTACAACGTACAACGTGTAACGTATAACGTATAACGTACATCGTACAACGTGTAACGTATAACATATAACGTACAACATATAACGTACAACGTATAACGTATAACGTATAACGTATAACGTACAACGTATAACGTACAACGTATAACGTACAACGTATAATGTACAACGTATAACGTACAACGTACAACGGGTAACGTATAACGTATAACGTATAACGTATAACGTATAACGTATAACTTATAACGTACAGCGTATAACGTACAGCGTCTAACGTATAACGTATAACGTATAACGGACAGCGTATAACGTACAGCGTATAACGTATAACGTATAACGTATAACGTACAACGTATAACGTACAGCGTATATCGTACAGCGTATAACGTACAGCGTATAACGTACAGCGTACAACGTACAACGTACAACGTGTAACGTATAACGTATAACGTATAACGTACAGCGTATAACGTACAGCGTATAACGTACAGCGTATAACGTATAACGTATAACGTGTAACGTATAACGTATAACGTATAACGTACAACGTACAACGTGTAACGTATAACGTATAACGTACAACGTATAACGTACAGCGTATAACGTACATCGTATAACGTACAGCGTATAACGTATAACGTATAACGTACAACGTATAACGTATAACGTATAACGTATAACGTATAACGTATAACGTATAACATATAACGTATAACGTATAACGTACAGCGTATAACGTATAACGTACAACGTATAACGTATAACGTACAGCGTATAACGTACATCGTATAACGTACAGCGTATAACGTACAGCGTATAACGTATAACGTATAACGTATAACGTATAACGTATAACGTATAACGTATAACGTATAACGTATAACGTATAACGTATAACGTATAACGTATATCATATAACGTATAACGTATAACGTATAACGTATAACGTGTAACGTATAACGTATAACGTACAGCGTATAACGTACAGCGAATAACGTATAAGGTATAACGTACAACGTATAACGTATACCGTATACCGTATAACGTATAACGTATAACGTATAACGTATAACGTATAACGTATAACGTATAACGTATAACGTATAACGTATAACGTATAACGTATAACGTATAACGTATAACGTATAACGTATAACGTATAACGTATAACGTATAACGTATAACGTATAACGTATAACGTATAACGTATAACGTATAACGTATAACGTATAACGTATAACGTATAACGTATAACGTATAACGTACATCGTACAACGTGTAACGTATAACGTATAACGTATAACGTATAACGTATAACGTACAACGTGTAACGTATAACGTATAACGTACAGCGTATAACGTATAACGTACAACGTATAACGTACAACGTATAACGTACAACGTATAACGTATAACGTATAAGGTATAACGTACAGCGTATAACGTACAACGTATAACGTATAACGTATAACGTACAGCGTATAACGTACAACATATAACGTACAACGTATAACGTATAACGTATAACGTATAACGTATAACGTAGAACGTATAACGTATAACGTACAACGTATAACGTACAACGTATAACGTATAACGTATAAGGTATAACGTACAGCGTATAACGTACAACGTATAACGTATAACGTATAACGTACAGCGTATAACGTACAGCGTATAACGTATAACGTATAACGTATAACGTACAACGTATAACGTATAACGTACAGCGTATAACGTACAGCGTATAACGTATAACATACAACGTATAACGTACAACGTACAACGTATAACGTACAACGTATAACGTACAGCGTATAACGTACAGCGTATAACGTATAACGTATAACGTATAACGTATAACGTATAACGTATATCGTATAACGTATAACGTATAACGTATAACGTATAACGTATAACGTATAACGTATAACGTATAACATATAACGTATAACGTATAACGTACAGCGTATAACGTATAACATACATCGTATAACGTACAACGTACAACGTGTAACGTATAACGTATAACGTACATCGTACAACGTGTAACGTATAACATATAACGTACAACATATAACGTACAACGTATAACGTATAACGTATAACGTATAACGTACAACGTATAACGTACAACGTATAACGTACAACGTATAATGTACAACGTATAACGTACAACGTACAACGGGTAACGTATAACGTATAACGTATAACGTATAACGTATAACTTATAACGTACAGCGTATAACGTACAGCGTCTAACGTATAACGTATAACGTATAACGGACAGCGTATAACGTACAGCGTATAACGTATAACGTATAACGTATAACGTACAACGTATAACGTACAGCGTATATCGTACAGCGTATAACGTACAGCGTATAACGTACAGCGTACAACGTACAACGTACAACGTGTAACGTATAACGTATAACGTATAACGTACAGCGTATAACGTACAGCGTATAACGTACAGCGTATAACGTATAACGTATAACGTGTAACGTATAACGTATAACGTATAACGTACAACGTACAACGTGTAACGTATAACGTATAACGTACAACGTATAACGTACAGCGTATAACGTACATCGTATAACGTACAGCGTATAACGTATAACGTATAACGTACAACGTATAACGTATACCGTATAACGTATAACGTATAACGTATAACGTATAACGTATAACATATAACGTATAACGTATAACGTACAGCGTATAACGTATAACGTACAACGTATAACGTATAACGTACAGCGTATAACGTACATCGTATAACGTACAGCGTATAACGTACAGCGTATAACGTATAACGTATAACGTATAACGTATAACGTATAACGTATAACGTATAACGTATAACGTATAACGTATAACGTATAACGTATAACGTATAACGTATAACGTATAACGTATAACGTATATCATATAACGTATAACGTATAACGTATAACGTATAACGTGTAACGTATAACGTATAACGTACAGCGTATAACGTACAGCGAATAACGTATAAGGTATAACGTACAACGTATAACGTATACCGTATACCGTATAACGTATAACGTATAACGTATAACGTATAACGTATAACGTATAACGTATAACGTATAACGTATAACGTATAACGTATAACGTATAACGTATAACGTATAACGTATAACGTATAACGTATAACGTATAACGTATAACGTATAACGTATAACGTATAACGTATAACAGTATAACGTATAACGTATAACGTATAACGTATAACGTATAACGTATAACGTATAACGTATAACGTATAACGTATAACGTATAACGTATAACGTATAACGTATATCGTATAACGTATAACGTATAACGTATAACGTATAACGTATAACGTATAACGTACATCGTACAACGTGTAACGTATAACGTATAACGTATAACGTATAACGTATAACGTACAACGTGTAACGTATAACGTATAACGTACAGCGTATAACGTATAACGTACAACGTATAACGTACAACGTATAACGTACAACGTATAACGTATAACGTATAAGGTATAACGTACAGCGTATAACGTACAACGTATAACGTATAACGTATAACGTACAGCGTATAACGTACAGCGTATAACGTATAACGTATAACGTATAACGTACAACGTATAACGTATAACGTACAGCGTATAACGTACAGCGTATAACGTATAACATACAACGTATAACGTACAACGTACAACGTATAACGTACAACGTATAACGTACAACGTATAACGTATAACGTATAAGGTATAACGTACAGCGTATAACGTACAACGTATAACGTATAACGTATAACGTACAGCGTATATCGTACAGCGTATAACGTACAGCGTATAACGTACAGCGTATAACGTATAACGTATAACGTATAACGTATAACGTATATCGTATAATGTATAACGTATAACGTATAACGTATAACGTATAACGTATAACATATAACGTATAACGTATAACGTACAGCGTATAACGTATAACATACATCGTATAACGTATAACGTACATCGTACAACGTGTAACGTATAACATATAACGTACAACATATAACGTACAACGTATAACGTATAACGTATAACGTATAACGTACAACGTATAACGTACAACGTATAACGTACAACGTATAATGTACAACGTATAACGTACAACGTACAACGGGTAACGTATAACGTATAACGTATAACTTATAACGTACAGCGTATAACGTACAGCGTATAACGTATAACGTACAACGTATAACGTATAACGTACAGCGTATAACGTACAGCGTATAACGTACAGCGTATAACGTACAGCGTATAACGTATAACGTATAACGTATATCGTGTAACGTATAACTTATAACGTACAGCGTATAACGTACAGCGAATAACGTATAAGGTATAACGTACAACGTATAACGTATACCGTATACCGTATAACGTATAACGTACAACGTATAACGTATAACGTATAACGTATAACGTACAACGTATAACGTACAACGTATAACGTACAACGTATAACGTATAACGTATAACGTACAGCGTATAACGTACATCGTATAACGTACAGCGTATAACGTACAGCGTATAACGTATAACGTATAACGTATAACGTATAACGTATAACGTATAACGTATAACGTATAACGTATAACGTATAACGTATAACGTATATCATATAACGTATAACGTATAACGTATAACGTATAACGTGTAACGTATAACGTATAACGTACAGCGTATAACGTACAGCGAATAACGTATAAGGTATAACGTACAACGTATAACGTATACCGTATACCGTATAACGTATAACGTATAACGTATAACGTATAACGTATAACGTACAACGTATAACGTACAACGTATAACGTATAACGTATAAGGTATAACGTACAGCGTATAACGTACAACGTATAACGTATAACGTATAACGTACAGCGTATAACGTATAACGTATATCGTATAACGTATAACGTATAACGTATAACGTATAACGTATAACGTATAACGTATAACGTATAACATATAACGTATAACGTATAACGTACAGCGTATAACGTATAACATACATCGTATAACGTACAACGTACAACGTGTAACGTATAACGTATAACGTACATCGTACAACGTGTAACGTATAACATATAACGTACAACATATAACGTACAACGTATAACGTATAACGTATAACGTATAACGTACAACGTATAACGTACAACGTATAACGTACAACGTATAATGTACAACGTATAACGTACAACGTACAACGGGTAACGTATAACGTATAACGTATAACGTATAACGTATAACTTATAACGTACAGCGTATAACGTACAGCGTCTAACGTATAACGTATAACGTATAACGGACAGCGTATAACGTACAGCGTATAACGAATAACGTATAACGTATAACGTATAACGTATAACGTACAACGTATAACGTACAACGTATAACGTACAACGTATAATGTACAACGTATAACGTACAACGTACAACGGGTAACGTATAACGTATAACGTATAACGTATAACGTATAACTTATAACGTACAGCGTATAACGTACAGCGTCTAACGTATAACGTATAACGTATAACGGACAGCGTATAACGTACAGCGTATAACGAATAACGTATAACGTATAACGTACAACGTATAACGTACAGCGTATATCGTACAGCGTATAACGTACAGCGTATAACGTACAGCGTACAACGTACAACGTACAACGTGTAACGTATAACGTATAACGTATAACGTACAGCGTATAACGTACAGCGTATAACGTACAGCGTATAACGTATAACGTATAACGTGTAACGTATAACGTATAACGTATAACGTACAACGTACAACGTGTAACGTATAACGTATAACGTACAACGTATAACGTACAGCGTATAACGTACATCGTAAAACGTACAGCGTATAACGTACAGCGTATAACGTATAACGTATAACGTACAACGTATAACGTATAACGTATAACGTATAACGTATAACGTATAACGTATAACATATAACGTATAACGTATAACGTACAGCGTATAACGTATAACGTACAACGTATAACGTATAACGTACAGCGTATAACGTACATCGTATAACGTACAGCGTATAACGTACAGCGTATAACGTATAACGTATAACGTATAACGTATAACGTATAACGTATAACGTATAACGTATAACGTATAACGTATAACGTATAACGTATAACGTATAACGTATAACGTATAACGTATAACGTATAACGTATAACGTATAACGTATAACGTATAACGTATAACGTATAACGTATAACGTATAACGTATAACGTATAACGTATAACGTATAACGTATAACGTATAACGTATATCGTATAACGTATAACGTATAACGTATAACGTATAACGTATAACGTACATCGTACAACGTGTAACGTATAACGTATAACGTATAACGTATAACGTATAACGTACAACGTGTAACGTATAACGTATAACGTACAGCGTATAACGTATAACGTACAACGTATAACGTACAACGTATAACGTACAACGTATAACGTATAACGTATAAGGTATAACGTACAGCGTATAACGTACAACGTATAACGTATAACGTATAACGTACAGCGTATAACGTACAGCGTATAACGTATAACGTATAACGTATAACGTACAACGTATAACGTATAACGTACACCGTATAACGTACAGCGTATAACGTATAACATACAACGTATAACGTACAACGTACAACGTATAACGTACAACGTATAACGTACAACGTATAACGTATAACGTATAAGGTATAACGTACAGCGTATAACGTACAACGTATAACGTATAACGTATAACGTACAGCGTATATCGTACAGCGTATAACGTACAGCGTATAACGTACAGCGTATAACGTATAACGTATAACGTATAACGTATAACGTATAACGTATATCGTATAATGTATAACGTATAACGTATAACGTATAACGTATAACGTATAACATATAACGTATAACGTATAACGTACAGCGTATAACGTATAACATACATCGTATAACGTATAACGTACATCGTACAACGTGTAACGTATAACATATAACGTACAACATATAACGTACAACGTATAACGTATAACGTATAACGTATAACGTACAACGTATAACGTACAACGTATAACGTACAACGTATAATGTACAACGTATAACGTACAACGTACAACGGGTAACGTATAACGTATAACGTATAACTTATAACGTACAGCGTATAACGTACAGCGTATAACGTATAACGTACAACGTATAACGTATAACGTACAGCGTATAACGTACAGCGTATAACGTACAGCGTATAACGTACAGCGTATAACGTATAACGTATAACGTATAACGTATAACGTATAACGTATAACGTATAACGTATAACGTATAACGTATAACGTATAACGTATAACGTATATCATATAACGTATAACGTATAACGTATAACGTATAACGTGTAACGTATAACGTATAACGTACAGCGTATAACGTACAGCGAATAACGTATAAGGTATAACGTACAACGTATAACGTATACCGTATACCGTATAACGTATAACGTATAACGTATAACGTATAACGTATACCGTATACCGTATAACGTATAGCGTATAACGTATAACGTATAACGTATAACGTATAACGTACAACGTATAACGTACAACGTATAACGTACAACGTATAACGTATAACGTATAAGGTATAACGTACAGCGTATAACGTTCAACGTATAACGTATAACGTACAGCGTATAACGTACAGCGTATAACGTATAACGTATAACGTATAACGTACAACGTATAACGTACAGCGTATAACGTATAACATACAACGTATAACGTACAACGTATAACGTACAACGTATAACGTACAACGTATAACGTACAACGTACAACGTGTAACGTATAACATATAACGTACAGCGTATAACGTATAACGTACAACGTATAATGTACAACGTATAACGTACAACGTACAACGGGTAACGTATAACGTATAACGGATAACTTATAACGTACAGCGTATAACGTACAGCGTATAACGTATAACGTATAACGTATAACGTACAACGTATAACGTACAGCGTATAACGTACACCGTATAACGTACAGCGTATAACGTATAACGTATAACGTATAACGTATAACGTATAACGTATATCGTATAACGTATAACGTATAACGTACAGCGTATAACGTACAGCGTATAACGTACAGCGTATAACGTAAAACGTATAACGTATAACGTACAACGTATAACGTACAGCGTATAACGTACACCGTATAACGTACAGCGTATAACGTATAACGTATAACGTATAACGTATAACGTATAACGTACAACGTGTAACGTATAACGTATAACGTATATCGTATAACGTATAACGTATAACGTATAACGTATAACGTACAACGTGTAACGTATAACGTATAACGTATAACGTATAACGTATAACGTATATCGTATAACGTATAACGTATAACGTATAACGTATAACGTATAACGTATAACGTACAACGTACAACGTGTAACGTATAACGTATAACGTATATCGTATAACGTATAACGTATAACGTATATCGTATAACGTATAACGTATAACGTATAACGTATAACGTATAACGTACAACGTGTAACGTATAACGTATAACGTACAGCGTATAACGTATAACGTACAACGTATAACGTACAACGTATAACGTTCAACGTATAACGTATAACGTATAAGGTACAACGTACAACGTGTAACGTATAACGTATAACGTATATCGTATAACGTATAACGTATAACGTACAGCGTATAACGTATAACATACATCGTATAACGTACAACGTACAACGTGTAACGTACAACGTGTAACGTATAACGTATAACGTATAACGTATAACGTATAACGTATATCGTATAACGTATAACGTATAACGTATAAGGTACAACGTACAACGTGTAACGTATAACGTATAACGTATATCGTATAACGTATAACGTATAACGTACAGCGTATAACGTATAACATACATCGTATAACGTACAACGTACAACGTATAACGTACAACGTGTAACGTATAACGTATAACGTATAACGTATAACGTATAACGTATAACGTATATCGTATAACGTATAACGTATAACGTATAACGTATAACGTATAACGTATATCGTATAACGTATAACGTATAACGTATAACGTATAACGTATAACGTATAACGTACAACGTACAACGTGTAACGTATAACGTATAACGTATATCGTATAACGTATAACGTATAACGTATATCGTATAACGTATAACGTATAACGTATAACGTATAACGTATAACGTACAACGTGTAACGTATAACGTATAACGTACAGCGTATAACGTATAACGTACAACGTATAACGTACAACGTATAACGTACAACGTATAACGTATAACGTATAAGGTACAACGTATAACGTATAACGTATAACGTATAACGTATAACATATAACGTATAACGTATAACGTACAGCGTATAACGTATAACATACATCGTATAACGTACAACGTACAACGTGTAACGTATAACGTATAACGTACATCGTACAACGTATAACGTACAACGTACAACGTACAACGAACAACGTGTAACGTATAACGTATAACGTATAACGTATATCGTATAACGTATAACGTATAACGTATAACGTATAACGTATAACGTATAACGTATATCGTATAACGTACATCGTACAACGTGTAACGTATAACATATAACGTACAACATATAACGTACAACGTATAACGTATAACGTATAACGTATAACGTATAACGTAGAACGTATAACGTATAACGTACAACGTATAACGTACAACGTATAACGTATAACGTATAAGGTATAACGTACAGCGTATAACGTACAACGTATAACGTATAACGTATAACGTACAGCGTATAACGTACAGCGTATAACGTATAACGTATAACGTATAACGTACAACGTATAACGTATAACGTACAGCGTATAACGTACAGCGTATAACGTATAACATACAACGTATAACGTACAACGTACAACGTATAACGTACAACGTATAACGTACAGCGTATAACGTACAGCGTATAACGTATAACGTATAACGTATAACGTATAACGTATAACGTATAACGTATATCGTATAACGTATAACGTATAACGTATAACGTATAACGTATAACGTATAACGTATAACGTATAACATATAACGTATAACGTATAACGTACAGCGTATAACGTATAACATACATCGTATAACGTACAACGTACAACGTGTAACGTATAACGTATAACGTACATCGTACAACGTGTAACGTATAACATATAACGTACAACATATAACGTACAACGTATAACGTATAACGTATAACGTATAACGTACAACGTATAACGTACAACGTATAACGTACAACGTATAATGTACAACGTATAACGTACAACGTACAACGGGTAACGTATAACGTATAACGTATAACGTATAACGTATAACGTATAACGTATAACGTACAGCGTATAACGTACAGCGTCTAACGTATAACGTATAACGTATAACGGACAGCGTATAACGTACAGCGTATAACGTATAACGTATAACGTATAACGTACAACGTATAACGTACAGCGTATATCGTACAGCGTATAACGTACAGCGTATAACGTACAGCGTACAACGTACAACGTACAACGTGTAACGTATAACGTATAACGTATAACGTACAGCGTATAACGTACAGCGTATAACGTACAGCGTATAACGTATAACGTATAACGTGTAACGTATAACGTATAACGTATAACGTACAACGTACAACGTGTAACGTATAACGTATAACGTACAACGTATAACGTACAGCGTATAACGTACATCGTATAACGTACAGCGTATAACGTATAACGTATAACGTACAACGTATAACGTATAACGTATAACGTATAACGTATAACGTATAACGTATAACATATAACGTATAACGTATAACGTACAGCGTATAACGTATAACGTACAACGTATAACGTATAACGTACAGCGTATAACGTACATCGTATAACGTACAGCGTATAACGTACAGCGTATAACGTATAACGTATAACGTATAACGTATAACGTATAACGTATAACGTATAACGTATAACGTATAACGTATAACGTATAACGTATAACGTATATCATATAACGTATAACGTATAACGTATAACGTATAACGTGTAACGTATAACGTATAACGTACAGCGTATAACGTACAGCGAATAACGTATAAGGTATAACGTACAACGTATAACGTATACCGTATACCGTATAACGTATAACGTATAACGTATAACGTATAACGTATAACGTATAACGTATAACGTATAACGTATAACGTATAACGTATAACGTATAACGTATAACGTATAACGTATAACGTATAACGTATAACGTATAACGTATAACGTATAACGTATAACGTATAACGTATAACGTATAACGTATAACGTATAACGTATAACGTATAACGTATAACGTATAACGTATAACGTATAACGTACATCGTACAACGTGTAACGTATAACGTATAACGTATATCGTATAACGTATAACGTACAACGTGTAACGTATAACGTATAACGTACAGCGTATAACGTATAACGTACAACGTATAACGTACAACGTATAACGTACAACGTATAACGTATAACGTATAAGGTATAACGTACAGCGTATAACGTACAACGTATAACGTATAACGTATAACGTACAGCGTATAACGTACAACATATAACGTACAACGTATAACGTATAACGTATAACGTATAACGTATAACGTAGAACGTATAACGTATAACGTACAACGTATAACGTACAACGTATAACGTATAACGTATAAGGTATAACGTACAGCGTATAACGTACAACGTATAACGTATAACGTATAACGTACAGCGTATAACGTACAGCGTATAACGTATAACGTATAACGTATAACGTACAACGTATAACGTATAACGTACAGCGTATAACGTACAGCGTATAACGTATAACATACAACGTATAACGTACAACGTACAACGTATAACGTACAACGTATAACGTACAGCGTATAACGTACAGCGTATAACGTATAACGTATAACGTATAACGTATAACGTATAACGTATATCGTATAACGTATAACGTATAACGTATAACGTATAACGTATAACGTATAACGTATAACGTATAACATATAACGTATAACGTATAACGTACAGCGTATAACGTATAACATACATCGTATAACGTACAACGTACAACGTGTAACGTATAACGTATAACGTACATCGTACAAGTGTAACGTATAACATATAACGTACAACGTATAACGTACAACGTATAACGTATAACGTATAACGTATAACGTACAACGTATAACGTACAACGTATAACGTACAACGTATAATGTACAACGTATAACGTACAACGTACAACGGGTAACGTATAACGTATAACGTATAACGTATAACGTATAACTTATAACGTACAGCGTATAACGTACAGCGTCTAACGTATAACGTATAACGTATAACGGACAGCGTATAACGTACAGCGTATAACGTATAACGTATAACGTATAACGTACAACGTATAACGTACAGCGTATATCGTACAGCGTATAACGTACAGCGTATAACGTACAGCGTACAACGTACAACGTACAACGTGTAACGTATAACGTATAACGTATAACGTACAGCGTATAACGTACAGCGTATAACGTACAGCGTATAACGTATAACGTATAACGTGTAACGTATAACGTATAACGTATAACGTATAACGTATAACGTATAACGTATAACGTATAACGTATATCATATAACGTATAACGTATAACGTATAACGTATAACGTGTAACGTATAACGTATAACGTACAGCGTATAACGTACAGCGAATAACGTATAAGGTATAACGTACAACGTATAACGTATACCGTATACCGTATAACGTATAACGTATAACGTATAACGTATAACGTATAACGTATAACGTATAACGTATAACGTATAACGTATAACGTATAACGTATAACGTATAACGTATAACGTATAACGTATAACGTATAACGTATAACGTATAACGTATAACGTATAACGTATAACGTATAACAGTATAACGTATAACGTATAACGTATAACGTATAACGTATAACGTATAACGTATAACGTATAACGTATAACGTATAACGTATAACGTATAACGTATAACGTATAACGTATAACGTATAACGTATATCGTATAACGTATAACGTATAACGTATAACGTATAACGTATAACGTATAACGTACATCGTACAACGTGTAACGTATAACGTATAACGTATAACGTATAACGTATAACGTATAACGTATAACGTACAACGTGTAACGTATAACGTATAACGTACAGCGTATAACGTATAACGTACAACGTATAACGTACAACGTATAACGTACAACGTATAACGTATAACGTATAAGGTATAACGTACAGCGTATAACGTACAACGTATAACGTATAACGTATAACGTACAGCGTATAACGTACAGCGTATAACGTATAACGTATAACGTATAACGTACAACGTATAACGTATAACGTACAGCGTATAACGTACAGCGTATAACGTATAACATACAACGTATAACGTACAACGTACAACGTATAACGTACAACGTATAACGTACAACGTATAACGTATAACGTATAAGGTATAACGTACAGCGTATAACGTACAACGTATAACGTATAACGTATAACGTACAGCGTATATCGTACAGCGTATAACGTACAGCGTATAACGTACAGCGTATAACGTATAACGTATAACGTATAACGTATAACGTATATCGTATAATGTATAACGTATAACGTATAACGTATAACGTATAACGTATAACATATAACGTATAACGTATAACGTACAGCGTATAACGTATAACATACATCGTATAACGTATAACGTACATCGTACAACGTGTAACGTATAACATATAACGTACAACATATAACGTACAACGTATAACGTATAACGTATAACGTATAACGTACAACGTATAACGTACAACGTATAACGTACAACGTATAATGTACAACGTATAACGTACAACGTACAACGGGTAACGTATAACGTATAACGTATAACTTATAACGTACAGCGTATAACGTACAGCGTATAACGTATAACGTACAACGTATAACGTATAACGTACAGCGTATAACGTACAGCGTATAACGTACAGCGTATAACGTACAGCGTATAACGTATAACGTATAACGTATAACGTATAACGTATAACGTATAACGTATAACGTATAACGTATAACGTATAACGTATAACGTATAACGTATAACGTATAACGTATATCATATAACGTATAACGTATAACGTATAACGTATAACGTGTAACGTATAACGTATAACGTACAGCGTATAACGTACAGCGAATAACGTATAAGGTATAACGTACAACGTATAACGTATACCGTATACCGTATAACGTATAACGTATAACGTATAACGTATACCGTATACCGTATAACGTATAACGTATAACGTATAACGTATAACGTATAACGTATAACGTACAACGTATAACGTACAACGTATAACGTACAACGTATAACGTATAACGTATAAGGTATAACGTACAGCGTATAACGTACAACGTATAACGTATAACGTACAGCGTATAACGTACAGCGTATAACGTATAACGTATAACGTATAACGTACAACGTATAACGTACAGCGTATAACGTATAACATACAACGTATAACGTACAACGTATAACGTACAACGTATAACGTACAACGTATAACGTACAACGTACAACGTGTAACGTATAACATATAACGTACAGCGTATAACGTATAACGTACAACGTATATTGTACAACGTATAACGTACAACGTACAACGGGTAACGTATAACGTATAACGTATAACTTATAACGTACAGCGTATAACGTACAGCGTATAACGTATAACGTATAACGTATAACGTACAACGTATAACGTACAGCGTATAACGTACACCGTATAACGTACAGCGTATAACGTATAACGTATAACGTATAACGTATAACGTATAACGTATATCGTATAACGTATAACGTATAACGTACAGCGTATAACGTACAGCGTATAACGTACAGCGTATAACGTATAACGTATAACGTATATCGTGTAACGTATAACTTATAACGTACAGCGTATAACGTACAGCGAATAACGTATAAGGTATAACGTACAACGTATAACGTATACCGTATACCGTATAACGTATAACGTACAACGTATAACGTATAACGTATAACGTATAACGTACAACGTATAACGTACAACGTATAACGTACAACGTATAACGTATAACGTATAACGTACAGCGTATAACGTACATCGTATAACGTACAGCGTATAACGTACAGCGTATAACGTATAACGTATAACGTATAACGTATAACGTATAACGTATAACGTATAACGTATAACGTATAACGTATAACGTATAACGTATATCATATAACGTATAACGTATAACGTATAACGTATAACGTGTAACGTATAACGTATAACGTACAGCGTATAACGTACAGCGAATAACGTATAAGGTATAACGTACAACGTATAACGTATACCGTATACCGTATAACGTATAACGTATAACGTATAACGTATAACGTATAACGTATAACGTATAACGTATAACGTATAACGTATAACGTATAACGTATAACGTATAACGTATAACGTATAACGTATAACGTATAACGTATAACGTATAACGTATAACGTATAACGTATAACGTATAACGTATAACGTATAACGTATAACGTATAACGTATAACGTATAACGTATAACGTATAACGTATAACGTATAACGTATAACGTATAACGTATAACGTATAACGCATAACGTATAACGTATAACGTATAACGTATAACGTATAACGTATAACGTATAACGTACATCGTACAACGTGTAACGTATAACGTATAACGTATAACGTATAACGTATAACGTACAACGTGTAACGTATAACGTATAACGTACAGCGTATAACGTATAACGTACAACGTATAACGTACAACGTATAACGTACAACGTATAACGTATAACGTATAAGGTATAACGTACAGCGTATAACGTACAACGTATAACGTATAACGTATAACGTACAGCGTATAACGTACAACATA
Source organism: Lasioglossum morio (assembly GCA_916610235.2). Classification (NCBI taxonomy): domain Eukaryota; kingdom Metazoa; phylum Arthropoda; class Insecta; order Hymenoptera; family Halictidae; genus Lasioglossum; species Lasioglossum morio. Next base: position 280,976 of record CAKAJA020000392.1, read on the forward strand.
TAACGTACAACGTATAACGTATAACGTATAACGTATAACGTATAACGTAGAACGTATAACGTATAACGTACAACGTATAACGTACAACGTATAACGTATAACGTATAAGGTATAACGTACAGCGTATAACGTACAACGTATAACGTATAACGTATAACGTACAGCGTATAACGTACAGCGTATAACGTATAACGTATAACGTATAACGTACAACGTATAACGTATAACGTACAGCGTATAACGTACAGCGTATAACGTATAACATACAACGTATAACGTACAACGTACAACGTATAACGTACAACGTATAACGTACAGCGTATAACGTACAGCGTATAACGTATAACGTATAACGTATAACGTATAACGTATAACGTATATCGTATAACGTATAACGTATAACGTATAACGTATAACGTATAACGTATAACGTATAACGTATAACATATAACGTATAACGTATAACGTACAGCGTATAACGTATAACATACATCGTATAACGTACAACGTACAACGTGTAACGTATAACGTATAACGTACATCGTACAACGTGTAACGTATAACATATAACGTACAACATATAACGTACAACGTATAACGTATAACGTATAACGTATAACGTACAACGTATAACGTACAACGTATAACGTACAACGTATAATGTACAACGTATAACGTACAACGTACAACGGGTAACGTATAACGTATAACGTATAACGTATAACGTATAACTTATAACGTACAGCGTATAACGTACAGCGTCTAACGTATAACGTATAACGTATAACGGACAGCGTATAACGTACAGCGTATAACGAATAACGTATAACGTATAACGTACAACGTATAACGTACAGCGTATATCGTACAGCGTATAACGTACAGCGTATAACGTACAGCGTATAACGTATAACGTATAACGTATAACGTATAACGTATAACGTATATCGTATAACGTATAACGTATAACGTACAGCGTATAACGTACAGCGTATAACGTACAGCGTATAACGTATAACGTATAACGTATATCGTGTAACGTATAACTTATAACGTACAGCGTATAACGTACAGCGAATAACGTATAAGGTATAACGTACAACGTATAACGTATACCGTATACCGTATAACGTATAACGTACAACGTATAACGTATAACGTATAACGTATAACGTACAACGTATAACGTACAACGTATAACGTACAACGTATAACGTATAACGTATAACGTACAGCGTATAACGTACATCGTATAACGTACAGCGTATAACGTACAGCGTATAACGTATAACGTATAACGTATAACGTATAACGTATAACGTATAACGTATAACGTATAACGTATAACGTATAACGTATAACGTATATCATATAACGTATAACGTATAACGTATAACGTATAACGTGTAACGTATAACGTATAACGTACAGCGTATAACGTACAGCGAATAACGTATAAGGTATAACGTACAACGTATAACGTATACCGTATACCGTATAACGTATAACGTATAACGTATAACGTATAACGTATAACGTACAACGTATAACGTACAACGTATAACGTATAACGTATAAGGTATAACGTACAGCGTATAACGTACAACGTATAACGTATAACGTATAACGTACAGCGTATAACGTATAACGTATATCGTATAACGTATAACGTATAACGTATAACGTATAACGTATAACGTATAACGTATAACGTATAACATATAACGTATAACGTATAACGTACAGAGTATAACGTATAACATACATCGTATAACGTACAACGTACAACGTGTAACGTATAACGTATAACGTACATCGTACAACGTGTAACGTATAACATATAACGTACAACATATAACGTACAACGTATAACGTATAACGTATAACGTATAACGTACAACGTATAACGTACAACGTATAACGTACAACGTATAATGTACAACGTATAACGTACAACGTACAACGGGTAACGTATAACGTATAACGTATAACGTATAACGTATAACTTATAACGTACAGCGTATAACGTACAGCGTCTAACGTATAACGTATAACGTATAACGGACAGCGTATAACGTACAGCGTATAACGAATAACGTATAACGTATAACGTATAACGTATAACGTACAACGTATAACGTACAACGTATAACGTACAACGTATAATGTACAACGTATAACGTACAACGTACAACGGGTAACGTATAACGTATAACGTATAACGTATAACGTATAACTTATAACGTACAGCGTATAACGTACAGCGTCTAACGTATAACGTATAACGTATAACGGACAGCGTATAACGTACAGCGTATAACGAATAACGTATAACGTATAACGTACAACGTATAACGTACAGCGTATATCGTACAGCGTATAACGTACAGCGTATAACGTACAGCGTACAACGTACAACGTACAACGTGTAACGTATAACGTATAACGTATAACGTACAGCGTATAACGTACAGCGTATAACGTACAGCGTATAACGTATAACGTATAACGTGTAACGTATAACGTATAACGTATAACGTACAACGTACAACGTGTAACGTATAACGTATAACGTACAACGTATAACGTACAGCGTATAACGTACATCGTAAAACGTACAGCGTATAACGTATAACGTATAACGTACAACGTATAACGTATAACGTATAACGTATAACGTATAACGTATAACGTATAACATATAACGTATAACGTATAACGTACAGCGTATAACGTATAACGTACAACGTATAACGTATAACGTACAGCGTATAACGTACATCGTATAACGTACAGCGTATAACGTACAGCGTATAACGTATAACGTATAACGTATAACGTATAACGTATAACGTATAACGTATAACGTATAACGTATAACGTATAACGTATAACGTATAACGTATAACGTATAACGTATAACGTATAACGTATAACGTATAACGTATAACGTATAACGTATAACGTATAACGTATAACGTATAACGTATAACGTATAACGTATAACGTATAACGTATAACGTATAACGTATAACGTATAACGTATAACGTATAACGTATAACGTATAACGTATAACGTATATCGTATAACGTATAACGTATAACGTATAACGTATAACGTATAACGTACATCGTACAACGTGTAACGTATAACGTATAACGTATAACGTATAACGTATAACGTACAACGTGTAACGTATAACGTATAACGTACAGCGTATAACGTATAACGTACAACGTATAACGTACAACGTATAACGTACAACGTATAACGTATAACGTATAAGGTATAACGTACAGCGTATAACGTACAACGTATAACGTATAACGTATAACGTACAGCGTATAACGTACAGCGTATAACGTATAACGTATAACGTATAACGTACAACGTATAACGTATAACGTACAGCGTATAACGTACAGCGTATAACGTATAACATACAACGTATAACGTACAACGTACAACGTATAACGTACAACGTATAATGTACAACGTATAACGTACAACGTACAACGGGTAACGTATAACGTATAACGTATAACGTATAACGTATAACTTATAACGTACAGCGTATAACGTACAGCGTCTAACGTATAACGTATAACGTATAACGGACAGCGTATAACGTACAGCGTATAACGAATAACGTATAACGTATAACGTACAACGTATAACGTACAGCGTATATCGTACAGCGTATAACGTACAGCGTATAACGTACAGCGTATAACGTATAACGTATAACGTATAACGTATAACGTATAACGTATATCGTATAACGTATAACGTATAACGTACAGCGTGTAACGTACAGCGTATAACGTACAGCGTATAACGTATAACGTATAACGTATATCGTGTAACGTATAACTTATAACGTACAGCGTATAACGTACAGCGAATAACGTATAAGGTATAACGTACAACGTATAACGTATACCGTATACCGTATAACGTATAACGTACAACGTATAACGTATAACGTATAACGTATAACGTACAACGTATAACGTACAACGTATAACGTACAACGTATAACGTATAACGTATAACGTACAGCGTATAACGTACATCGTATAACGTACAGCGTATAACGTACAGCGTATAACGTATAACGTATAACGTATAACGTATAACGTATAACGTATAACGTATAACGTATAACGTATAACGTATAACGTATAACGTATATCATATAACGTATAACGTATAACGTATAACGTATAACGTGTAACGTATAACGTATAACGTACAGCGTATAACGTACAGCGAATAACGTATAAGGTATAACGTACAACGTATAACGTATACCGTATACCGTATAACGTATAACGTATAACGTATAACGTATAACGTATAACGTACAACGTATAACGTACAACGTATAACGTATAACGTATAACGTATAACGTACAGCGTATAACGTACAACGTATAACGTATAACGTATAACGTACAGCGTATAACGTATAACGTATATCGTATAACGTATAACGTATAACGTATAACGTATAACGTATAACGTATAACGTATAACGTATAACATATAACGTATAACGTATAACGTACAGCGTATAACGTATAACATACATCGTATAACGTACAACGTACAACGTGTAACGTATAACGTATAACGTACATCGTACAACGTGTAACGTATAACATATAACGTACAACATATAACGTACAACGTATAACGTATAACGTATAACGTATAACGTACAACGTATAACGTACAACGTATAACGTACAACGTATAATGTACAACGTATAACGTACAACGTACAACGGGTAACGTATAACGTATAACGTATAACGTATAACGTATAACTTATAACGTACAGCGTATAACGTACAGCGTCTAACGTATAACGTATAACGTATAACGGACAGCGTATAACGTACAGCGTATAACGAATAACGTATAACGTATAACGTATAACGTATAACGTACAACGTATAACGTACAACGTATAACGTACAACGTATAATGTACAACGTATAACGTACAACGTACAACGGGTAACGTATAACGTATAACGTATAACGTATAACGTATAACTTATAACGTACAGCGTATAACGTACAGCGTCTAACGTATAACGTATAACGTATAACGGACAGCGTATAACGTACAGCGTATAACGAATAACGTATAACGTATAACGTACAACGTATAACGTACAGCGTATATCGTACAGCGTATAACGTACAGCGTATAACGTACAGCGTACAACGTACAACGTACAACGTGTAACGTATAACGTATAACGTATAACGTACAGCGTATAACGTACAGCGTATAACGTACAGCGTATAACGTATAACGTATAACGTGTAACGTATAACGTATAACGTATAACGTACAACGTACAACGTGTAACGTATAACGTATAACGTACAACGTATAACGTACAGCGTATAACGTATAACGTACAGCGTATAACGTACATCGTATAACGTACAGCGTATAACGTACAGCGTATAACGTATAACGTATAACGTATAACGTATAACGTATAACGTATAACGTATAACGTATAACGTATAACGTATAACGTATAACGTATATCATATAACGTATAACGTATAACGTATAACGTATAACGTGTAACGTATAACGTATAACGTACAGCGTATAACGTACAGCGAATAACGTATAAGGTATAACGTACAACGTATAACGTATACCGTATACCGTATAACGTATAACGTATAACGTATAACGTATAACGTATAACGTACAACGTATAACGTACAACGTATAACGTATAACGTATAAGGTATAACGTACAGCGTATAACGTACAACGTATAACGTATAACGTATAACGTACAGCGTATAACGTATAACGTATATCGTATAACGTATAACGTATAACGTATAACGTATAACGTATAACGTATAACGTATAACGTATAACATATAACGTATAACGTATAACGTACAGCGTATAACGTATAACATACATCGTATAACGTACAACGTACAACGTGTAACGTATAACGTATAACGTACATCGTACAACGTGTAACGTATAACATATAACGTACAACATATAACGTACAACGTATAACGTATAACGTATAACGTATAACGTACAACGTATAACGTACAACGTATAACGTACAACGTATAATGTACAACGTATAACGTACAACGTACAACGGGTAACGTATAACGTATAACGTATAACGTATAACGTATAACTTATAACGTACAGCGTATAACGTACAGCGTCTAACGTATAACGTATAACGTATAACGGACAGCGTATAACGTACAGCGTATAACGAATAACGTATAACGTATAACGTATAACGTATAACGTACAACGTATAACGTACAACGTATAACGTACAACGTATAATGTACAACGTATAACGTACAACGTACAACGGGTAACGTATAACGTATAACGTATAACGTATAACGTATAACTTATAACGTACAGCGTATAACGTACAGCGTCTAACGTATAACGTATAACGTATAACGGACAGCGTATAACGTACAGCGTATAACGAATAACGTATAACGTATAACGTACAACGTATAACGTACAGCGTATATCGTACAGCGTATAACGTACAGCGTATAACGTACAGCGTACAACGTACAACGTACAACGTGTAACGTATAACGTATAACGTATAACGTACAGCGTATAACGTACAGCGTATAACGTACAGCGTATAACGTATAACGTATAACGTGTAACGTATAACGTATAACGTATAACGTACAACGTACAACGTGTAACGTATAACGTATAACGTACAACGTATAACGTACAGCGTATAACGTACATCGTAAAACGTACAGCGTATAACGTATAACGTATAACGTACAACGTATAACGTATAACGTATAACGTATAACGTATAACGTATAACGTATAACGTATAACATATAACGTATAACGTATAACGTATAACGTATAACGTATAACGTATAACGTATAACGTATAACGTATAACGTATAACGTATAACGTATAACGTATAACGTATAACGTATAACGTATAACGTATAACGTATATCGTATAACGTATAACGTATAACGTATAACGTATAACGTATAACGTACATCGTACAACGTGTAACGTATAACGTATAACGTATAACGTATAACGTATAACGTACAACGTGTAACGTATAACGTATAACGTACAGCGTATAACGTATAACGTACAACGTATAACGTACAACGTATAACGTACAACGTATAACGTATAACGTATAAGGTATAACGTACAGCGTATAACGTACAACGTGTAACGTATAACGTATAACGTACAGCGTATAACGTACAGCGTATAACGTATAACGTATAACGTATAACGTACAACGTATAACGTATAACGTACAGCGTATAACGTACAGCGTATAACGTATAACATACAACGTATAACGTACAACGTACAACGTATAACGTACAACGTATAACGTACAACGTATAACGTATAACGTATAAGGTATAACGTACAGCGTATAACGTACAACGTATAACGTATAACGTATAACGTACAGCGTATATCGTACAGCGTATAACGTACAGCGTATAACGTACAGCGTATAACGTATAACGTATAACGTATAACGTATAACGTATAACGTATATCGTATAATGTATAACGTATAACGTATAACGTATAACGTATAACGTATAACATATAACGTATAACGTATAACGTACAGCGTATAACGTATAACATACATCGTATAACGTATAACGTACATCGTACAACGTGTAACGTATAACATATAACGTACAACATATAACGTACAACGTATAACGTATAACGTATAACGTATAACGTACAACGTATAACGTACAACGTATAACGTACAACGTATAATGTACAACGTATAACGTACAACGTACAACGGGTAACGTATAACGTATAACGTATAACTTATAACGTACAGCGTATAACGTACAGCGTATAACGTATAACGTACAACGTATAACGTATAACGTACAGCGTATAACGTACAGCGTATAACGTACAGCGTATAACGTACAGCGTATAACGTATAACGTATAACGTATAACGTATAACGTATAACGTATAACGTATAACGTATAACGTATAACGTATAACGTATAACGTATAACGTATAACGTATATCATATAACGTATAACGTATAACGTATAACGTATAACGTGTAACGTATAACGTATAACGTACAGCGTATAACGTACAGCGAATAACGTATAAGGTATAACGTACAACGTATAACGTATACCGTATACCGTATAACGTATAACGTATAACGTATAACGTATACCGTATACCGTATAACGTATAGCGTATAACGTATAACGTATAACGTATAACGTATAACGTACAACGTATAACGTACAACGTATAACGTACAACGTATAACGTATAACGTATAAGGTATAACGTACAGCGTATAACGTTCAACGTATAACGTACAACGTATAACGTATACCGTATACCGTATAACGTATAACGTATAACGTATAACGTATACCGTATACCGTATAACGTATAGCGTATAACGTATAACGTATAACGTATAACGTATAACGTACAACGTACAGCGTATAACGTATAACGTACAACGTATAACGTACAACGTATAACGTACAACGTATAACGTATAACGTATAAGGTATAACGTACAGCGTATAACGTACAACGTGTAACGTATAACGTATAACGTACAGCGTATAACGTACAGCGTATAACGTATAACGTATAACGTATAACGTACAACGTATAACGTATAACGTACAGCGTATAACGTACAGCGTATAACGTATAACATACAACGTATAACGTACAACGTACAACGTATAACGTACAACGTATAACGTACAACGTATAACGTATAACGTATAAGGTATAACGTACAGCGTATAACGTACAACGTATAACGTATAACGTATAACGTACAGCGTATATCGTACAGCGTATAACGTACAGCGTATAACGTACAGCGTATAACGTATAACGTATAACGTATAACGTATAACGTATAACGTATATCGTATAATGTATAACGTATAACGTATAACGTATAACGTATAACGTATAACATATAACGTATAACGTATAACGTAAAGCGTATAACGTATAACATACATCGTATAACGTATAACGTACATCGTACAACGTGTAACGTATAACATATAACGTACAACATATAACGTACAACGTATAACGTATAACGTATAACGTATAACGTACAACGTATAACGTACAACGTATAACGTACAACGTATAATGTACAACGTATAACGTACAACGTACAACGGGTAACGTATAACGTATAACGTATAACTTATAACGTACAGCGTATAACGTACAGCGTATAACGTATAACGTACAACGTATAACGTATAACGTACAGCGTATAACGTACAGCGTATAACGTACAGCGTATAACGTACAGCGTATAACGTATAACGTATAACGTATAACGTATAACGTATAACGTATAACGTATAACGTATAACGTATAACGTATAACGTATAACGTATAACGTATAACGTATATCATATAACGTATAACGTATAACGTATAACGTATAACGTGTAACGTATAACGTATAACGTACAGCGTATAACGTACAGCGAATAACGTATAAGGTATAACGTACAACGTATAACGTATACCGTATACCGTATAACGTATAACGTATAACGTATAACGTATACCGTATACCGTATAACGTATAGCGTATAACGTATAACGTATAACGTATAACGTATAACGTACAACGTATAACGTACAACGTATAACGTACAACGTATAACGTATAACGTATAAGGTATAACGTACAGCGTATAACGTTCAACGTATAACGTATAACGTACAGCGTATAACGTACAGCGTATAACGTATAACGTATAACGTATAACGTACAACGTATAACGTACAGCGTATAACGTATAACATACAACGTATAACGTACAACGTATAACGTACAACGTATAACGTACAACGTATAACGTACAACGTACAACGTGTAACGTATAACATATAACGTACAGCGTATAACGTATAACGTACAACGTATAATGTACAACGTATAACGTACAACGTACAACGGGTAACGTATAACGTATAACGTATAACTTATAACGTACAGCGTATAACGTACAGCGTATAACGTATAACGTATAACGTATAACGTACAACGTATAACGTACAGCGTATAACGTACACCGTATAACGTACAGCGTATAACGTATAACGTATAACGTATAACGTATAACGTATAACGTATATCGTATAACGTATAACGTATAACGTACAGCGTATAACGTACAGCGTATAACGTACAGCGTATAACGTAAAACGTATAACGTATAACGTACAACGTATAACGTACAACGTATAACGTACACCGTATAACGTACAGCGTATAACGTATAACGTATAACGTATAACGTATAACGTATAACGTACAACGTGTAACGTATAACGTATAACGTATATCGTATAACGTATAACGTATAACGTATAACGTATAACGTACAACGTGTAACGTATAACGTATAACGTATAACGTATAACGTATAACGTATATCGTATAACGTATAACGTATAACGTATAACGTATAACGTATAACGTATAACGTACAACGTACAACGTGTAACGTATAACGTATAACGTATATCGTATAACGTATAACGTATAACGTATATCGTATAACGTATAACGTATAACGTATAACGTATAACGTATAACGTACAACGTGTAACGTATAACGTATAACGTACAGCGTATAACGTATAACGTACAACGTATAACGTACAACGTATAACGTACAACGTATAACGTATAACGTATAAGGTACAACGTACAACGTGTAACGTATAACGTATAACGTATATCGTATAACGTATAACGTATAACGTACAGCGTATAACGTATAACATACAACGTATAACGTACAATGTATAACGTACAACGTATAACGTACAGCGTATAACGTATAACATACAACGTATAACGTACAACGTATAACGTACAACGTATAACGTACAACGTATAACGTACAACGTACAACGTGTAACGTATAACGTACAGCGTATAACGTACAGCGTATAACATACAACGTATAACGTACAACGTATATCGTACAGCGTATAACGTATAACATACAACGTATAACGTACAACGTACAACGTGTAACGTATAACGTATAACATACAACGTATAACGTACAACGTACAACGTGTAACGTATAACGTATAACGTATAACGTATAACGTACAGCGTATAACGTACAGCGTATAACGTACAGCGTATAACGTATAACGTACAACGTATAACGTACAGCGTATAACGTACAGCGTATAACGTATAACGTACAGCGAATAACGTATAAGGTATAACGTACAACGTATAACGTATACCGTATACCGTATAACGTATAACGTATAACGTATAACGTATAACGTATAACGTATAACGTACAACGTATAACGTACAACGTATAACGTACAACGTATAACGTATAACGTATAAGGTATAACGTACAGCGTATAACGTACAACGTATAACGTATAACGTACAGCGTATAACGTACAGCGTATAACGTATAACGTATAACGTATAACGTACAACGTATAACGTACAGCGTATAACGTATAACATACAACGTATAACGTACAACGTATAACGTACAACGTATAACGTACAACGTATAACGTACAACGTACAACGTGTAACGTATAACGTATAACGTACAGCGTATAACGTATAACGTACAACGTATAATGTACAACGTATAACGTACAACGTACAACGGGTAACGTATAACGTATAACGTACAACGTATAACGTACAACGTATAACGTACAACGTATAACGTATAACGTATAAGGTATAACGTACAGCGTATAACGTATAACGTATAACGTATAACGTATAACGTACAACGTATTACGTACAGCGTCTAACGTACACCGTATAACGTACAGCGTATAACGTATAACGTATATCGTATAACGTATAACGTATAACGTACAGCGTATAACGTACAGCGTATAACGTACAGCGTATAACGTATATCGTATAACGTATAACGTATAACGTATAACGTACAACGTGTAACGTATAACGTATAACGTATAACGTATAACGTATAACGTATATCGTATAACGTATAACGTATAACGTATAACGTATAACGTATAACGTATAACGTACAACGTACAACGTGTAACGTATAACGTATAACGTATATCGTATAACGTATAACGTATAACGTATAACGTATATCGTATAACGTATAACGTATAACGTATAACGTATAACGTATAACGTACAACGTGTAACGTATAACGTATAACGTACAGCGTATAACGTATAACGTACAACGTATAACGTACAACGTATAACGTACAACGTATAACGTATAACGTATAAGGTACAACGTACAACGTGTAACGTATAACGTATAACGTATATCGTATAACGTATAACGTATAACGTACAGCGTATAACGTATAACATACAACGTATAACGTACAACGTATAACGTACAACGTATAACGTACAACGTATAACGTACAACGTACAACGTGTAACGTATAACGTATAACGTACAGCGTATAACGTATAACGTACAACGTATAATGTACAACGTATAACGTACAACGTACAACGGGTAACGTATAACGTATAACATATAACTTATAACGTACAGCGTATAACGTACAGCGTATAACGTATAACGTATAACGTAAAACGTACAACGTATAACGTACAGCGTATAACGTACATCGTATAACGTACAGCGTATAACGTACAGCGTATAACGTACAGCGTATAACGTACAGCGTATAACGTACAGCGTATAACGTACATCGTATAACGTACAGCGTATAACGTACAGCGTATAACGTACAGCGTATAACGTACAGCGTATAACGTACAGCGTATAACGTACAACGTACAACGTGTAACGTATAACGTATAACGTATAACGTATAACGTATATCGTATAACGTATAACGTATAACGTATAACGTATAACGTATAACGTACAACGTACAACGTGTAACGTGTAACGTATAACGTATAACGTACAACGTATAACGTATAACGTACAACGTATAACGTACAACGTATAACGTACAACGTATAACGTACAACGTACAACGTGTAACGTATAACGTATAACGTATATCGTATAACGTATAACGTATAACGTATAACGTATAACGTACAACGTGTAACGTATAACGTACAGCGTATAACGTATAACGTACAACGTATAACGTACAACGTATAACGTACAACGTATAACGTATAACGTATAAGGTACAACGTACAACGTGTAACGTATAACGTATAACGTATATCGTATAACGTATAACGTATAACGTACAGCGTATAACGTATAACATACAACGTATAACGTACAACGTATAACGTACAACGTATAACGTACAACGTATAACGTACAACGTATAACGTACAACGTACAACGTGTAACGTATAACGTATAACGTACAGCGTATAACGTATAACGTACAACGTATAATGTACAACGTATAACGTACAACGTACAACGGGTAACGTATAACGTATAACATATAACTTATAACGTCCAGCGTATAACGTACAGCGTATAACGTATAACGTATAACGTAAAACGTACAACGTATAACGTACAGCGTATAACGTACAGCGTATAACGTACAGCGTGTAACGTACAGCGTATAACGTATAACGTATAACGTATAACGTATAACGTATAACGTATAACGTATAACGTATAACGTATAACGTATATCGTATAACGTATAACGTATAACGTATAACGTATAACGTATAACGTACAACGTACAACGTGTAACGTATAACGTATAACGTATATCGTATAACGTATAACGTATAACGTATAACGTATGACGTACAACGTGTAACGTATAACGTATAACGTACAGCGTATAACGTACAGCGAATAACGTATAAGGTATAACGTACAACGTATAACGTATACCGTATACCGTATAACGTATAACGTATAACGTATAACGTATACCGTATACCGTATAACGTATAGCGTATAACGTATAACGTATAACGTATAACGTATAACGTACAACGTATAACGTACAACGTATAACGTACAACGTATAACGTATAACGTATAAGGTATAACGTACAGCGTATAACGTTCAACGTATAACGTATAACGTACAGCGTATAACGTACAGCGTATAACGTATAACGTATAACGTATAACGTACAACGTATAACGTACAGCGTATAACGTATAACATACAACGTATAACGTACAACGTATAACGTACAACGTATAACGTACAACGTATAACGTACAACGTACAACGTGTAACGTATAACATATAACGTACAGCGTATAACGTATAACGTACAACGTATAATGTACAACGTATAACGTACAACGTACAACGGGTAACGTATAACGTATAACGTATAACTTATAACGTACAGCGTATAACGTACAGCGTATAACGTATAACGTATAACGTATAACGTACAACGTATAACGTACAGCGTATAACGTACACCGTATAACGTACAGCGTATAACGTATAACGTATAACGTATAACGTATAACGTATAACGTATATCGTATAACGTATAACGTATAACGTACAGCGTATAACGTACAGCGTATAACGTACAGCGTATAACGTATAACGTATAACGTATAACGTACAACGTATAACGTACAGCGTATAACGTACACCGTATAACGTACAGCGTATAACGTATAACGTATAACGTATAACGTATAACGTATAACGTACAACGTGTAACGTATAACGTATAACGTATATCGTATAACGTATAACGTATAACGTATAACGTATAACGTACAACGTGTAACGTATAACGTATAACGTATAACGTATAACGTATAACGTATATCGTATAACGTATAACGTATAACGTATAACGTATAACGTATAACGTATAACGTACAACGTACAACGTGTAACGTATAACGTATAACGTATATCGTATAACGTATAACGTATAACGTATATCGTATAACGTATAACGTATAACGTATAACGTATAACGTACAACGTGTAACGTATAACGTATAACGTACAGCGTATAACGTATAACGTACAACGTATAACGTACAACGTATAACGTACAACGTATAACGTATAACGTATAAGGTACAACGTACAACGTGTAACGTATAACGTATAACGTATATCGTATAACGTATAACGTATAACGTACAGCGTATAACGTATAACATACAACGTATAACGTACAATGTATAACGTACAACGTATAACGTACAGCGTATAACGTATAACATACAACGTATAACGTACAACGTATAACGTACAACGTATAACGTACAACGTATAACGTACAACGTACAACGTGTAACGTATAACGTACAGCGTATAACGTACAGCGTATAACATACAACGTATAACGTACAACGTATATCGTACAGCGTATAACGTATAACATACAACGTATAACGTACAACGTACAACGTGTAACGTATAACGTATAACATACAACGTATAACGTACAACGTACAACGTGTAACGTATAACGTATAACGTATAACGTATAACGTACAGCGTATAACGTACAGCGTATAACGTACAGCGTATAACGTATAACGTATAACTTATAACGTACAGCGTATAACGTACAGCGTATAACGTATAACGTATAACGTATAACGTACAACGTATAACGTACAGCGTATAACGTACACCGTATAACGTACAGCGTATAACGTATAACGTATAACGTATAACGTATAACGTATAACGTATATCGTATAACGTATAACGTATAACGTACAGCGTATAACGTACAGCGTATAACGTACAGCGTATAACGTATAACGTATAACGTATAACGTACAACGTATAACGTACAGCGTATAACGTACACCGTATAACGTACAGCGTATAACGTATAACGTATAACGTATAACGTATAACGTATAACGTACAACGTGTAACGTATAACGTATAACGTATATCGTATAACGTATAACGTATAACGTATAACGTATAACGTACAACGTGTAACGTATAACGTATAACGTATAACGTATAACGTATAACGTATATCGTATAACGTATAACGTATAACGTATAACGTATAACGTATAACGTATAACGTACAACGTACAACGTGTAACGTATAACGTATAACGTATATCGTATAACGTATAACGTATAACGTATATCGTATAACGTATAACGTATAACGTATAACGTATAACGTATAACGTACAACGTGTAACGTATAACGTATAACGTACAGCGTATAACGTATAACGTACAACGTATAACGTACAACGTATAACGTACAACGTATAACGTATAACGTATAAGGTACAACGTACAACGTGTAACGTATAACGTATAACGTATATCGTATAACGTATAACGTATAACGTACAGCGTATAACGTATAACATACAACGTATAACGTACAATGTATAACGTACAACGTATAACGTACAGCGTATAACGTATAACATACAACGTATAACGTACAACGTATAACGTACAACGTATAACGTACAACGTATAACGTACAACGTACAACGTGTAACGTATAACGTACAGCGTATAACGTACAGCGTATAACATAGAACGTATAACGTACAACGTATATCGTACAGCGTATAACGTATAACATACAACGTATAACGTACAACGTACAACGTGTAACGTATAACGTATAACATACAACGTATAACGTACAACGTACAACGTGTAACGTATAACGTATAACGTATAACGTATAACGTACAGCGTATAACGTACAGCGTATAACGTACAGCGTATAACGTATAACGTACAACGTATAACGTACAGCGTATAACGTACAGCGTATAACGTATAACGTACAGCGAATAACGTATAAGGTATAACGTACAACGTATAACGTATACCGTATACCGTATAACGTATAACGTATAACGTATAACGTATAACGTATAACGTATAACGTATAACGTACAACGTATAACGTACAACGTATAACGTACAACGTATAACGTATAACGTATAAGGTATAACGTACAGCGTATAACGTACAACGTATAACGTATAACGTACAGCGTATAACGTACAGCGTATAACGTATAACGTATAACGTATAACGTACAACGTATAACGTACAGCGTATAACGTATAACATACAACGTATAACGTACAACGTATAACGTACAACGTATAACGTACAACGTATAACGTACAACGTACAACGTGTAACGTATAACGTATAACGTACAGCGTATAACGTATAACGTACAACGTATAATGTACAACGTATAACGTACAACGTACAACGGGTAACGTATAACGTATAACGTACAACGTATAACGTACAACGTATAACGTACAACGTATAACGTATAACGTATAAGGTATAACGTACAGCGTATAACGTATAACGTATAACGTATAACGTATAACGTACAACGTATTACGTACAGCGTCTAACGTACACCGTATAACGTACAGCGTATAACGTATAACGTATATCGTATAACGTATAACGTATAACGTACAGCGTATAACGTACAGCGTATAACGTACAGCGTATAACGTATATCGTATAACGTATAACGTATAACGTATAACGTACAACGTGTAACGTATAACGTATAACGTATAACGTATAACGTATAACGTATATCGTATAACGTATAACGTATAACGTATAACGTATAACGTATAACGTATAACGTACAACGTACAACGTGTAACGTATAACGTATAACGTATATCGTATAACGTATAACGTATAACGTATAACGTATATCGTATAACGTATAACGTATAACGTATAACGTATAACGTATAACGTATAACGTATAACGTATATCGTATAACGTATAACGTATAACGTATAACGTATAACGTATAACGTATAACGTACAACGTACAACGTGTAACGTATAACGTATAACGTATATCGTATAACGTATAACGTATAACGTATAACGTATATCGTATAACGTATAACGTATAACGTATAACGTATAACGTATAACGTACAACGTGTAACGTATAACGTATAACGTACAGCGTATAACGTACAGCGTATAACGTATAACGTATAACGTAAAACGTACAACGTATAACGTACAGCGTATAACGTACATCGTATAACGTACAGCGTATAACGTACAGCGTATAACGTACAGCGTATAACGTACAGCGTATAACGTACAGCGTATAACGTACATCGTATAACGTACAGCGTATAACGTACAGCGTATAACGTACAGCGTATAACGTACAGCGTATAACGTACAGCGTATAACGTACAACGTACAACGTGTAACGTATAACGTATAACGTATAACGTATAACGTATATCGTATAACGTATAACGTATAACGTATAACGTATAACGTATAACGTACAACGTACAACGTGTAACGTGTAACGTATAACGTATAACGTACAACGTATAACGTATAACGTACAACGTATAACGTACAACGTATAACGTACAACGTATAACGTACAACGTACAACGTGTAACGTATAACGTATAACGTATATCGTATAACGTATAACGTATAACGTATAACGTATAACGTACAACGTGTAACGTATAACGTACAGCGTATAACGTATAACGTACAACGTATAACGTACAACGTATAACGTACAACGTATAACGTATAACGTATAAGGTACAACGTACAACGTGTAACGTATAACGTATAACGTATATCGTATAACGTATAACGTATAACGTACAGCGTATAACGTATAACATACAACGTATAACGTACAACGTATAACGTACAACGTATAACGTACAACGTATAACGTACAACGTATAACGTACAACGTACAACGTGTAACGTATAACGTATAACGTACAGCGTATAACGTATAACGTACAACGTATAATGTACAACGTATAACGTACAACGTACAACGGGTAACGTATAACGTATAACATATAACTTATAACGTCCAGCGTATAACGTACAGCGTATAACGTATAACGTATAACGTAAAACGTACAACGTATAACGTACAGCGTATAACGTACAGCGTATAACGTACAGCGTGTAACGTACAGCGTATAACGTATAACGTATAACGTATAACGTATAACGTATAACGTATAACGTATAACGTATAACGTATAACGTATATCGTATAACGTATAACGTATAACGTATAACGTATAACGTATAACGTACAACGTACAACGTGTAACGTATAACGTATAACGTATATCGTATAACGTATAACGTATAACGTATAACGTATGACGTACAACGTGTAACGTATAACGTATAACGTACAGCGTATAACGTATAACGTACAACGTATAACGTACAACGTATAACGTACAACGTATAACGTATAACGTATAAGGTACAACGTACAACGTGTAACGTATAACGTATAACGTATATCGTATAACGTATAACGTATAACGTACAGCGTATAACGTATAACATACAACGTATAACGTACAACGTATAACGTACAACGTATAACGTACAACGTATAACGTACAACGTGTAACGTATAACGTATAACGTACAGCGTATAACGTATAACGTACAACGTATAATGTACAACGTATAACGTACAAGGTACAACGGGTAACGTATAACGTATAATATATAACTTATAACGTACAGCGTATAACGTACAGCGTATAACGTATAACGTATAACGTAAAACGTACAACGTATAACGTACAGCGTATAACGTACAGCGTATAACGTACAGCGTATAACGTATAACGTATAACGTATAACGTATAACGTATAACGTATAACGTATAACGTATATCGTATAACGTATAACGTATAACGTATAACGTATAACGTATAACGTATAACATATAACGTATAACGTATAACGTACAGCGTATAACGTATAACATACAACGTATAACGTACAACGTACAACGTGTAACGTATAACGTATAACGTATAACGTACAGCGTATAACGTACAGCGTATAACGTACAGCGTATAACGTATAACGTATAACGTATAACGTATAACGTGTAACGTATAACGTATAACGTACAGCGTATAACTTACAGCGAATAACGTATAAGGTATAACGTACAACGTATAACGTATACCGTATACCGTATAACGTATAACGTATAACGTATAACGTATAACGTATAACGTATAACGTATAACGTATAACGTATAACGTATAACGTATAACGTATAACGTATAACGTATAAAGTATAACGTACGTCGTACAACGTTTTACGTATAACATATAACGTACAACATATAACGTACAACGTATAACGTATAACGTATAACGTATAACGTACAACGTATAACGTACAACGTATAACGTACAACGTATAACGTACAACGTATAACGTACAACGTATAACGTACAACGTACAACGTATAACGTACAACGTATAACGTACAACGTTCAACGTGTAACGTATAACGTATAACGTATATCGTATAACGTATAACGTATAACGTATAACGTATAACGTATACCGTATAACATATAACGTATAACGTATAACGTACAGCGTATAACGTATAACATACAACGTATAACGTACAACGTACAACGTGTAACGTATAACGTATAACGTATAACGTACAGCGTATAACGTACAGCGTATAACGTACAGCGTATAACGTATAACGTATAACGTGTAACGTATAACGTATAACGTACAGCGTATAACGTACAGCGAATAACGTATAAGGTATAACGTACAACGTATAACGTATACCGTATACCGTATAACGTATAACGTATAACGTATAACGTATAACGTATAACGTATAACGTATAACGTATAACGTATAACGTATAACGTATAACGTATAACGTACATCGTACAACGTGTAACGTATAACATATAACGTACAACATATAACGTACAACGTATAACGTATAGCGTGTATCGTATAACGTATAACGTATAACGTATAACGTATAACGTATAACGTATAACGTATAACGTATAACGTAGAACGTATAACGTATAACGTATAACGTATAACGTACATCGTACAACGTGTAACGTATAACATATAACGTACAACATATAACGTACAACGTATAACGTATAACGTATAACGTATAACGTATAACGTATAACGTAAAACGTATAATGTACAACGTATAACGTACAACGTACAATGTATAACGTACAACGTATAACGTACAACGTACAACGTGAAACGTATAACGTATAACGTATATCGTATAACGTATAACGTATAACGTATAACGTATAACGTATAACGTATAACGTATAACGTATATCGTATAACGTACATCGTACAACGTGTAACGTATAACATATAACGTACAACATATAACGTACAACGTATAACGTATAACGTATAACGTATAACGTACAACGTATAACGTACAACGTATAACGTACAACGTACAACGTATAACGTACAACGTATAACGTACAACGTACAACGTGTAACGTATAACGTATAACGTATATCGTATAACGTACATCGTACAACGTGTAACGTATAACATATAACGTACAACATATAACGTACAACGTATAACGTATAACGTGTATCGTATAACGTATAACGTATAACGTATAACGTATAACGTATAACGTATAACGTATAACGTATAACGTATAACGTATAATGTATAACGTATAACGTATAACGTATAACGTATAACGTATAACGTATAACGTATAACGTATAACATATAACGTATAACGTATAACGTACAGCGTAAAACGTACAGCGCATAACGTATAACGTATAACGTGTAACGTATAACGTATAACGTAAAGCGTATAACTTACAGCGTATAACGTATAAGGTATAACGTACAACGTATAACGTATACCGTATACCGTATAACGTATAACGTATAACGTATAACGTATAACGTATAACGTATAACGTATAACGTATAACGTATAACGTATAACGTATAACGTATAACGTATAACGTATAACGTATAACGTATAACGTACATCGTACAACGTGTAACGTATAACATATAACGTACAACATATAACGTACAACGTATAACGTATAACGTATAACGTAAAACGTATAACGTACAACGTATAACGTACAACGTACAACGTATAACGTACAACGTATAACGTACAACGTACAACGTGTAACGTATAACGTATAACGTATATCGTATAACGTATAACGTATAACGTATAACGTATAACGTATATCGTATAACGTACATCGTACAACGTGTAACGTATAACATATAACGTACAACATATAACGTACAACGTATAACGTATAACGTATAACGTATAACGTACAACGTATAACGTACAACGTACAACGTACAACGTACAACGTATAACGTACAACGTATAACGTACAACGTACAACGTGTAACGTATAACGTATAACGTATATCGTATAACGTACATCGTACAACGTGTAACGTATAACATATAACGTACAACATATAACGTACAACGTATAACGTATAACGTATAACGTATAACGTACAACGTATAATGTACAACGTATAACGTACAACGTATAACGTACAACGTATAACGTACAACGTACAACGTATAACGTACAACGTGTAACGTACAACGTACAACGTGTAACGTATAACGTATAACGTATATCGTATAACGTATAACGTATAACATATAACGTATAACGTACAACGTGTAACGTATAACGTATAACGTACAGCGTATAACGTATAACGTACAACGTATAACGTACAACGTATAACGTACAACGTATAACGTATATCGTATAACGTACATCGTACAACGTGTAACGTATAACATATAACGTACAACATATAACGTACAACGTATAACGTATAACGTGTATCGTATAACGTATAACGTATAACGTATAACGTATAACGTATAACGTATAACGTATAACGTATAACGTATAACGTATAACGTATAACGTATAACGTGTAACGTATAACGTATAACGTATATCGTATAACGTACATCGTACAACGTGTAACGTATAACATATAACGTACAACATATAACGTACAACGTATAACGTATAACGTATAACGTATAACGTACAACGTATAATGTACAACGTATAACGTACAACGTATAACGTACAACGTATAACGTACAACGTACAACGTATAACGTACAACGTGTAACGTACAACGTACAACGTGTAACGTATAACGTATAACGTATATCGTATAACGTATAACGTATAACATATAACGTATAACGTACAACGTACAACGTATAACGTACAACGTACAACGTATAACGTACAACGTATAACGTACAACGTACAACGTGTAACGTATAACGTATAACGTATATCGTATAACGTACATCGTACAACGTGTAACGTATAACATATAACATACAACATATAACGTACAACGTATAACGTATAACGTGTATCGTATAACGTATAACGTATAACGTATAACGTATAACGTATAACGTATAACGTATAACGTATAACGTATAACGTATAACGTATAACGTATAACGTATAACGTATAACGTATAACGTATAACGTATAACGTATAACGTATAACATATAACGTATAACGTATAACGTACAGCGTAAAACGTACAGCGCATAACGTATAACGTATAACGTGTAACGTATAACGTATAACGTACAGCGTATAACTTACAGCGTATAACGTATAAGGTATAACGTACAACGTATAACGTATACCGTATACCGTATAACGTATAACGTATAACGTATAACGTATAACGTATAACGTATAACGTATAACGTATAACGTATAACGTATAACGTATAACGTATAACGTATAACGTATAACGTATAACGTATAACGTACATCGTACAACGTGTAACGTATAACATATAACGTACAACATATAACGTACAACGTATAACGTATAACGTATAACGTAAAACGTATAACGTACAACGTATAACGTACAACGTACAACGTATAACGTACAACGTATAACGTACAACGTACAACGTGTAACGTATAACGTATAACGTATATCGTATAACGTATAACGTATAACGTATAACGTATAACGTATATCGTATAACGTACATCGTACAACGTGTAACGTATAACATATAACGTACAACATATAACGTACAACGTATAACGTATAACGTATAACGTATAACGTACAACGTATAACGTACAACGTACAACGTACAACGTACAACGTATAACGTACAACGTATAACGTACAACGTACAACGTGTAACGTATAACGTATAACGTATATCGTATAACGTACATCGTACAACGTGTAACGTATAACATATAACGTACAACATATAACGTACAACGTATAACGTATAACGTATAACGTATAACGTACAACGTATAATGTACAACGTATAACGTACAACGTATAACGTACAACGTATAACGTACAACGTACAACGTATAACGTACAACGTGTAACGTACAACGTACAACGTGTAACGTATAACGTATAACGTATATCGTATAACGTATAACGTATAACATATAACGTATAACGTACAACGTGTAACGTATAAGGTATAACGTACAGCGTATAACGTATAACGTACAACGTATAACGTACAACGTATAACGTACAACGTATAACGTATAACGTATAAGGTACAACGTACAACGTGTAACGTATAACGTATAACGTATATCGTATAACGTATAACGTATAACGTACAGCGTATAACGTATAACATACAACGTACAACGTGTAACGTATAACGTATAACGTATAACGTATATCGTGTAACGTATAACGTATAACGTACAGCGTATAACGTATAACATACAACGTATAACGTACAACGTATAACGTACAACGTATAACGTACAACGTATCACGTACAACGTACAACGTGTAACGTATAACGTATAACGTACAGCGTATAACGTATAACATACAACATATAATGTACAACGTATAACGTACAACGTACAACGGGTAACGTATAACGTATAACATATAACTTATAACGTACAGCGTATAACGTACAGCGTATAACGTATAACGTATAACGTAAAACGTACAACGTATAACGTACAGCGTATAACGTACAGCGTATAACGTATAACGTATAACGTATAACGTATAACGTATAACATATAACGTATAACGTATAACGTACAGCGTATAACGTATAACATACAACGTATAACGTACAACGTACAACGTGTAACGTATAACGTATAACGTATAACGTACAGCGTATAACGTACAGCGTATAACGTACAGCGTATAACGTATAACGTATAACGTATAACGTGTAACGTATAACGTATAACGTACAGCGTATAACGTGTAACGTATAACGTATAACGTACAGCGTATAACGTATAACGTACAACGTATAATGTACAACGTATAACGTACAACGTACAACGGGTAACGTATAACGTATAACATATAACTTATAACGTACAGCGTATAACGTGTAACGTATAACGTATAACGTATAACGTATAACGTATAACGTATAACGTATAACGTATAACGTATAACGTATATCATATAACGTATAACGTATAACGTATAACGTATAACGTGTAACGTATAACGTATAACGTACAGCGTATAACGTACAGCGAATAACGTATAAGGTATAACGTACAACGTATAACGTATACCGTATACCGTATAACGTATAACGTATAACGTATAACGTATAACGTATAACGTATAACGTATAACGTATAACGTATAACGTATAACGTATAACGTATAACGTATAACGTATAACGTATAACGTATAACGTATAACGTATAACGTATAACGTATAACGTATAACGTATAACGTATAACGTATAACGTATAACGTATAACGTATAACGTATAACGTATAACGTATAACGTATAACGTATAACGTATAACGTATAACGTATAACGTATAACGTATAACGTATAACGTATAACGTATAACGTATAACGTATAACGTATAACGTATAACGTATAACGTATAACGTATAACGTATAACGTATAACGTATAACGTATAACGTATAACGTATAACGTATAACGTATAACGTATAACGTACATCGTACAACGTGTAACGTATAACGTATAACGTATAACGTATAACGTATAACGTATAACGTACAACGTGTAACGTATAACGTATAACGTACAGCGTATAACGTATAACGTACAACGTATAACGTACAACGTATAACGTACAACGTATAACGTATAACGTATAAGGTATAACGTACAGCGTATAACGTACAACGTATAACGTATAACGTATAACGTACAGCGTATAACGTACAGCGTATAACGTATAACGTATAACGTATAACGTACAACGTATAACGTATAACGTACAGCGTATAACGTACAGCGTATAACGTATAACATACAACGTATAACGTACAACGTACAACGTATAACGTACAACGTATAACGTACAACGTATAACGTATAACGTATAAGGTATAACGTACAGCGTATAACGTACAACGTATAACGTATAACGTATAACGTACAGCGTATATCGTACAGCGTATAACGTACAGCGTATAACGTACAGCGTATAACGTATAACGTATAACGTATAACGTATAACGTATATCGTATAACGTATAACGTATAACGTATAACGTATAACGTATAACGTATAACGTATAACATATAACGTATAACGTATAACGTACAGCGTATAACGTATAACATACATCGTATAACGTACAACGTACAACGTGTAACGTATAACGTATAACGTACATCGTACAACGTGTAACGTATAACATATAACGTACAACATATAACGTACAACGTATAACGTATAACGTACAACGTATAACGTACAACGTATAACGTACAACGTATAACGTACAACGTATAATGTACAACGTATAACGTACAACGTACAACGGGTAACGTATAACGTATAACGTATAACGTACAACGTATAATGTACAACGTATAACGTACAACGTACAACGGGTAACGTATAACGTATAACGTATAACTTATAACGTACAGCGTATAACGTACAGCGTATAACGTATAACGTACAACGTATAACGTATAACGTACAGCGTATAACGTACAGCGTATAACGTACAGCGTATAACGTACAGCGTATAACGTATAACGTATAACGTATAACGTATAACGTATGACGTATAACGTATAACGTATAACGTATAACGTATAACGTATAACGTATAACGTATAACGTATAACGTATAACGTATAACGTATATCATATAACGTATAACGTATAACGTATAACGTATAACGTGTAACGTATAACGTATAACGTACAGCGTATAACGTACAGCGAATAACGTATAAGGTATAACGTACAACGTATAACGTATACCGTATACCGTATAACGTATAACGTATAACGTATAACGTATAACGTATAACGTATAACGTATAACGTATAACGTATAACGTATAACGTATAACGTATAACGTATAACGTGTAACGTATAACGTATAACGTACAGCGTATAACGTACAGCGAATAACGTATAAGGTATAACGTACAACGTATAACGTATACCGTATACCGTATAACGTATAACGTATAACGTATAACGTATAACGTATAACGTATAACGTATAACGTACAGCGTATAACGTATAACGTACAACGTATAACGTACAACGTATAACGTACAACGTATAACGTATAACGTATAAGGTACAACGTACAACGTGTAACGTATAACGTATAACGTATATCGTATAACGTATAACGTATAACGTACAGCGTATAACGTATAACATACAACGTATAACGTACAACGTATAACGTACAACGTATAACGTACAACGTATAACGTACAACGTACAACGTGTAACGTATAACGTATAACGTACAGCGTATAACGTATAACGTACAACGTATAATGTACAACGTATAACGTACAAGGTACAACGGGTAACGTATAACGTATAATATATAACTTATAACGTACAGCGTATAACGTACAGCGTATAACGTATAACGTATAACGTAAAACGTACAACGTATAACGTACAGCGTATAACGTACAGCGTATAACGTACAGCGTATAACGTACAGCGTATAACGTATAACGTATAACGTATAACGTATAACGTATAACGTATAACGTATAACGTATATCGTATAACGTATAACGTATAACGTATAACGTATAACGTATAACGTATAACATATAACGTATAACGTATAACGTACAGCGTATAACGTATAACACACAACGTATTACGTACAACGTACAACGTGTAACGTATAACGTATAACGTATAACGTACAGCGTATAACGTACAGCGTATAACGTACAGCGTATAACGTATAACGTATAACGTATAACGTATAACGTGTAACGTATAACGTATAACGTACAGCGTATAACTTACAGCGAATAACGTATAAGGTATAACGTACAACGTATAACGTATACCGTATACCGTATAACGTATAACGTATAACGTATAACGTATAACGTATAACGTATAACGTATAACGTATAACGTATAACATATAACGTATAACGTATAACGTATAACGTATAAAGTATAACGTACGTCGTACAACGTTTTACGTATAACATATAACGTACAACATATAACGTACAACGTATAACGTATAACGTATAACGTATAACGTACAACGTATAACGTACAACGTATAACGTACAACGTATAACGTACAACGTATAACGTACAACGTATAACGTACAACGTACAACGTATAACGTACAACGTATAACGTACAACGTTCAACGTGTAACGTATAACGTATAACGTATATCGTATAACGTATAACGTATAACGTATAACGTATAACGTATAACGTATAACGTACAACGTGTAACGTATAACGTATAACGTATAACGTATAACGTATACCGTATAACATATAACGTATAACGTATAACGTACAGCGTATAACGTATAACATACAACGTATAACGTACAACGTACAACGTGTAACGTATAACGTATAACGTATAACGTACAACGTATAACGTACAGCGTATAACGTACAGCGTATAACGTATAACGTATAACGTGTAACGTATAACGTATAACGTACAGCGTATAACGTACAGCGAATAACGTATAAGGTATAACGTACAACGTATAACGTATACCGTATACCGTATAACGTATAACGTATAACGTATAACGTATAACGTATAACGTATAACGTATAACGTATAACGTATAACGTATAACGTATAACGTATAACGTATAACGTATAACGTACATCGTACAACGTGTAACGTATAACATATAACGTACAACATATAACGTACAACGTATAACGTATAGCGTGTATCGTATAACGTATAACGTATAACGTATAACGTATAACGTATAACGTATAACGTATAACGTATAACGTAGAACGTATAACGTATAACGTATAACGTATAACGTATAACGTATAACGTATAACGTATAACGTATAACGTATAACGTATAACGTATAACGTATAACGTATAACGTATAACGTATAACGTATAACGTATAACGTATAACGTATAACGTATAACGTATAACGTATAACGTATAACGTACATCGTACAACGTGTAACGTATAACGTATAACGTATAACGTATAACGTATAACGTATAACGTACAACGTGTAACGTATAACGTATAACGTACAGCGTATAACGTATAACGTACAACGTATAACGTACAACGTATAACGTACAACGTATAACGTATAACGTATAAGGTATAACGTACAGCGTATAACGTACAACGTATAACGTATAACGTATAACGTACAGCGTATAACGTACAGCGTATAACGTATAACGTATAACGTATAACGTACAACGTATAACGTATAACGTACAGCGTATAACGTACAGCGTATAACGTATAACATACAACGTATAACGTACAACGTACAACGTACAACGTATAACGTACAACGTATAACGTATAACGTATAAGGTATAACGTACAGCGTATAACGTACAACGTATAACGTATAACGTATAACGTACAGCGTATATCGTACAGCGTATAACGTACAGCGTATAACGTACAGCGTATAACGTATAACGTATAACGTATAACGTATAACGTATATCGTATAACGTATAACGTATAACGTATAACGTATAACGTATAACGTATAACGTATAACATATAACGTATAACGTATAACGTACAGCGTATAACGTATAACATACATCGTATAACGTACAACGTACAACGTGTAACGTATAACGTATAACGTACATCGTACAACGGGTAACGTATAACGTATAACGTATAACGTACAACGTATAATGTACAACGTATAACGTACAACGTACAACGGGTAACGTATAACGTATAACGTATAACTTATAACGTACAGCGTATAACGTACAGCGTATAACGTATAACGTACAACGTATAACGTACAGCGTATAACGTATAACGTATAACGTATAACGTACAACGTATAACGTATAACGTATAACGTATATCGTATAACGTATAACGTATAACGTATAACGTATAACATATAACGTACAACATATAACGTACAACGTATAACGTATAACGTATAACGTATAACGTACAACGTATAACGTACAACGTATAACGTACAACGTATAATGTACAACGTATAACGTACAACGTACAACGGGTAACGTATAACGTATAACGTATAACGTACAACGTATAATGTACAACGTATAACGTACAACGTACAACGGGTAACGTATAACGTATAACGTATAACTTATAACGTACAGCGTATAACGTACAGCGTATAACGTATAACGTACAACGTATAACGTATAACGTACAGCGTATAACGTACAGCGTATAACGTACAGCGTATAACGTACAGCGTATAACGTATAACGTATAACGTATAACGTATAACGTATGACGTATAACGTATAACGTATAACGTATAACGTATAACGTATAACGTATAACGTATAACGTATAACGTATAACGTATATCATATAACGTATAACGTATAACGTATAACGTATAACGTGTAACGTATAACGTATAACGTACAGCGTATAACGTACAGCGAATAACGTATAAGGTATAACGTACAACGTATAACGTATACCGTATACCGTATAACGTATAACGTATAACGTATAACGTATAACGTATAACGTATAACGTATAACGTATAACGTATAACGTATAACGTATAACGTATAACGTATAACGTATAACGTATAACGTATAACGTGTAACGTATAACGTATAACGTACAGCGTATAACGTACAGCGAATAACGTATAAGGTATAACGTACAACGTATAACGTATACCGTATACCGTATAACGTATAACGTATAACGTATAACGTATAACGTATAACGTATAACGTATAACGTACAGCGTATAACGTATAACGTACAACGTATAACGTACAACGTATAACGTACAACGTATAACGTATAACGTATAAGGTACAACGTACAACGTGTAACGTATAACGTATAACGTATATCGTATAACGTATAACGTATAACGTACAGCGTATAACGTATAACATACAACGTATAACGTACAACGTATAACGTACAACGTATAACGTACAACGTATAACGTACAACGTACAACGTGTAACGTATAACGTATAACGTACAGCGTATAACGTATAACGTACAACGTATAATGTACAACGTATAACGTACAAGGTACAACGGGTAACGTATAACGTATAATATATAACTTATAACGTACAGCGTATAACGTACAGCGTATAACGTATAACGTATAACGTAAAACGTACAACGTATAACGTACAGCGTATAACGTACAGCGTATAACGTACAGCGTATAACGTACAGCGTATAACGTATAACGTATAACGTATAACGTATAACGTATAACGTATAACGTATAACGTATATCGTATAACGTATAACGTATAACGTATAACGTATAACGTATAACGTATAACGTATAACATATAACGTATAACGTATAACGTACAGCGTATAACGTATAACACACAACGTATTACGTACAACGTACAACGTGTAACGTATAACGTATAACGTATAACGTACAGCGTATAACGTACAGCGTATAACGTACAGCGTATAACGTATAACGTATAACGTATAACGTATAACGTGTAACGTATAACGTATAACGTACAGCGTATAACTTACAGCGAATAACG
The DNA here is from genome assembly GCA_916610235.2 of Lasioglossum morio. Taxonomy (NCBI): domain Eukaryota; kingdom Metazoa; phylum Arthropoda; class Insecta; order Hymenoptera; family Halictidae; genus Lasioglossum; species Lasioglossum morio. The sequence continues at coordinate 313,104 of CAKAJA020000392.1, forward strand.
TATAAGGTATAACGTACAACGTATAACATATACCGTATACCGTATAACGTATAACGTATAACGTATAACGTATAACGTATAACGTATAACGTATAACGTATAACGTATAACGTATAACGTATAACGTATAACGTATAACGTATAACGTATAAAGTATAACGTACGTCGTACAACGTTTTACGTATAACATATAACGTACAACATATAACGTACAACGTATAACGTATAACGTATAACGTATAACGTACAACGTATAACGTACAACGTATAACGTACAACGTATAACGTACAACGTATAACGTACAACGTATAACGTACAACGTACAACGTATAACGTACAACGTATAACGTACAACGTTCAACGTGTAACGTATAACGTATAACGTATATCGTATAACGTATAACGTATAACGTATAACGTATAACGTATAACGTATAACGTACAACGTGTAACGTATAACGTATAACGTATAACGTATAACGTATACCGTATAACATATAACGTATAACGTATAACGTACAGCGTATAACGTATAACATACAACGTATAACGTACAACGTACAACGTGTAACGTATAACGTATAACGTATAACGTACAGCGTATAACGTACAGCGTATAACGTACAGCGTATAACGTATAACGTATAACGTGTAACGTATAACGTATAACGTACAGCGTATAACGTACAGCGAATAACGTATAAGGTATAACGTACAACGTATAACGTATACCGTATACCGTATAACGTATAACGTATAACGTATAACGTATAACGTATAACGTATAACGTATAACGTATAACGTATAACGTATAACGTATAACGTATAACGTATAACGTATAACGTACATCGTACAACGTGTAACGTATAACATATAACGTACAACATATAACGTACAACGTATAACGTATAGCGTGTATCGTATAACGTATAACGTATAACGTATAACGTATAACGTATAACGTATAACGTATAACGTATAACGTAGAACGTATAACGTATAACGTATAACGTATAACGTACATCGTACAACGTGTAACGTATAACATATAACGTACAACATATAACGTACAACGTATAACGTATAACGTATAACGTATAACGTATAACGTATAACGTATAACGTAAAACGTATAACGTACAACGTATAACGTACAACGTACAACGTATAACGTACAACGTATAACGTACAACGTACAACGTGAAACGTATAACGTATAACGTATATCGTATAACGTATAACGTATAACGTATAACGTATAACGTATAACGTATAACGTATAACGTATATCGTATAACGTACATCGTACAACGTGTAACGTATAACATATAACGTACAACATATAACGTACAACGTATAACGTATAACGTATAACGTATAACGTACAACGTATAACGTACAACGTATAACGTACAACGTACAACGTATAACGTACAACGTATAACGTACAACGTACAACGTGTAACGTATAACGTATAACGTATATCGTATAACGTACATCGTACAACGTGTAACGTATAACATATAACGTACAACATATAACGTACAACGTATAACGTATAACGTGTATCGTATAACGTATAACGTATAACGTATAACGTATAACGTATAACGTATAACGTATAACGTATAACGTATAACGTATAACGTATAACGTATAACATATAACGTATAACGTATAACGTACAGCGTAAAACGTACAGCGCATAACGTATAACGGATAACGTGTAACGTATAACGTATAACGTACAGCGTATAACTTACAGCGTATAACGTATAAGGTATAACGTACAACGTATAACGTATACCCTATACCGTATAACGTATAACGTATAACGTATAACGTATAACGTATAACGTATAACGTATAACGTATAACGTATAACGTATAACGTATAACGTATAACGTATAACGTATAACGTATAACGTATAACGTACATCGTACAACGTGTAACGTATAACATATAACGTACAACATATAACGTACAACGTATAACGTATAACGTATAACGTAAAACGTATAACGTACAACGTATAACGTACAACGTACAACGTATAACGTACAACGTATAACGTACAACGTACAACGTGTAACGTATAACGTATAACGTATATCGTATAACGTATAACGTATAACGTATAACGTATAACGTATATCGTATAACGTACATCGTACAACGTGTAACGTATAACATATAACGTACAACATATAACGTACAACGTATAACGTATAACGTATAACGTATAACGTACAACGTATAACGTACAACGTACAACGTACAACGTACAACGTATAACGTACAACGTATAACGTACAACGTACAACGTGTAACGTATAACGTATAACGTATATCGTATAACGTACATCGTACAACGTGTAACGTATAACATATAACGTACAACATATAACGTACAACGTATAACGTATAACGTATAACGTATAACGTACAACGTATAATGTACAACGTATAACGTACAACGTATAACGTACAACGTATAACGTACAACGTACAACGTATAACGTACAACGTGTAACGTACAACGTACAACGTGTAACGTATAACGTATAACGTATATCGTATAACGTATAACGTATAACATATAACGTATAACGTACAACGTGTAACGTATAACGTATAACGTACAGCGTATAACGTATAACGTACAACGTATAACGTACAACGTATAACGTACAACGTATAACGTATAACGTATAAGGTACAACGTACAACGTGTAACGTATAACGTATAACGTATATCGTATAACGTATAACGTATAACGTACAGCGTATAACGTATAACATACAACGTACAACGTGTAACGTATAACGTATAACGTATAACGTATATCGTGTAACGTATAACGTATAACGTACAGCGTATAACGTATAACATACAACGTATAACGTACAACGTATAACGTACAACGTATAACGTACAACGTATCACGTACAACGTACAACGTGTAACGTATAACGTATAACGTACAGCGTATAACGTATAACATACAACATATAATGTACAACGTATAACGTACAACGTACAACGGGTAACGTATAACGTATAACATATAACTTATAACGTACAGCGTATAACGTACAGCGTATAACGTATAACGTATAACGTAAAACGTACAACGTATAACGTACAGCGTATAACGTACAGCGTATAACGTACAGCGTATAACGTACAGCGTATAACGTACAGCGTATAACGTATAACGTATAACGTATAACGTATAACGTATAACGTATAACGTATAACGTATAACGTATATCGTATAACGTATAACGTATAACGTATAACGTATAACGTATAACGTATAACGTATAACATATAACGTATAACGTATAACGTACAGCGTATAACGTATAACATACAACGTATAACGTACAACGTACAACGTGTAACGTATAACGTATAACGTATAACGTACAGCGTATAACGTACAGCGTATAACGTACAGCGTATAACGTATAACGTATAACGTATAACGTGTAACGTATAACGTATAACGTACAGCGTATAACGTGTAACGTATAACGTATAACGTACAGCGTATAACGTATAACGTACAACGTATAATGTACAACGTATAACGTACAACGTACAACGGGTAACGTATAACGTATAACATATAACTTATAACGTACAGCGTATAACGTGTAACGTATAACGTATAACGTATAACGTATAACGTATAACGTATAACGTATAACGTATAACGTATATCATATAACGTATAACGTATAACGTATAACGTATAACGTGTAACGTATAACGTATAACGTACAGCGTATAACGTACAGCGAATAACGTATAAGGTATAACGTACAACGTATAACGTATACCGTATACCGTATAACGTATAACGTATAACGTATAACGTATAACGTATAACGTATAACGTATAACGTATAACGTATAACGTATAACGTACATCGTACAACGTGTAACGTATAACGTATAACGTATAACGTATAACGTATAACGTACAACGTGTAACGTATAACGTACAACGTGTAACGTATAACGTATAACGTACAGCGTATAACGTATAACGTACAACGTATAACGTACAACGTATAACGTACAACGTATAACGTATAACGTATAAGGTATAACGTACAGCGTATAACGTACAACGTATAACGTATAACGTATAACGTACAGCGTATAACGTACAGCGTATAACGTACAGCGTATAACGTATAACGTATAACGTATAACGTATAACGTATAACGTATAACGTATAACGTATAACGTATATCGTATAACGTATAACGTATAACGTATAACGTATAACGTATAACGTATAACGTATAACATATAACGTATAACGTATAACGTACAGCGTATAACGTATAACATACAACGTATAACGTACAACGTACAACGTGTAACGTATAACGTATAACGTATAACGTACAGCGTATAACGTACAGCGTATAACGTACAGCGTATAACGTATAACGTATAACGTATAACGTGTAACGTATAACGTATAACGTACAGCGTATAACGTGTAACGTATAACGTATAACGTACAGCGTATAACGTATAACGTACAACGTATAATGTACAACGTATAACGTACAACGTACAACGGGTAACGTATAACGTATAACATATAACTTATAACGTACAGCGTATAACGTGTAACGTATAACGTATAACGTATAACGTATAACGTATAACGTATAACGTATAACGTATAACGTATATCATATAACGTATAACGTATAACGTATAACGTATAACGTGTAACGTATAACGTATAACGTACAGCGTATAACGTACAGCGAATAACGTATAAGGTATAACGTACAACGTATAACGTATACCGTATACCGTATAACGTATAACGTATAACGTATAACGTATAACGTATAACGTATAACGTATAACGTATAACGTATAACGTATAACGTACATCGTACAACGTGTAACGTATAACGTATAACGTATAACGTATAACGTATAACGTACAACGTGTAACGTATAACGTATAACGTACAGCGTATAACGTATAACGTACAACGTATAACGTACAACGTATAACGTACAACGTATAACGTATAACGTATAAGGTATAACGTACAGCGTATAACGTACAACGTATAACGTATAACGTATAACGTACAGCGTATAACGTACAGCGTATAACGTATAACGTATAACGTATAACGTACAACGTATAACGTACAGCGTATAACGTACAGCGTATAACGTATAACATACAACGTATAACGTACAACGTACAACGTATAACGTACAACGTATAACGTACAACGTATAACGTATAACGTATAAGGTATAACGTACAGCGTATAACGTACAACGTATAACGTATAACGTATAACGTACAGCGTATATCGTACAGCGTATAACGTACAGCGTATAACGTACAGCGTATAACGTATAACGTATAACGTATAACGTATAACGTATATCGTATAACGTATAACGTATAACGTATAACGTATAACGTATAACGTATAACGTATAACATATAACGTATAACGTATAACGTACAGCGTATAACGTATAACATACATCGTATAACGTACAACGTACAACGTGTAACGTATAACGTATAACGTACATCGTACAACGTGTAACGTATAACATATAACGTACAACATATAACGTACAACGTATAACGTATAACGTATAACGTATAACGTACAACGTATAACGTACAACGTATAACGTACAACGTATAATGTACAACGTATAACGTACAACGTACAACGGGTAACGTATAACGTATAACGTATAACGTACAACGTATAATGTACAACGTATAACGTACAACGTACAACGGGTAACGTATAACGTATAACGTATAACTTATAACGTACAGCGTATAACGTACAGCGTATAACGTATAACGTACAACGTATAACGTATAACGTACAGCGTATAACGTACAGCGTATAACGTACAGCGTATAACGTACAGCGTATAACGTATAACGTATAACGTATAACGTATAACGTATGACGTATAACGTATAACGTATAACGTATAACGTATAACGTATAACGTATAACGTATAACGTATAACGTATATCATATAACGTATAACGTATAACGTATAACATATAACGTGTAACGTATAACGTATAACGTACTGCGTATAACGTACAGCGAATAACGTATAAGGTATAACGTACAACGTATAACGTATACCGTATACCGTATAACGTATAACGTATAACGTATAACGTATAACGTATAACGTATAACGTACAGCGTATAACGTATAACGTACAACGTATAATGTACAACGTATAACGTACAACGTATAACGTATAACGTATAAGGTACAACGTACAACGTGTAACGTATAACGTATAACGTATATCGTATAACGTATAACGTATAACGTACAGCGTATAACGTATAACATACAACGTATAACGTACAACGTATAACGTACAACGTATAACGTACAACGTATAACGTACAACGTACAACGTGTAACGTATAACGTATAACGTACAGCGTATAACGTATAACGTACAACGTATAATGTACAACGTATAACGTACAAGGTACAACGGGTAACGTATAACGTATAATATATAACTTATAACGTACAGCGTATAACGTACAGCGTATAACGTATAACGTATAACGTAAAACGTACAACGTATAACGTACAGCGTATAACGTACAGCGTATAACGTACAGCGTATAACGTACAGCGTATAACGTATAACGTATAACGTATAACGTATAACGTATAACGTATAACGTATATCGTGTAACGTATAACGTATAACGTACAGCGTATAACGTATAACATACAACGTATAACGTACAACGTATAACGTACAACGTATAACGTACAACGTATCACGTACAACGTACAACGTGTAACGTATAACGTATAACGTACAGCGTATAACGTATAACATACAACATATAATGTACAACGTATAACGTACAACGTACAACGGGTAACGTATAACGTATAACATATAACTTATAACGTACAGCGTATAACGTACAGCGTATAACGTATAACGTATAACGTAAAACGTACAACGTATAACGTACAGCGTATAACGTACAGCGTATAACGTATAACGTATAACGTATAACGTATAACGTATAACATATAACGTATAACGTATAACGTACAGCGTATAACGTATAACATACAACGTATAACGTACAACGTACAACGTGTAACGTATAACGTATAACGTATAACGTACAGCGTATAACGTACAGCGTATAACGTACAGCGTATAACGTATAACGTATAACGTATAACGTGTAACGTATAACGTATAACGTACAGCGTATAACGTGTAACGTATAACGTATAACGTACAGCGTATAACGTATAACGTACAACGTATAATGTACAACGTATAACGTACAACGTACAACGGGTAACGTATAACGTATAACATATAACTTATAACGTACAGCGTATAACGTGTAACGTATAACGTATAACGTATAACGTATAACGTATAACGTATAACGTATAACGTATAACGTATATCATATAACGTATAACGTATAACGTATAACGTATAACGTGTAACGTATAACGTATAACGTACAGCGTATAACGTACAGCGAATAACGTATAAGGTATAACGTACAACGTATAACGTATACCGTATACCGTATAACGTATAACGTATAACGTATAACGTATAACGTATAACGTATAACGTATAACGTATAACGTATAACGTATAACGTATAACGTATAACGTATAACGTATAACGTATAACGTATAACGTATAACGTATAACGTATAACGTATAACGTATAACGTATAACGTATAACGTATAACGTATAACGTATAACGTATAACGTATAACGTATAACGTATAACGTATAACGTATAACGTATAACGTATAACGTATAACGTATAACGTATAACGTATAACGTATAACGTATAACGTATAACGTATAACGTATAACGTATAACGTATAACGTATAACGTATAACGTATAACGTATAACGTATAACGTATAACGTATAACGTATAACGTATAACGTATAACGTATAACGTATAACGTATAACGTATAACGTATAACGTATAACGTATAACGTATAACGTATAACGTATAACGTATAACGTATAACGTATAACGTATAACGTATAACGTATAACGTATAACGTACATCGTACAACGTGTAACGTATAACGTATAACGTATAACGTATAACGTATAACGTATAACGTACAACGTGTAACGTATAACGTATAACGTACAGCGTATAACGTATAACGTACAACGTATAACGTACAACGTATAACGTACAACGTATAACGTATAACGTATAAGGTATAACGTACAGCGTATAACGTACAACGTATAACGTATAACGTATAACGTACAGCGTATAACGTACAGCGTATAACGTATAACGTATAACGTATAACGTACAACGTATAACGTATAACGTACAGCGTATAACGTACAGCGTATAACGTATAACATACAACGTATAACGTACAACGTACAACGTATAACGTACAACGTATAACGTACAACGTATAACGTATAACGTATAAGGTATAACGTACAGCGTATAACGTACAACGTATAACGTATAACGTATAACGTACAGCGTATAACGTATAACATACAACGTATAACGTACAACGTACAACGTATAACGTACAACGTATAACGTATAACGTATAACGTATAACGTATAACGTATAACGTATAACGTATAACGTATAACGTATAACGTATAACGTATAACGTATAACGTATAACGTATAACGTATAACGTATAACGTACATCGTACAACGTGTAACGTATAACGTATAACGTACAGCGTATAACGTATAACATACATCGTATAACGTACAACGTACAACGTGTAACGTATAACGTATAACGTACATCGTACAACGTGTAACGTATAACATATAACGTACAACATATAACGTACAACGTATAACGTATAACGTATAACGTATAACGTACAACGTATAACGTACAACGTATAACGTACAACGTATAATGTACAACGTATAACGTACAACGTACAACGGGTAACGTATAACGTATAACGTATAACGTACAACGTATAATGTACAACGTATAACGTACAACGTACAACGGGTAACGTATAACGTATAACGTATAACTTATAACGTACAGCGTATAACGTACAGCGTATAACGTATAACGTACAACGTATAACGTATAACGTACAGCGTATAACGTACAGCGTATAACGTACAGCGTATAACGTACAGCGTATAACGTATAACGTATAACGTATAACGTATAACGTATGACGTATAACGTATAACGTATAACGTATAACGTATAACGTATAACGTATAACGTATAACGTATAACGTATATCATATAACGTATAACGTATAACGTATAACGTATAACGTGTAACGTATAACGTATAACGTACAGCGTATAACGTACAGCGAATAACGTATAAGGTATAACGTACAACGTATAACGTATACCGTATACCGTATAACGTATAACGTATAACGTATAACGTATAACGTATAACGTATAACGTATAACGTATAACGTATAACGTATAACGTGTAACGTATAACGTATAACGTACAGCGTATAACGTACAGCGAATAACGTATAAGGTATAACGTACAACGTATAACGTATACCGTATACCGTATAACGTATAACGTATAACGTATAACGTATAACGTATAACGTATAACGTATAACGTATAACGTACAGCGTATAACGTATAACGTACAACGTATAACGTACAACGTATAACGTACAACGTATAACGTATAACGTATAAGGTACAACGTACAACGTGTAACGTATAACGTATAACGTATATCGTATAACGTATAACGTATAACGTACAGCGTATAACGTATAACATACAACGTATAACGTACAACGTATAACGTACAACGTATAACGTACAACGTATAACGTACAACGTACAACGTGTAACGTATAACGTATAACGTACAGCGTATAACGTATAACGTACAACGTATAATGTACAACGTATAACGTACAAGGTACAACGGGTAACGTATAACGTATAATATATAACTTATAACGTACAGCGTATAACGTACAGCGTATAACGTATAACGTATAACGTAAAACGTACAACGTATAACGTACAGCGTATAACGTACAGCGTATAACGTACAGCGTATAACGTATAACGTATAACGTATAACGTATATCGTATAACGTATAACGTATAACGTATAACGTATAACGTATAACGTATAACGTATAACATATAACGTATAACGTATAACGTACAGCGTATAACGTATAACATACAACGTATAACGTACAACGTACAACGTGTAACGTATAACGTATAACGTATAACGTACAGCGTATAACGTACAGCGTATAACGTACAGCGTATAACGTATAACGTATAACGTATAACGTATAACGTGTAACGTATAACGTATAACGTACAGCGTATAACTTACAGCGAATAACGTATAAGGTATAACGTACAACGTATAACGTATACCGTATACCGTCTAACGTATAACGTATAACGTATAACGTATAACGTATAACGTATAACGTATAACGTATAACGTATAACGTATAACGTATAACGTATAACGTATAAAGTATAACGTACGTCGTACAACGTTTTACGTATAACATATAACGTACAACATATAACGTACAACGTATAACGTATAACGTATAACGTATAACGTATAACGTACAACGTATAACGTACAACGTATAACGTACAACGTATAACGTATAACGTATAAGGTATAACGTACAGCGTATAACGTACAACGTATAACGTATAACGTATAACGTACAGCGTATAACGTACAGCGTATAACGTATAACGTATAACGTATAACGTACAACGTATAACGTATAACGTACAGCGTATAACGTACAGCGTATAACGTATAACATACAACGTATAACGTACAACGTACAACGTATAACGTACAACGTATAACGTACAACGTATAACGTATAACGTATAAGGTATAACGTACAGCGTATAACGTACAACGTATAACGTATAACGTATAACGTACAGCGTATATCGTACAGCGTATAACGTACAGCGTATAACGTACAGCGTATAACGTATAACGTATAACGTATAACGTATAACGTATATCGTATAACGTATAACGTATAACGTATAACGTATAACGTATAACGTATAACGTATAACATATAACGTATAACGTATAACGTACAGCGTATAACGTATAACATACATCGTATAACGTACAACGTACAACGTGTAACGTATAACGTATAACGTACATCGTACAACGTGTAACGTATAACATATAACGTACAACATATAACGTACAACGTATAACGTATAACGTATAACGTATAACGTACAACGTATAACGTACAACGTATAACGTACAACGTATAATGTACAACGTATAACGTACAACGTACAACGGGTAACGTATAACGTATAACGTATAACGTACAACGTATAATGTACAACGTATAACGTACAACGTACAACGGGTAACGTATAACGTATAACGTATAACTTATAACGTACAGCGTATAACGTACAGCGTATAACGTATAACGTACAACGTATAACGTATAACGTACAGCGTATAACGTACAGCGTATAACGTACAGCGTATAACGTACAGCGTATAACGTATAACGTATAACGTATAACGTATAACGTATGACGTATAACGTATAACGTATAACGTATAACGTATAACGTATAACGTATAACGTATAACGTATAACGTATAACGTATAACGTATAACGTATAACGTATATCATATAACGTATAACGTATAACGTATAACATATAACGTGTAACGTATAACGTATAACGTACAGCGTATAACGTACAGCGAATAACGTATAAGGTATAACGTACAACGTATAACGTATACCGTATACCGTATAACGTATAACGTATAACGTATAACGTATAACGTATAACGTATAACGTACAGCGTATAACGTATAACGTACAACGTATAATGTACAACGTATAACGTACAACGTATAACGTATAACGTATAAGGTACAACGTACAACGTGTAACGTATAACGTATAACGTATATCGTATAACGTATAACGTATAACGTACAGCGTATAACGTATAACATACAACGTATAACGTACAACGTATAACGTACAACGTATAACGTACAACGTATAACGTACAACGTACAACGTGTAACGTATAACGTATAACGTACAGCGTATAACGTATAACGTACAACGTATAATGTACAACGTATAACGTACAAGGTACAACGGGTAACGTATAACGTATAATATATAACTTATAACGTACAGCGTATAACGTACAGCGTATAACGTATAACGTATAACGTAAAACGTACAACGTATAACGTACAGCGTATAACGTACAGCGTATAACGTACAGCGTATAACGTACAGCGTATAACGTATAACGTATAACGTATAACGTATAACGTATAACGTATAACGTATATCGTGTAACGTATAACGTATAACGTACAGCGTATAACGTATAACATACAACGTATAACGTACAACGTATAACGTACAACGTATAACGTACAACGTATCACGTACAACGTACAACGTGTAACGTATAACGTATAACGTACAGCGTATAACGTATAACATACAACATATAATGTACAACGTATAACGTACAACGTACAACGGGTAACGTATAACGTATAACATATAACTTATAACGTACAGCGTATAACGTACAGCGTATAACGTATAACGTATAACGTAAAACGTACAACGTATAACGTACAGCGTATAACGTACAGCGTATAACGTATAACGTATAACGTATAACGTATAACGTATAACATATAACGTATAACGTATAACGTACAGCGTATAACGTATAACATACAACGTATAACGTACAACGTACAACGTGTAACGTATAACGTATAACGTATAACGTACAGCGTATAACGTACAGCGTATAACGTACAGCGTATAACGTATAACGTATAACGTATAACGTGTAACGTATAACGTATAACGTAAAGCGTATAACGTGTAACGTATAACGTATAACGTACAGCGTATAACGTATAACGTACAACGTATAATGTACAACGTATAACGTACAACGTACAACGGGTAACGTATAACGTATAACATATAACTTATAACGTACAGCGTATAACGTGTAACGTATAACGTATAACGTATAACGTATAACGTATAACGTATAACGTATAACGTATAACGTATATCATATAACGTATAACGTATAACGTATAACGTATAACGTGTAACGTATAACGTATAACGTACAGCGTATAACGTACAGCGAATAACGTATAAGGTATAACGTACAACGTATAACGTATACCGTATACCGTATAACGTATAACGTATAACGTATAACGTATAACGTATAACGTATAACGTATAACGTATAACGTATAACGTATAACGTATAACGTATAACGTATAACGTATAACGTATAACGTATAACGTATAACGTATAACGTATAACGTATAACGTATAACGTATAACGTATAACGTATAACGTATAACGTATAACGTATAACGTATAACGTATAACGTATAACGTATAACGTATAACGTATAACGTATAACGTATAACGTATAACGTATAACGTATAACGTATAACGTATAACGTATAACGTATAACGTATAACGTATAACGTATAACGTATAACGTATAACGTATAACGTATAACGTATAACGTATAACGTATAACGTATAACGTATAACGTATAACGTATAACGTATAACGTATAACGTATAACGTATAACGTATAACGTATAACGTATAACGTATAACGTATAACGTATAACGTATAACGTACATCGTACAACGTGTAACGTATAACGTATAACGTATAACGTATAACGTATAACGTATAACGTACAACGTGTAACGTATAACGTATAACGTACAGCGTATAACGTATAACGTACAACGTATAACGTACAACGTATAACGTACAACGTATAACGTATAACGTATAAGGTATAACGTACAGCGTATAACGTACAACGTATAACGTATAACGTATAACGTACAGCGTATAACGTACAGCGTATAACGTATAAACTAAACGTATAACGTACAACGTATAACGTATAACGTACAGCGTATAACGTACAGCGTATAACGTATAACATACAACGTATAACGTACAACGTACAACGTATAACGTACAACGTATAACGTACAACGTATAACGTATAACGTATAAGGTATAACGTACAGCGTATAACGTACAACGTATAACGTATAACGTATAACGTACAGCGTATAACGTATAACATACAACGTATAACGTACAACGTACAACGTATAACGTACAACGTATAACGTATAACGTATAACGTATAACGTATAACGTATAACGTATAACGTATAACGTATAACGTATAACGTATAACGTATAACGTATAACGTATAACGTATAACGTATAACGTACATCGTACAACGTGTAACGTATAACGTATAACGTACAGCGTATAACGTATAACATACATCGTATAACGTACAACGTACAACGTGTAACGTATAACGTATAACGTACATCGTACAACGTGTAACGTATAACATATAACGTACAACATATAACGTACAACGTATAACGTATAACGTATAACGTATAACGTACAACGTATAACGTACAACGTATAACGTACAACGTATAATGTACAACGTATAACGTACAACGTACAACGGGTAACGTATAACGTATAACGTATAACGTACAACGTATAACGTACAACGTATAACGTACAACGTACAACGGGTAACGTATAACGTATAACGTATAACTTATAACGTACAGCGTATAACGTACAGCGTATAACGTATAACGTACAACGTATAACGTATAACGTACAGCGTATAACGTACAGCGTATAACGTACAGCGTATAACGTACAGCGTATAACGTATAACGTATAACGTATAACGTATAACGTATGACGTATAACGTATAACGTATAACGTATAACGTATAACGTATAACGTATAACGTATAACGTATAACGTATATCATATAACGTATAACGTATAACGTATAACGTATAACGTGTAACGTATAACGTATAACGTACAGCGTATAACGTACAGCGAATAACGTATAAGGTATAACGTACAACGTATAACGTATACCGTATACCGTATAACGTATAACGTATAACGTATAACGTATAACGTATAACGTATAACGTATAACGTATAACGTATAACGTATAACGTATAACGTGTAACGTATAACGTATAACGTACAGCGTATAACGTACAGCGAATAACGTATAAGGTATAACGTACAACGTATAACGTATACCGTATACCGTATAACGTATAACGTATAACGTATAACGTATAACGTATAACGTATAACGTATAACGTATAACGTACAGCGTATAACGTATAACGTACAACGTATAACGTACAACGTATAACGTACAACGTATAACGTATAACGTATAAGGTACAACGTACAACGTGTAACGTATAACGTATAACGTATATCGTATAACGTATAACGTATAACGTACAGCGTATAACGTATAACATACAACGTATAACGTACAACGTATAACGTACAACGTATAACGTACAACGTATAACGTACAACGTACAACGTGTAACGTATAACGTATAACGTACAGCGTATAACGTATAACGTACAACGTATAATGTACAACGTATAACGTACAAGGTACAACGGGTAACGTATAACGTATAATATATAACTTATAACGTACAGCGTATAACGTACAGCGTATAACGTATAACGTATAACGTAAAACGTACAACGTATAACGTACAGCGTATAACGTACAGCGTATAACGTACAGCGTATAACGTATAACGTATAACGTATAACGTATATCGTATAACGTATAACGTATAACGTATAACGTATAACGTATAACGTATAACGTATAACATATAACGTATAACGTATAACGTACAGCGTATAACGTATAACATACAACGTATAACGTACAACGTACAACGTGTAACGTATAACGTATAACGTATAACGTTCAGCGTATAACGTACAGCGTATAACGTACAGCGTATAACGTATAACGTATAACGTATAACGTATAACGTGTAACGTATAACGTATAACGTACAGCGTATAACTTACAGCGAATAACGTATAAGGTATAACGTACAACGTATAACGTATACCGTATACCGTATAACGTATAACGTATAACGTATAACGTATAACGTATAACGTATAACGTATAACGTATAACGTATAACGTATAACGTATAACGTATAACGTATAACGTATAACGTATAAAGTATAACGTACGTCGTACAACGTTTTACGTATAACATATAACGTACAACATATAACGTACAACGTATAACGTATAACGTATAACGTATAACGTATAACGTACAACGTATAACGTACAACGTATAACGTACAACGTATAACGTACAACGTATAACGTACAACGTATAACGTACAACGTACAACGTATAACGTACAACGTATAACGTACAACGTTCAACGTGTAACGTATAACGTATAACGTATATCGTATAACGTATAACGTATAACGTATAACGTATAACGTATAACGTACAACGTGTAACGTATAACGTATAACGTATAACGTATAACGTATACCGTATAACATATAACGTATAACGTATAACGTACAGCGTATAACGTATAACATACAACGTATAACGTACAACGTACAACGTGTAACGTATAACGTATAACGTATAACGTACAGCGTATAACGTACAGCGTATAACGTACAGCGTATAACGTATAACGTATAACGTGTAACGTATAACGTATAACGTACAGCGTATAACGTACAGCGAATAACGTATAAGGTATAACGTACAACGTATAACGTATACCGTATACCGTATAACGTATAACGTATAACGTATAACGTATAACGTATAACGTATAACGTATAACGTATAACGTATAACGTATAACGTATAACGTATAACGTATAACGTATAACGTATAACGTATAACGTATAACGTACATCGTACAACGTGTAACGTATAACATATAACGTACAACATATAACGTACAACGTATAACGTATAGCGTGTATCGTATAACGTATAACGTATAACGTATAACGTATAACGTATAACGTATAACGTATAACGTATAACGTAGAACGTATAACGTATAACGTATAACGTATAACGTACATCGTACAACGTGTAACGTATAACATATAACGTACAACATATAACGTACAACGTATAACGTATAACGTATAACGTATAACGTATAACGTATAACGTAAAACGTATAACGTACAACGTATAACGTACAACGTACAACGTATAACGTACAACGTATAACGTACAACGTACAACGTGAAACGTATAACGTATAACGTATATCGTATAACGTATAACGTATAACGTATAACGTATAACGTATAACGTATAACGTATAACGTATATCGTATAACGTACATCGTACAACGTGTAACGTATAACATATAACGTACAACATATAACGTACAACGTATAACGTATAACGTATAACGTATAACGTACAACGTATAACGTACAACGTATAACGTACAACGTACAACGTATAACGTACAACGTATAACGTACAACGTACAACGTGTAACGTATAACGTATAACGTATATCGTATAACGTACATCGTACAACGTGTAACGTATAACATATAACGTACAACATATAACGTACAACGTACAACGTATAACGTGTATCGTATAACGTATAACGTATAACGTATAACGTATAACGTATAACGTATAACGTATAACGTATAACGTATAACGTATAACGTATAACGTATAACATATAACGTATAACGTATAACGTACAGCGTAAAACGTACAGCGCATAACGTATAACGGATAACGTGTAACGTATAACGTATAACGTACAGCGTATAACTTACAGCGTATAACGTATAAGGTATAACGTACAACGTATAACGTATACCGTATACCGTATAACGTATAACGTATAACGTATAACGTATAACGTATAACGTATAACGTATAACGTATAACGTATAACGTATAACGTATAACGTATAACGTATAACGTATAACGTATAACGTATAACGTATAACGTACATCGTACAACGTGTAACGTATAACATATAACGTACAACATATAACGTACAACGTATAACGTATAACGTATAACGTAAAACGTATAACGTACAACGTATAACGTACAACGTACAACGTATAACGTACAACGTATAACGTACAACGTACAACGTGTAACGTATAACGTATAACGTATATCGTATAACGTATAACGTATAACGTATAACGTATAACGTATATCGTATAACGTACATCGTACAACGTGTAACGTATAACATATAACGTACAACATATAACGTACAACGTATAACGTATAACGTATAACGTATAACGTACAACGTATAACGTACAACGTACAACGTACAACGTACAACGTATAACGTACAACGTATAACGTACAACGTACAACGTGTAACGTATAACGTATAACGTATATCGTATAACGTACATCGTACAACGTGTAACGTATAACATATAACGTACAACATATAACGTACATCGTATAACGTATAACGTATAACGTATAACGTACAACGTATAATGTACAACGTATAACGTACAACGTATAACGTACAACGTATAACGTACAACGTACAACGTATAACGTACAACGTGTAACGTACAACGTACAACGTGTAACGTATAACGTATAACGTATATCGTATAACGTATAACGTATAACATATAACGTATAACGTACAACGTGTAACGTATAACGTATAACGTACAGCGTATAACGTATAACGTACAACGTATAACGTACAACGTATAACGTACAACGTATAACGTATAACGTATAAGGTACAACGTACAACGTGTAACGTATAACGTATAACGTATATCGTATAACGTATAACGTATAACGTACAGCGTATAACGTATAACATACAACGTACAACGTGTAACGTATAACGTATAACGTATAACGTATATCGTGTAACGTATAACGTATAACGTACAGCGTATAACGTATAACATACAACGTATAACGTACAACGTATAACGTACAACGTATAACGTACAACGTATCACGTACAACGTACAACGTGTAACGTATAACGTATAACGTACAGCGTATAACGTATAACATACAACATATAATGTACAACGTATAACGTACAACGTACAACGGGTAACGTATAACGTATAACATATAACTTATAACGTACAGCGTATAACGTACAGCGTATAACGTATAACGTATAACGTAAAACGTACAACGTATAACGTACAGCGTATAACGTACAGCGTATAACGTACAGCGTATAACGTACAGCGTATAACGTACAGCGTATAACGTATAACGTATAACGTATAACGTATATCGTATAACGTATAACGTATAACGTATAACGTATAACGTATATCGTATAACGTATAACGTATAACGTATAACGTATAACGTATAACGTATAACGTATAACATATAACGTATAACGTATAACGTACAGCGTATAACGTATAACATACAACGTATAACGTACAACGTACAACGTGTAACGTATAACGTATAACGTATAACGTACAGCGTATAACGTACAGCGTATAACGTACAGCGTATAACGTATAACGTATAACGTATAACGTGTAACGTATAACGTATAACGTACAGCGTATAACGTGTAACGTATAACGTATAACGTACAGTGTATAACGTATAACGTACAACGTATAATGTACAACGTATAACGTACAACGTACAACGGGTAACGTATAACGTATAAGATATAACTTATAACGTACAGCGTATAACGTGTAACGTATAACGTATAACGTATAACGTATAACGTATAACGTATAACGTATAACGTATAACGTATAACGTATATCATATAACGTATAACGTATAACGTATAACGTATAACGTGTAACGTATAACGTATAACGTACAGCGTATAACGTACAGCGAATAACGTATAAGGTATAACGTACAACGTATAACGTATACCGTATACCGTATAACGTATAACGTATAACGTATAACGTATAACGTATAACGTATAACGTATAACGTATAACGTATAACGTATAACGTACATCGTACAACGTGTAACGTATAACGTATAACGTATAACGTATAACGTATAACGTACAACGTGTAACGTATAACGTATAACGTACAGCGTATAACGTATAACGTACAACGTATAACGTACAACGTATAACGTACAACGTATAACGTATAACGTATAAGGTATAACGTACAGCGTATAACGTACAACGTATAACGTATAACGTATAACGTACAGCGTATAACGTACAGCGTATAACGTATAACGTATAACGTATAACGTACAACGTATAACGTATAACGTACAGCGTATAACGTACAGCGTATAACGTATAACATACAACGTATAACGTACAACGTACAACGTATAACGTACAACGTATAACGTACAACGTATAACGTATAACGTATAAGGTATAACGTACAGCGTATAACGTACAACGTATAACGTATAACGTATAACGTACAGCGTATATCGTACAGCGTATAACGTACAGCGTATAACGTACAGCGTATAACGTATAACGTATAACGTATAACGTATAACGTATATCGTATAACGTATAACGTATAACGTATAACGTATAACGTATAACGTATAACGTATAACATATAACGTATAACGTATAACGTACAGCGTATAACGTATAACATACATCGTATAACGTACAACGTACAACGTGTAACGTATAACGTATAACGTACATCGTACAACGTGTAACGTATAACATATAACGTACAACATATAACGTACAACGTATAACGTATAACGTATAACGTATAACGTACAACGTATAACGTACAACGTATAACGTACAACGTATAATGTACAACGTATAACGTACAACGTACAACGGGTAACGTATAACGTATAACGTATAACGTACAACGTATAATGTACAACGTATAACGTACAACGTACAACGGGTAACGTATAACGTATAACGTATAACTTATAACGTACAGCGTATAACGTACAGCGTATAACGTATAACGTACAACGTATAACGTACAGCGTATAACGTACAGCGTATAACGTACAGCGTATAACGTACAGCGTATAACGTATAACGTATAACGTATAACGTATAACGTATGACGTATAACGTATAACGTATAACGTATAACGTATAACGTATAACGTATAACGTATAACGTATAACGTATATCATATAACGTATAACGTATAACGTATAACATATAACGTGTAACGTATAACGTATAACGTACAGCGTATAACGTACAGCGAATAACGTATAAGGTATAACGTACAACGTATAACGTATACCGTATACCGTATAACGTATAACGTATAACGTATAACGTATAACGTATAACGTATAACGTACAGCGTATAACGTATAACGTACAACGTATAATGTACAACGTATAACGTACAACGTATAACGTATAACGTATAAGGTACAACGTACAACGTGTAACGTATAACGTATAACGTATATCGTATAACGTATAACGTATAACGTACAGCGTATAACGTATAACATACAACGTATAACGTACAACGTATAACGTACAACGTATAACGTACAACGTATAACGTACAACGTACAACGTGTAACGTATAACGTATAACGTACAGCGTATAACGTATAACGTACAACGTATAATGTACAACGTATAACGTACAAGGTACAACGGGTAACGTATAACGTATAATATATAACTTATAACGTACAGCGTATAACGTACAGCGTATAACGTATAACGTATAACGTAAAACGTACAACGTATAACGTACAGCGTATAACGTACAGCGTATAACGTACAGCGTATAACGTACAGCGTATAACGTATAACGTATAACGTATAACGTATAACGTATAACGTATAACGTATAACGTATATCGTATAACGTATAACGTATAACGTATAACGTATAACGTATAACGTATAACGTATAACATATAACGTATAACGTATAACGTACAGCGTATAACGTATAACATACAACGTATAACGTACAACGTACAACGTGTAACGTATAACGTATAACGTATAACGTACAGCGTATAACGTACAGCGTATAACGTACAGCGTATAACGTATAACGTATAACGTATAACGTATAACGTGTAACGTATAACGTATAACGTACAGCGTATAACTTACAGCGAATAACGTATAAGGTATAACGTACAACGTATAACGTATACCGTATACCGTATAACGTATAACGTATAACGTATAACGTATAACGTATAACGTATAACGTATAACGTATAACGTATAACGTATAACGTATAACGTATAACGTATAACGTATAAAGTATAACGTACGTCGTACAACGTTTTACGTATAACATATAACGTACAACATATAACGTACAACGTATAACGTATAACGTATAACGTATAACGTACAACGTATAACGTACAACGTATAACGTACAACGTATAACGTACAACGTATAACGTACAACGTATAACGTACAACGTACAACGTATAACGTACAACGTATAACGTACAACGTTCAACGTGTAACGTATAACGTATAACGTATATCGTATAACGTATAACGTATAACGTATAACGTATAACGTATAACGTACAACGTGTAACGTATAACGTATAACGTATAACGTATAACGTATACCGTATAACATATAACGTATAACGTATAACGTACAGCGTATAACGTATAACATACAACGTATAACGTACAACGTACAACGTGTAACGTATAACGTATAACGTATAACGTACAGCGTATAACGTACAGCGTATAACGTACAGCGTATAACGTATAACGTATAACGTGTAACGTATAACGTATAACGTACAGCGTATAACGTACAGCGAATAACGTATAAGGTATAACGTACAACGTATAACGTATACCGTATACCGTATAACGTATAACGTATAACGTATAACGTATAACGTATAACGTATAACGTATAACGTATAACGTATAACGTATAACGTATAACGTATAACGTATAACGTGTAACGTATAACGTACATCGTACAACGTGTAACGTATAACATATAACGTACAACATATAACGTACAACGTATAACGTATAGCGTGTATCGTATAACGTATAACGTATAACGTATAACGTATAACGTATAACGTATAACGTATAACGTATAACGTAGAACGTATAACGTATAACGTATAACGTATAACGTACATCGTACAACGTGTAACGTATAACATATAACGTACAACATATAACGTACAACGTATAACGTATAACGTATAACGTATAACGTATAACGTATAACGTAAAACGTATAACGTACAACGTATAACGTACAACGTACAACGTATAACGTACAACGTATAACGTACAACGTACAACGTGAAACGTATAACGTATAACGTATATCGTATAACGTATAACGTATAACGTATAACGTATAACGTATAACGTATAACGTATAACGTATATCGTATAACGTACATCGTACAACGTGTAACGTATAACATATAACGTACAACATATAACGTACAACGTATAACGTATAACGTATAACGTATAACGTATAACATATAACGTATAACGTATAACGTACAGCGTAAAACGTACAGCGCATAACGTATAACGTATAACGTGTAACGTATAACGTATAACGTACAGCGTATAACTTACAGCGTATAACGTATAAGGTATAACGTACAACGTATAACGTATACCGTATACCGTATAACGTATAACGTATAACGTATAACGTATAACGTATAACGTATAACGTATAACGTATAACGTATAACGTATAACGTATAACGTACAGCGTATAACGTACAGCGAATAACGTATAAGGTATAACGTACAACGTATAACGTATACCGTATACCGTATAACGTATAACGTATAACGTATAACGTATAACGTATAACGTATAACGTATAACGTATAACGTATAACGTATAACGTAGAACGTATAACGTATAACGTATAACGTATAACGTACATCGTACAACGTGTAACGTATAACATATAACGTACAACATATAACGTACAACGTATAACGTATAACGTATAACGTATAACGTATAACGTATAACGTAAAACGTATAACGTACAACGTATAACGTACAACGTACAACGTATAACGTACAACGTATAACGTACAACGTACAACGTGAAACGTATAACGTATAACGTATATCGTATAACGTATAACGTATAACGTATAACGTATAACGTATAACGTATAACGTATAACGTATATCGTATAACGTACATCGTACAACGTGTAACGTATAACATATAACGTACAACATATAACGTACAACGTATAACGTATAACGTATAACGTATAACGTACAACGTATAACGTACAACGTATAACGTACAACGTACAACGTATAACGTACAACGTATAACGTACAACGTACAACGTGTAACGTATAACGTATAACGTATATCGTATAACGTACATCGTACAACGTGTAACGTATAACATATAACGTACAACATATAACGTACAACGTATGGCGTATAACGTGTATCGTATAACGTATAACGTATAACGTATAACGTATAACGTATAACGTATAACGTATAACGTATAACGTATAACGTATAACGTATAACGTATAACGTATAACGTATAACGTATAACATATAACGTATAACGTATAACGTACAGCGTAAAACGTACAGCGCATAACGTATAACGTATAACGTGTAACGTATAACGTATAACGTACAGCGTATAACTTACAGCGTATAACGTATAAGGTATAACGTACAACGTATAACGTATACCGTATACCTTATAACGTATAACGTATAACGTATAACGTATAACGTATAACGTATAACGTATAACGTATAACGTATAACGTATAACGTATAACGTATAACGTATAACGTACATCGTACAACGTGTAACGTATAACATATAACGTACAACATATAACGTACAACGTATAACGTATAACGTATAACGTAAAACGTATAACGTACAACGTATAACGTACAACGTACAACGTATAACGTACAACGTATAACGTACAACGTACAACGTGTAACGTATAACGTATAACGTATATCGTATAACGTATAACGTATAACGTATAACGTATAACGTATATCGTATAACGTACATCGTACAACGTGTAACGTATAACATATAACGTACAACATATAACGTACAACGTATAACGTATAACGTATAACGTATAACGTACAACGTATAACGTACAACGTACAACGTACAACGTACAACGTATAACGTACAACGTATAACGTACAACGTACAACGTGTAACGTATAACGTATAACGTATATCGTATAACGTACATCGTACAACGTGTAACGTATAACATATAACGTACAACATATAACGTACAACGTATAACGTATAACGTATAACGTATAACGTACAACGTATAATGTACAACGTATAACGTACAACGTATAACGTACAACGTATAACGTACAACGTACAACGTATAACGTACAACGTGTAACGTACAACGTACAACGTGTAACGTATAACGTATAACGTATATCGTATAACGTATAACGTATAACATATAACGTATAACGTACAACGTGTAACGTATAACGTATAACGTACAGCGTATAACGTATAACGTACAACGTATAACGTACAACGTATAACGTACAACGTATAACGTATAACGTATAAGGTACAACGTACAACGTGTAACGTATAACGTATAACGTATATCGTATAACGTATAACGTATAACGTACAGCGTATAACGTATAACATACAACGTACAACGTGTAACGTATAACGTATAACGTATAACGTATATCGTGTAACGTATAACGTATAACGTACAGCGTATAACGTATAACATACAACGTATAACGTACAACGTATAACGTACAACGTATAACGTACAACGTATCACGTACAACGTACAACGTGTAACGTATAACGTATAACGTACAGCGTATAACGTATAACATACAACATATAATGTACAACGTATAACGTACAACGTACAACGGGTAACGTATAACGTATAACATATAACTTATAACGTACAGCGTATAACGTACAGCGTATAACGTATAACGTATAACGTAAAACGTACAACGTATAACGTACAGCGTATAACGTACAGCGTATAACGTACAGCGTATAACGTACAGCGTATAACGTACAGCGTATAACGTATAACGTATAACGTATAACGTATAACGTATAACGTATAACGTATAACGTATATAGTATAACGTATAACGTATAACGTATAACGTATAACGTATAACGTATAACGTATAACGTATAACATATAACGTATAACGTATAACGTACAGCGTATAACGTATAACATACAACGTATAACGTACAACGTACAACGTGTAACGTATAACGTATAACGTATAACGTACAGCGTATAACGTACAGCGTATAACGTACAGCGTATAACGTATAACGTATAACGTATAACGTGTAACGTATAACGTATAACGTACAGCGTATAACGTGTAACGTATAACGTATAACGTACAGCGTATAACGTATAACGTACAACGTATAATGTACAACGTATAACGTACAACGTACAACGGGTGACGTATAACGTATAACATATAACTTATAACGTACAGCGTATAACGTGTAACGTATAACGTATAACGTATAACGTATAACGTATAACGTATAACGTATAACGTATAACGTATAACGTATAACGTATAACGTATAACGTATATCATATAACGTATAACGTATAACGTATAACGTATAACGTGTAACGTATAACGTATAACGTACAGCGTATAACGTACAGCGAATAACGTATAAGGTATAACGTACAACATATAACGTATACCGTATACCGTATAACGTATAACGTATAACGTATAACGTATAACGTATAACGTATAACGTATAACGTATAACGTATAACGTATAACGTATAACGTATAACGTATAACGTATAACGTATAACGTATAACGTATAACGTATAACGTATAACGTATAACGTATAACGTATAACGTATAACGTATAACGTATAACGTATAACGTATAACGTATAACGTATAACGTATAACGTATAACGTATAACGTATAACGTATAACGTATAACGTATAACGTATAACGTATAACGTATAACGTATAACGTATAACGTATAACGTATAACGTATAACGTATAACGTATAACGTATAACGTATAACGTATAACGTATAACGTATAACGTATAACGTATAACGTACATCGTACAACGTGTAACGTATAACGTATAACGTATAACGTATAACGTATAACGTACAACGTATAACGTACAACGTACAACGTATAACGTACAACGTGTAACGTACAACGTACAACGTGTAACGTATAACGTATAACGTATATCGTATAACGTATAACGTATAACATATAACGTATAACGTACAACGTGTAACGTATAACGTATAACGTACAGCGTATAACGTATAACGTACAACGTATAACGTACAACGTATAACGTACAACGTATAACGTATAACGTATAACGTATAAGGTACAACGTACAACGTGTAACGTATAACGTATAACGTATATCGTATAACGTATAACGTATAACGTACAGCGTATAACGTATAACATACAACGTACAACGTGTAACGTATAACGTATAACGCATAACGTATATCGTGTAACGTATAACGTATAACGTACAGCGTATAACGTATAACATACAACGTATAACGTACAACGTATAACGTACAACGTATAACGTACAACGTATCACGTACAACGTACAACGTGTAACGTATAACGTATAACGTACAGCGTATAACGTATAACATACAACATATAATGTACAACGTATAACGTACAACGTACAACGGGTAACGTATAACGTATAACATATAACTTATAACGTACAGCGTATAACGTACAGCGTATAACGTATAACGTATAACGTAAAACGTACAACGTATAACGTACAGCGTATAACGTACAGCGTATAACGTACAGCGTATAACGTACAGCGTATAACGTACAGCGTATAACGTATAACGTATAACGTATAACGTATAACGTATAACGTATAACGTATAACGTATAACGTATATCGTATAACGTATAACGTATAACGTATAACGTATAACGTATAACGTATAACGTATAACATATAACGTATAACGTATAACGTACAGCGTATAACGTATAACATACAACGTATAACGTACAACGTACAACGTGTAACGTATAACGTATAACGTATAACGTACAGCGTATAACGTACAGCGTATAACGTACAGCGTATAACGTATAACGTATAACGTATAACGTGTAACGTATAACGTATAACGTACAGCGTATAACGTGTAACGTATAACGTATAACGTACAGCGTATAACGTATAACGTACAACGTATAATGTACAACGTATAACGTACAACGTACAACGGGTGACGTATAACGTATAACATATAACTTATAACGTACAGCGTATAACGTGTAACGTATAACGTATAACGTATAACGTATAACGTATAACGTATAACGTATAACGTATAACGTATAACGTATATCATATAACGTATAACGTATAACGTATAACGTATAACGTGTAACGTATAACGTATAACGTACAGCGTATAACGTACAGCGAATAACGTATAAGGTATAACGTACAACATATAACGTATACCGTATACCGTATAACGTATAACGTATAACGTATAACGTATAACGTATAACGTATAACGTATAACGTATAACGTATAACGTATAACGTATAACGTATAACGTATAACGTATAACGTATAACGTATAACGTATAACGTATAACGTATAACGTATAACGTATAACGTATAACGTATAACGTATAACGTATAACGTATAACGTATAACGTATAACGTATAACGTATAACGTATAACGTATAACGTATAACGTATAACGTATAACGTATAACGTATAACGTATAACGTATAACGTATAACGTATAACGTATAACGTATAACGTATAACGTATAACGTATAACGTATAACGTATAACGTATAACGTATAACGTATAACGTATAACGTATAACGTATAACGTATAACGTACATCGTACAACGTTTAACGTATAACGTATAACGTATAACGTATAACGTATAACGTACAACGTGTAACGTATAACGTATAACGTACAGCGTATAACGTATAACGTACAACGTATAACGTACAACGTATAACGTACAACGTATAACGTATAACGTATAAGGTATAACGTACAGCGTATAACGTACAACGTATAACGTATAACGTATAACGTACAGCGTATAACGTACAGCGTATAACGTATAACGTATAACGTATAACGTACAACGTATAACGTATAACGTACAGCGTATAACGTACAGCGTATAACGTATAACATACAACGTATAACGTACAACGTACAACGTATAACGTACAACGTATAACGTACAACGTATAACGTATAACGTATAAGGTATAACGTACAGCGTATAACGTACAACGTATAACGTATAACGTATAACGTACAGCGTATATCGTACAGCGTATAACGTACAGCGTATAACGTACAGCGTATAACGTATAACGTATAACGTATAACGTATAACGTATATCGTATAACGTATAACGTATAACGTATAACGTATAACGTATAACGTATAACGTATAACGTATAACGTACAGCGTATAACGTACAGCGTATAACGTACAGCGTATAACGTATAACGTATAACGTGTAACGTATAACGTATAACGTACAGCGTATAACGTACAGCGAATAACGTATAAGGTATAACGTACAACGTATAACGTATACCGTATACCGTATAACGTATAACGTATAACGTATAACGTATAACGTATAACGTATAACGTATAACGTATAACGTATAACGTATAACGTATAACGTATAACGTATAACGTATAACGTATAACGTATAACGTATAACGTACATCGTACAACGTGTAACGTATAACATATAACGTACAACATATAACGTACAACGTATAACGTATAGCGTGTATCGTATAACGTATAACGTATAACGTATAACGTATAACGTATAACGTATAACGTATAACGTATAACGTAGAACGTATAACGTATAACGTATAACGTATAACGTACATCGTACAACGTGTAACGTATAACATATAACGTACAACATATAACGTACAACGTATAACGTATAACGTATAACGTATAACGTATAACGTATAACGTAAAACGTATAACGTACAACGTATAACGTACAACGTACAACGTATAACGTACAACGTATAACGTACAACGTACAACGTGAAACGTATAACGTATAACGTATATCGTATAACGTATAACGTATAACGTATAACGTATAACGTATAACGTATAACGTATAACGTATATCGTATAACGTACATCGTACAACGTGTAACGTATAACATATAACGTACAACGTATAACGTACAACGTATAACGTATAACGTATAACGTATAACGTACAACGTATAACGTACAACGTATAACGTACAACGTACAACGTATAACGTACAACGTATAACGTACAACGTGTAACGTATAACGTATAACGTATATCGTATAACGTACATCGTACAACGTGTAACGTATAACATATAACGTACAACATATAACGTACAACGTATGGCGTATAACGTGTATCGTATAACGTATAACGTATAACGTATAACGTATAACGTATAACGTATAACGTATAACGTATAACGTATAACGTATAACGTATAACGTATAACGTATAACGTATAACATATAACGTATAACGTATAACGTACAGCGTAAAACGTACAGCGCATAACGTATAACGTATAACGTGTAACGTATAACGTATAACGTACAGCGTATAACTTACAGCGTATAACGTATAAGGTATAACGTACAACGTATAACGTATACCGTATACCGTATAACGTATAACGTATAACGTATAACGTATAACGTATAACGTATAACGTATAACGTATAACGTATAACGTATAACGTATAACGTATAACGTATAACGTACATCGTACAACGTGTAACGTATAACATATAACGTACAACATATAACGTACAACGTATAACGTATAACGTATAACGTAAAACGTATAACGTACAACGTATAACGTACAACGTACAACGTATAACGTACAACGTATAACGTACAACGTACAACGTGTAACGTATAACGTATAACGTATATCGTATAACGTATAACATATAACGTATAACGTATAACGTATATCGTATAACGTACATCGTACAACGTGTAACGTATAACATATAACGTACAACATATAACGTACAACGTATAACGTATAACGTATAACGTATAACGTACAACGTATAACGTATAACGTACAACGTACAACGTACAACGTATAACGTACAACGTATAACGTACAACGTACAACGTGTAACGTATAACGTATAACGTATATCGTATAACGTACATCGTACAACGTGTAACGTATAACATATAACGTACAACATATAACGTACAACGTATAACGTATAACGTATAACGTATAACGTACAACGTATAATGTACAACGTATAACGTACAACGTATAACGTACAACGTATAACGTACAACGTACAACGTATAACGTACAACGTGTAACGTACAACGTACAACGTGTAACGTATAACGTATAACGTATATCGTATAACGTATAACGTATAACATATAACGTATAACGTACAACGTGTAACGTATAACGTATAACGTACAGCGTATAACGTATAACGTACAACGTATAACGTACAACGTATAACGTACAACGTATAACGTATAACGTATAAGGTACAACGTACAACGTGTAACGTATAACGTATAACGTATATCGTATAACGTATAACGTATAACGTACAGCGTATAACGTATAACATACAACGTACAACGTGTAACGTATAACGTATAACGTATAACGTATATCGTGTAACGTATAACGTATAACGTACAGCGTATAACGTATAACATACAACGTATAACGTACAACGTATAACGTACAACGTATAACGTACAACGTATCACGTACAACGTACAACGTGTAACGTATAACGTATAACGTACAGCGTATAACGTATAACATACAACATATAATGTACAACGTATAACGTACAACGTACAACGGGTAACGTATAACGTATAACATATAACTTATAACGTACAGCGTATAACGTACAGCGTATAACGTATAACGTATAACGTAAAACGTACAACGTATAACGTACAGCGTATAACGTACAGCGTATAACGTACAGCGTATAACGTACAGCGTATAACGTACAGCGTATAACGTATAACGTATAACGTATAACGTATAACGTATAACGTATAACGTATAACGTATACCGTATAACGTATAACGTATAACGTATAACGTATAACGTATAACGTATAACGTATAACATATAACGTATAACGTATAACGTACAGCGTATAACGTATAACATACAACGTATAACGTACAACGTACAACGTGTAACGTATAACGTATAACGTATAACGTACAGCGTATAACGTACAGCGTATAACGTACAGCGTATAACGTATAACGTATAACGTATAACGTGTAACGTATAACGTATAACGTACAGCGTATAACGTGTAACGTATAACGTATAACGTACAGCGTATAACGTATAACGTACAACGTATAATGTACAACGTATAACGTACAACGTACAACGGGTGACGTATAACGTATAACATATAACTTATAACGTACAGCGTATAACGTGTAACGTATAACGTATAACGTATAACGTATAACGTATAACGTATAACGTATAACGTATAACGTATAACGTATATCATATAACGTATAACGTATAACGTATAACGTATAACGTGTAACGTATAACGTATAACGTACAGCGTATAACGTACAGCGAATAACGTATAAGGTATAACGTACAACATATAACGTATACCGTATACCGTATAACGTATAACGTATAACGTATAACGTATAACGTATAACGTATAACGTATAACGTATAACGTATAACGTATAACGTATAACGTATAACGTATAACGTATAACGTATAACGTATAACGTATAACGTATAACGTATAACGTATAACGTATAACGTATAACGTATAACGTATAACGTATAACGTATAACGTATAACGTATAACGTATAACGTATAACGTATAACGTATAACGTATAACGTATAACGTATAACGTATAACGTATAACGTATAACGTATAACGTATAACGTATAACGTATAACGTATAACGTATAACGTATAACGTATAACGTATAACGTATAACGTATAACGTATAACGTATAACGTATAACGTATAACGTATAACGTATAACGTATAACGTATAACGTATAACGTATAACGTATAACGTATAACGTATAACGTATATCGTACAACGTGTAACGTATAACGTATAACGTATAACGTATAACGTATAACGTACAACGTATAACGTACAACGTACAACGTATAACGTACAACGTGTAACGTACAACGTACAACGTGTAACGTATAACGTATAACGTATATCGTATAACGTATAACGTATAACGTATAACGTATAACGTACAACGTGTAACGTATAACGTATAACGTACAGCGTATAACGTATAACGTACAACGTATAACGTACAACGTATAACGTACAACGTATAACGTATAACGTATAACGTATAAGGTACAACGTACAACGTGTAACGTATAACGTATAACGTATATCGTATAACGTATAACGTATAACGTACAGCGTATAACGTATAACATACAACGTACAACGTGTAACGTATAACGTATAACGTATAACGTATATCGTGTAACGTATAACGTATAACGTACAGCGTATAACGTATAACATACAACGTATAACGTACAACGTATAACGTACAACGTATAACGTACAACGTATCACGTACAACGTACAACGTGTAACGTATAACGTATAACGTACAGCGTATAACGTATAACATACAACATATAATGTACAACGTATAACGTACAACGTACAACGGGTAACGTATAACGTATAACATATAACTTATAACGTACAGCGTATAACGTACAGCGTATAACGTATAACGTATAACGTAAAACGTACAACGTATAACGTACAGCGTATAACGTACAGCGTATAACGTACAGCGTATAACGTACAGCGTATAACGTACAGCGTATAACGTATAACGTATAACGTATAACGTATAACGTATAACGTATAACGTATAACGTATAACGTATATCGTATAACGTATAACGTATAACGTATAACGTATAACGTATAACGTATAACGTATAACATATAACGTATAACGTATAACGTACAGCGTATAACGTATAACATACAACGTATAACGTACAACGTACAACGTGTAACGTATAACGTATAACGTATAACGTACAGCGTATAACGTACAGCGTATAACGTACAGCGTATAACGTATAACGTATAACGTATAACGTGTAACGTATAACGTATAACGTACAGCGTATAACGTGTAACGTATAACGTATAACGTACAGCGTATAACGTATAACGTACAACGTATAATGTACAACGTATAACGTACAACGTACAACGGGTGACGTATAACGTATAACATATAACTTATAACGTACAGCGTATAACGTGTAACGTATAACGTATAACGTATAACGTATAACGTATAACGTATAACGTATAACGTATAACGTATAACGTATAACGTATATCATATAACGTATAACGTATAACGTATAACGTATAACGTGTAACGTATAACGTATAACGTACAGCGTATAACGTACAGCGAATAACGTATAAGGTATAACGTACAACATATAACGTATACCGTATACTGTATAACGTATAACGTATAACGTATAACGTATAACGTATAACGTATAACGTATAACGTATAACGTATAACGTATAACGTATAACGTATAACGTATAACGTATAACGTATAACGTATAACGTATAACGTATAACGTATAACGTATAACGTATAACGTATAACGTATAACGTATAACGTATAACGTATAACGTATAACGTATAACGTATAACGTATAACGTATAACGTATAACGTATAACGTATAACGTATAACGTATAACGTATAACGTATAACGTATAACGTATAACGTATAACGTATAACGTATAACGTATAACGTATAACGTATAACGTATAACGTATAACGTATAACGTATAACGTATAACGTATAACGTATAACGTATAACGTATAACGTATAACGTATAACGTATAACGTATAACGTACATCGTACAACGTGTAACGTATAACGTATAACGTATAACGTATAACGTATAACGTACAACGTGTAACGTATAACGTATAACGTACAGCGTATAACGTATAACGTACAACGTATAACGTACAACGTATAACGTACAACGTATAACGTATAACGTATAAGGTATAACGTACAGCGTATAACGTACAACGTATAACGTATAACGTATAACGTACAGCGTATAACGTACAGCGTATAACGTATAACGTATAACGTATAACGTACAACGTATAACGTATAACGTACAGCGTATAACGTACAGCGTATAACGTATAACATACAACGTATAACGTACAACGTACAACGTATAACGTACAACGTATAACGTACAACGTATAACGTATAACGTATAAGGTATAACGTACAGCGTATAACGTACAACGTATAACGTATAACGTATAACGTACAGCGTATATCGTACAGCGTATAACGTACAGCGTATAACGTACAGCGTATAACGTATAACGTATAACGTATAACGTATAACGTATATCGTATAACGTATAACGTATAACGTATAACGTATAACGTATAACGTATAACATATAACGTATAACGTATAACGTACAGCGTATAACGTATAACATACATCGTATAACGTACAACGTACAACGTGTAACGTATAACGTATAACGTACATCGTACAACGTGTAACGTATAACATATAACGTACAACATATAACGTACAACGTATAACGTATAACGTATAACGTATAACGTACAACGTATAACGTATATCGTATAACGTATAACGTATAACATATAACGTATAACGTACAACGTGTAACGTATAACGTATAACGTACAACGTATAACGTATAACGTACAGCGTATAACGTACAGCGTATAACGTATAACATACAACGTATAACGTATAAGGTACAACGTATAACGTACAACGTATAACGTACAACGTATAACGTATAACGTATAAGGTATAACGTACAGCGTATAACGTACAACGTATAACGTATAACGTATAACGTACAGCGTATATCGTACAGCGTATAACGTACAGCGTATAACGTACAGCGTATAACGTACAGCGTATAACGTATAACGTATAACGTATAACGTATAACGTATATCGTATAACGTATAACGTATAACGTATAACGTATAACGTATAACGTATAACGTATAACATATAACGTATAACGTATAACGTACAGCGTATAACGTATAACATACATCGTATAACGTACAACGTACAACGTGTAACGTATAACGTATAACGTACATCGTACAACGTGTAACGTATAACATATAACGTACAACATATAACGTACAACGTATAACGTATAACGTATAACGTATAACGTACAACGTATAACGTATATCGTATAACGTATAACGTATAACGTATAACGTACAACGTATAACGTATATCGTATAACGTATAACGTATAACATATAACGTATAACGTACAACGTGTAACGTATAACGTATAACGTACAGCGTATAACGTATAACGTACAACGTATAACGTACAACGTATAACGTACAACGTATAACGTATAAGGTATAAGGTACAACGTAAAACGTGTAACGTATAACGTATAACGTATATCGTATAACGTATAACGTATAACGTACAGCGTATAACGTATAACATACAACGTACAACGTGTAACGTATAACGTATAACGTATAACGTATATCGTGTAACGTATAACGTATAACGTACAGCGTATAACGTATAACATACAACGTATAACGTACAACGTATAACGTACAACGTATAACGTACAACGTATCACGTACAACGTACAACGTGTAACGTATAACGTATAACGTACAGCGTATAACGTATAACATACAACATATAATGTACAACGTATAACGTACAACGTACAACGGGTAACGTATAACGTATAACATATAACTTATAACGTACAGCGTATAACGTACAGCGTATAACGTATAACGTATAACGTAAAACGTACAACGTATAACGTACAGCGTATAACGTACAGCGTATAACGTACAGCGTATAACGTACAGCGTATAACGTACAGCGTATAACGTATAACGTATAACGTATAACGTATAACGTATAACGTATAACGTATAACGTATATCGTATAACGTATAACGTATAACGTATAACGTATAACGTATAACGTATAACGTATAACATATAACGTATAACGTATAACGTACAGCGTATAACGTATAACATACAACGTATAACGTACAACGTACAACGTATAACGTACAACGTATAACGTACAACGTATAACGTATAACGTATAAGGTATAACGTACAGCGTATAACGTACAGCGTATAACGTATAACGTATAACGTATAACGTATAACGTATAACGTATAACGTATAACGTATAACGTATAACGTATAACGTATAACGTATAACGTATATCATATAACGTATAACGTATAACGTATAACGTGTAACGTATAACGTATAACGTACAGCGTATAACGTACAGCGAATAACGTATAAGGTATAACGTACAACGTATAACGTATACCGTATAACGTATAACGTATAACGTATAACGTATAACGTATAACGTATAACGTATAACGTATAACGTATAACGTATAACGTATAACGTATAACGTATAACGTATAACGTATAACGTATAACGTATAACGTATAACGTATAACGTATAACGTATAACGTATAACGTATAACGTATAACGTATAACGTATAACGTATAACGTATAACGTATAACGTATAACGTATAACGTATAACGTATAACGTATAACGTATAACGTATAACGTATAACGTATAACGTATAACGTATAACGTATAACGTATAACGTATAACGTATAACGTATAACGTATAACGTATAACGTATAACGTACATCGTACAACGTGTAACGTATAACGTATAACGTATAACGTATAACGTATAACGTACAACGTGTAACGTATAACGTATAACGTACAGCGTATAACGTATAACATACATCGTATAACGTACAACGTACAACGTGTAACGTATAACGTATAACGTACATCGTACAACGTGTAACGTATAACATATAACGTACAACATATAACGTACAACGTATAACGTATAACGTATAACGTATAACGTACAACGTATAACGTATATCGTATATCGTATAACGTATAACGTATAACGTATAACGTACAACGTATAACGTATATCGTATAACGTATAACGTATAACATATAACGTATAACGTACAACGTGTAACGTATAACGTATAACGTACAGCGTATAACGTATAACGTACAACGTATAACGTACAACGTATAACGTACAACGTATAACGTATAACGTATAAGGTACAACGTACAACGTGTAACGTATAACGTATAACGTATATCGTATAACGTATAACGTATAACGTACAGCGTATAACGTATAACATACAACGTACAACGTGTAACGTATAACGTATAACGTATAACGTATATCGTGTAACGTATAACGTATAACGTACAGCGT
Source organism: Lasioglossum morio (assembly GCA_916610235.2). Classification (NCBI taxonomy): domain Eukaryota; kingdom Metazoa; phylum Arthropoda; class Insecta; order Hymenoptera; family Halictidae; genus Lasioglossum; species Lasioglossum morio. The sequence continues at coordinate 351,926 of CAKAJA020000392.1, forward strand.
ATAACGTATAACATACAACGTATAACGTACAACGTATAACGTACAACGTATAACGTACAACGTATCACGTACAACGTACAACGTGTAACATATAACGTATAACGTACAGCGTATAACGTATAACATACAACATATAATGTACAACGTATAACGTACAACGTACAACGGGTAACGTATAACGTATAACATATAACTTATAACGTACAGCGTATAACGTACAGCGTATAACGTATAACGTATAACGTAAAACGTACAACGTATAACGTACAGCGTATAACGTACAGCGTATAACGTACAGCGTATAACGTACAGCGTATAACGTACAGCGTATAACGTATAACGTATAACGTATAACGTATAACGTATAACGTATAACGTATAACGTATATCGTATAACGTATAACGTATAACGTATAACGTATAACGTATAACGTATAACGTATAACATATAACGTATAACGTATAACGTACAGCGTATAACGTATAACATACAACGTATAACGTACAACGTACAACGTGTAACGTATAACGTATAACGTATAACGTACAGCGTATAACGTACAGCGTATAACGTACAGCGTATAACGTATAACGTATAACGTATAACGTGTAACGTATAACGTATAACGTACAGCGTATAACGTGTAACGTATAACGTATAACGTACAGCGTATAACGTATAACGTACAACGTATAATGTACAACGTATAACGTACAACGTACAACGGGTGACGTATAACGTATAACATATAACTTATAACGTACAGCGTATAACGTGTAACGTATAACGTATAACGTATAACGTATAACGTATAACGTATAACGTATAACGTATAACGTATAACGTATAACGTATAACGTATAACGTATATCATATAACGTATAACGTATAACGTATAACGTATAACGTGTAACGTATAACGTATAACGTACAGCGTATAACGTACAGCGAATAACGTATAAGGTATAACGTACAACATATAACGTATACCGTATACCGTATAACGTATAACGTATAACGTATAACGTATAACGTATAACGTATAACGTATAACGTATAACGTATAACGTATAACGTATAACGTATAACGTATAACGTATAACGTATAACGTATAACGTATAACGTATAACGTATAACGTATAACGTATAACGTATAACGTATAACGTATAACGTATAACGTATAACGTATAACGTATAACGTATAACGTATAACGTATAACGTATAACGTATAACGTATAACGTATAACGTATAACGTATAACGTATAACGTATAACGTATAACGTATAACGTATAACGTATAACGTATAACGTATAACGTATAACGTATAACGTATAACGTATAACGTATAACGTATAACGTATAACGTATAACGTACATCGTACAACGTGTAACGTATAACGTATAACGTATAACGTATAACGTATAACGTACAACGTATAACGTACAACGTACAACGTATAACGTACAACGTGTAACGTACAACGTACAACGTGTAACGTATAACGTATAACGTATATCGTATAACGTATAACGTATAACATATAACGTATAACGTACAACGTGTAACGTATAACGTATAACGTACAGCGTATAACGTATAACGTACAACGTATAACGTACAACGTATAACGTACAACGTATAACGTATAACGTATAACGTATAAGGTACAACGTACAACGTGTAACGTATAACGTATAACGTATATCGTATAACGTATAACGTATAACGTACAGCGTATAACGTATAACATACAACGTACAACGTGTAACGTATAACGTATAACGCATAACGTATATCGTGTAACGTATAACGTATAACGTACAGCGTATAACGTATAACATACAACGTATAACGTACAACGTATAACGTACAACGTATAACGTACAACGTATCACGTACAACGTACAACGTGTAACGTATAACGTATAACGTACAGCGTATAACGTATAACATACAACATATAATGTACAACGTATAACGTACAACGTACAACGGGTAACGTATAACGTATAACATATAACTTATAACGTACAGCGTATAACGTACAGCGTATAACGTATAACGTATAACGTAAAACGTACAACGTATAACGTACAGCGTATAACGTACAGCGTATAACGTACAGCGTATAACGTACAGCGTATAACGTACAGCGTATAACGTATAACGTATAACGTATAACGTATAACGTATAACGTATAACGTATAACGTATAACGTATATCGTATAACGTATAACGTATAACGTATAACGTATAACGTATAACGTATAACGTATAACATATAACGTATAACGTATAACGTACAGCGTATAACGTATAACGTACAACGTATAACGTACAACGTACAACGTGTAACGTATAACGTATAACGTATAACGTACAGCGTATAACGTACAGCGTATAACGTACAGCGTATAACGTATAACGTATAACGTATAACGTGTAACGTATAACGTATAACGTACAGCGTATAACGTGTAACGTATAACGTATAACGTACAGCGTATAACGTATAACGTACAACGTATAATGTACAACGTATAACGTACAACGTACAACGGGTGACGTATAACGTATAACATATAACTTATAACGTACAGCGTATAACGTGTAACGTATAACGTATAACGTATAACGTATAACGTATAACGTATAACGTATAACGTATAACGTATAACGTATATCATATAACGTATAACGTATAACGTATAACGTATAACGTGTAACGTATAACGTATAACGTACAGCGTATAACGTACAGCGAATAACGTATAAGGTATAACGTACAACATATAACGTATACCGTATACCGTATAACGTATAACGTATAACGTATAACGTATAACGTATAACGTATAACGTATAACGTATAACGTATAACGTATAACGTATAACGTATAACGTATAACGTATAACGTATAACGTATAACGTATAACGTATAACGTATAACGTATAACGTATAACGTATAACGTATAACGTATAACGTATAACGTATAACGTATAACGTATAACGTATAACGTATAACGTATAACGTATAACGTATAACGTATAACGTATAACGTATAACGTATAACGTATAACGTATAACGTATAACGTATAACGTATAACGTATAACGTATAACGTATAACGTATAACGTATAACGTATAACGTATAACGTATAACGTATAACGTATAACGTATAACGTATAACGTATAACGTATAACGTATAACGTATAACGTATAACGTATAACGTATAACGTATAACGTATAACGTATAACGTATAACGTATAACGTATAACGTATAACGTACATCGTACAACGTGTAACGTATAACGTATAACGTATAACGTATAACGTATAACGTACAACGTGTAACGTATAACGTATAACGTACAGCGTATAACGTATAACGTACAACGTATAACGTACAACGTATAACGTACAACGTATAACGTATAACGTATAAGGTATAACGTACAGCGTATAACGTACAACGTATAACGTATAACGTATAACGTACAGCGTATAACGTACAGCGTATAACGTATAACGTATAACGTATAACGTACAACGTATAACGTATAACGTACAGCGTATAACGTACAGCGTATAACGTATAACATACAACGTATAACGTACAACGTACAACGTATAACGTACAACGTATAACGTACAACGTATAACGTATAACGTATAAGGTATAACGTACAGCGTATAACGTACAACGTATAACGTATAACGTATAACGTACAGCGTATATCGTACAGCGTATAACGTACAGCGTATAACGTACAGCGTATAACGTATAACGTATAACGTATAACGTATAACGTATATCGTATAACGTATAACGTATAACGTATAACGTATAACGTATAACGTATAACGTATAACATATAACGTATAACGTATAACGTACAGCGTATAACGTATAACATACATCGTATAACGTACAACGTACAACGTGTAACGTATAACGTATAACGTACATCGTACAACGTGTAACGTATAACATATAACGTACAACATATAACGTACAACGTATAACGTATAACGTATAACGTATAACGTACAACGTATAACGTATATCGTATAACGTATAACGTATAACGTACAACGTATAACGTACAACGTATAACGTACAACGTATAACGTACAACGTATAACGTACAACGTACAACGTATAACGTACAACGTATAACGTACAACGTTCAACGTGTAACGTATAACGTATAACGTATATCGTATAACGTATAACGTATAACGTATAACGTATAACGTATAACGTACAACGTGTAACGTATAACGTATAACGTATAACGTATAACGTATACCGTATAACATATAACGTATAACGTATAACGTACAGCGTATAACGTATAACATACAACGTATAACGTACAACGTACAACGTGTAACGTATAACGTATAACGTATAACGTACAGCGTATAACGTACAGCGTATAACGTACAGCGTATAACGTATAACGTATAACGTGTAACGTATAACGTATAACGTACAGCGTATAACGTACAGCGAATAACGTATAAGGTATAACGTACAACGTATAACGTATACCGTATACCGTATAACGTATAACGTATAACGTATAACGTATAACGTATAACGTATAACGTATAACGTATAACGTATAACGTATAACGTATAACGTATAACGTATAACGTATAACGTATAACGTACATCGTACAACGTGTAACGTATAACATATAACGTACAACATATAACGTACAACGTATAACGTATAGCGTGTATCGTATAACGTATAACGTATAACGTATAACGTATAACGTATAACGTATAACGTATAACGTATAACGTAGAACGTATAACGTATAACGTATAACGTATAACGTACATCGTACAACGTGTAACGTATAACATATAACGTACAACATATAACGTACAACGTATAACGTATAACGTATAACGTATAACGTATAACGTATAACGTAAAACGTATAACGTACAACGTATAACGTACAACGTACAACGTATAACGTACAACGTATAACGTACAACGTACAACGTGAAACGTATAACGTATAACGTATATCGTATAACGTATAACGTATAACGTATAACGTATAACGTATAACGTATAACGTATAACGTATATCGTATAACGTACATCGTACAACGTGTAACGTATAACATATAACGTACAACATATAACGTACAACGTATAACGTATAACGTATAACGTATAACGTACAACGTATAACGTACAACGTATAACGTACAACGTACAACGTATAACGTACAACGTATAACGTACAACGTACAACGTGTAACGTATAACGTATAACGTATATCGTATAACGTACATCGTACAACGTGTAACGTATAACATATAACGTACAACATATAACGTACAACGTATGGCGTATAACGTGTATCGTATAACGTATAACGTATAACGTATAACGTATAACGTATAACGTATAACGTATAACGTATAACGTATAACGTATAACGTATAACGTATAACGTATAACGTATAACATATAACGTATAACGTATAACGTACAGCGTAAAACGTACAGCGCATAACGTATAACGTATAACGTGTAACGTATAACGTATAACGTACAGCGTATAACTTACAGCGTATAACGTATAAGGTATAACGTACAACGTATAACGTATACCGTATACCGTATAACGTATAACGTATAACGTATAACGTATAACGTATAACGTATAACGTATAACGTATAACGTATAACGTATAACGTATAACGTATAACGTATAACGTATAACGTACATCGTACAACGTGTAACGTATAACATATAACGTACAACATATAACGTACAACGTATAACGTATAACGTATAACGTAAAACGTATAACGTACAACGTATAACGTACAACGTACAACGTATAACGTACAACGTATAACGTACAACGTACAACGTGTAACGTATAACGTATAACGTATATCGTATAACGTATAACATATAACGTATAACGTATAACGTATATCGTATAACGTACATCGTACAACGTGTAACGTATAACATATAACGTACAACATATAACGTACAACGTATAACGTATAACGTATAACGTATAACGTACAACGTATAACGTATAACGTACAACGTACAACGTACAACGTATAACGTACAACGTATAACGTACAACGTACAACGTGTAACGTATAACGTATAACGTATATCGTATAACGTACATCGTACAACGTGTAACGTATAACATATAACGTACAACATATAACGTACAACGTATAACGTATAACGTATAACGTATAACGTACAACGTATAATGTACAACGTATAACGTACAACGTATAACGTACAACGTATAACGTACAACGTACAACGTATAACGTACAACGTGTAACGTACAACGTACAACGTGTAACGTATAACGTATAACGTATATCGTATAACGTATAACGTATAACATATAACGTATAACGTACAACGTGTAACGTATAACGTATAACGTACAGCGTATAACGTATAACGTACAACGTATAACGTACAACGTATAACGTACAACGTATAACGTATAACGTATAAGGTACAACGTACAACGTGTAACGTATAACGTATAACGTATATCGTATAACGTATAACGTATAACGTACAGCGTATAACGTATAACATACAACGTACAACGTGTAACGTATAACGTATAACGTATAACGTATATCGTGTAACGTATAACGTATAACGTACAGCGTATAACGTATAACATACAACGTATAACGTACAACGTATAACGTACAACGTATAACGTACAACGTATCACGTACAACGTACAACGTGTAACGTATAACGTATAACGTACAGCGTATAACGTATAACATACAACATATAATGTACAACGTATAACGTACAACGTACAACGGGTAACGTATAACGTATAACATATAACTTATAACGTACAGCGTATAACGTACAGCGTATAACGTATAACGTATAACGTAAAACGTACAACGTATAACGTACAGCGTATAACGTACAGCGTATAACGTACAGCGTATAACGTACAGCGTATAACGTACAGCGTATAACGTATAACGTATAACGTATAACGTATAACGTATAACGTATAACGTATATCGTATAACGTATAACGTATAACGTATAACGTATAACGTATAACGTATAACGTATAACATATAACGTATAACGTATAACGTACAGCGTATAACGTATAACATACAACGTATAACGTACAACGTACAACGTGTAACGTATAACGTATAACGTATAACGTACAGCGTATAACGTACAGCGTATAACGTACAGCGTATAACGTATAACGTATAACGTATAACGTGTAACGTATAACGTATAACGTACAGCGTATAACGTGTAACGTATAACGTATAACGTACAGCGTATAACGTATAACGTACAACGTATAATGTACAACGTATAACGTACAACGTACAACGGGTGACGTATAACGTATAACATATAACTTATAACGTACAGCGTATAACGTGTAACGTATAACGTATAACGTATAACGTATAACGTATAACGTATAACGTATAACGTATAACGTATAACGTATATCATATAACGTATAACGTATAACGTATAACGTATAACGTGTAACGTATAACGTATAACGTACAGCGTATAACGTACAGCGAATAACGTATAAGGTATAACGTACAACATATAACGTATACCGTATACCGTATAACGTATAACGTATAACGTATAACGTATAACGTATAACGTATAACGTATAACGTATAACGTATAACGTATAACGTATAACGTATAACGTATAACGTATAACGTATAACGTATAACGTATAACGTATAACGTATAACGTATAACGTATAACGTATAACGTATAACGTATAACGTATAACGTATAACGTATAACGTATAACGTATAACGTATAACGTATAACGTATAACGTATAACGTATAACGTATAACGTATAACGTATAACGTATAACGTATAACGTATAACGTATAACGTATAACGTATAACGTATAACGTATAACGTATAACGTATAACGTATAACGTATAACGTATAACGTATAACGTATAACGTATAACGTATAACGTATAACGTATAACGTATAACGTATAACGTATAACGTATAACGTATAACGTATAACGTACATCGTACAACGTGTAACGTATAACGTATAACGTATAACGTATAACGTATAACGTACAACGTATAACGTACAACGTACAACGTATAACGTACAACGTGTAACGTACAACGTACAACGTGTAACGTATAACGTATAACGTATATCGTATAACGTATAACGTATAACATATAACGTATAACGTACAACGTGTAACGTATAACGTATAACGTACAGCGTATAACGTATAACGTACAACGTATAACGTACAACGTATAACGTACAACGTATAACGTATAACGTATAACGTATAAGGTACAACGTACAACGTGTAACGTATAACGTATAACGTATATCGTATAACGTATAACGTATAACGTACAGCGTATAACGTATAACATACAACGTACAACGTGTAACGTATAACGTATAACGTATAACGTATATCGTGTAACGTATAACGTATAACGTACAGCGTATAACGTATAACATACAACGTATAACGTACAACGTATAACGTACAACGTATAACGTACAACGTATCACGTACAACGTACAACGTGTAACGTATAACGTATAACGTACAGCGTATAACGTATAACATACAACATATAATGTACAACGTATAACGTACAACGTACAACGGGTAACGTATAACGTATAACATATAACTTATAACGTACAGCGTATAACGTACAGCGTATAACGTATAACGTATAACGTAAAACGTACAACGTATAACGTACAGCGTATAACGTACAGCGTATAACGTACAGCGTATAACGTACAGCGTATAACGTACAGCGTATAACGTATAACGTATAACGTATAACGTATAACGTATAACGTATAACGTATAACGTATAACGTATATCGTATAACGTATAACGTATAACGTATAACGTATAACGTATAACGTATAACGTATAACATATAACGTATAACGTATAACGTACAGCGTATAACGTATAACATACAACGTATAACGTACAACGTACAACGTGTAACGTATAACGTATAACGTATAACGTACAGCGTATAACGTACAGCGTATAACGTACAGCGTATAACGTATAACGTATAACGTATAACGTGTAACGTATAACGTATAACGTACAGCGTATAACGTGTAACGTATAACGTATAACGTACAGCGTATAACGTATAACGTACAACGTATAATGTACAACGTATAACGTACAACGTACAACGGGTGACGTATAACGTATAACATATAACTTATAACGTACAGCGTATAACGTGTAACGTATAACGTATAACGTATAACGTATAACGTATAACGTATAACGTATAACGTATAACGTATAACGTATAACGTATATCATATAACGTATAACGTATAACGTATAACGTATAACGTGTAACGTATAACGTATAACGTACAGCGTATAACGTACAGCGAATAACGTATAAGGTATAACGTACAACATATAACGTATACCGTATACCGTATAACGTATAACGTATAACGTATAACGTATAACGTATAACGTATAACGTATAACGTATAACGTATAACGTATAACGTATAACGTATAACGTATAACGTATAACGTATAACGTATAACGTATAACGTATAACGTATAACGTATAACGTATAACGTATAACGTATAACGTATAACGTATAACGTATAACGTATAACGTATAACGTATAACGTATAACGTATAACGTATAACGTATAACGTATAACGTATAACGTATAACGTATAACGTATAACGTATAACGTATAACGTATAACGTATAACGTATAACGTATAACGTATAACGTATAACGTATAACGTATAACGTATAACGTATAACGTATAACGTATAACGTATAACGTATAACGTATAACGTATAACGTATAACGTATAACGTATAACGTACAACGTACAACGTGTAACGTATAACGTATAACGTATAACGTATAACGTATAACGTATAACGTACAACGTTTAACGTATAACGTATAACGTACAGCGTATAACGTATAACGTACAACGTATAACGTACAACGTATAACGTACAACGTATAACGTATAACGTATAAGGTATAACGTACAGCGTATAACGTACAACGTATAACGTATAACGTATAACGTACAGCGTATAACGTACAGCGTATAACGTATAACGTATAACGTATAACGTACAACGTATAACGTATAACGTACAGCGTATAACGTACAGCGTATAACGTATAACATACAACGTATAACGTACAACGTACAACGTATAACGTACAACGTATAACGTACAACGTATAACGTATAACGTATAAGGTATAACGTACAGCGTATAACGTACAACGTATAACGTATAACGTATAACGTACAGCGTATATCGTACAGCGTATAACGTACAGCGTATAACGTACAGCGTATAACGTATAACGTATAACGTATAACGTATAACGTATATCGTATAACGTATAACGTATAACGTATAACGTATAACGTATAACGTATAACGTATAACATATAACGTATAACGTATAACGTACAGCGTATAACGTATAACATACATCGTATAACGTACAACGTACAACGTGTAACGTATAACGTATAACGTACATCGTACAACGTGTAACGTATAACATATAACGTACAACATATAACGTACAACGTATAACGTATAACGTATAACGTATAACGTACAACGTATAACGTATATCGTATAACGTATAACGTATAACATATAACGTATAACGTACAACGTGTAACGTTTAACGTATAACGTACAACGTATAACGTATAACGTACAGCGTATAACGTACAGCGTATAACGTATAACATACAACGTATAACGTATAAGGTACAACGTATAACGTACAACGTATAACGTACAACGTATAACGTATAACGTATAAGGTATAACGTACAGCGTATAACGTACAACGTATAACGTATAACGTATAACGTACAGCGTATATCGTACAGCGTATAACGTACAGCGTATAACGTACAGCGTATAACGTACAGCGTATAACGTATAACGTATAACGTATAACGTATAACGTATATCGTATAACGTATAACGTATAACGTATAACGTATAACGTATAACGTATAACGTATAACATATAACGTATAACGTATAACGTACAGCGTATAACGTATAACATACATCGTATAACGTACAACGTACAACGTGTAACGTATAACGTATAACGTACATCGTACAACGTGTAACGTATAACATATAACGTACAACATATAACGTACAACGTATAACGTATAACGTATAACGTATAACGTACAACGTATAACGTATATCGTATAACGTATAACGTATAACGTATAACGTACAACGTATAACGTATATCGTATAACGTATAACGTATAACATATAACGTATAACGTACAACGTGTAACGTATAACGTATAACGTACAGCGTATAACGTATAACGTACAACGTATAACGTACAACGTATAACGTACAACGTATAACGTATAAGGTATAAGGTACAACGTACAACGTGTAACGTATAACGTATAACGTATATCGTATAACGTATAACGTATAACGTACAGCGTATAACGTATAACATACAACGTACAACGTGTAACGTATAACGTATAACGTATAACGTATATCGTGTAACGTATAACGTATAACGTACAGCGTATAACGTATAACATACAACGTATAACGTACAACGTATAACGTACAACGTATAACGTACAACGTATCACGTACAACGTACAACGTGTAACGTATAACGTATAACGTACAGCGTATAACGTATAACATACAACATATAATGTACAACGTATAACGTACAACGTACAACGGGTAACGTATAACGTATAACATATAACTTATAACGTACAGCGTATAACGTACAGCGTATAACGTATAACGTATAACGTAAAACGTACAACGTATAACGTACAGCGTATAACGTACAGCGTATAACGTACAGCGTATAACGTACAGCGTATAACGTACAGCGTATAACGTATAACGTATAACGTATAACGTATAACGTATAACGTATAACGTATAACGTATATCGTATAACGTATAACGTATAACGTATAACGTATAACGTATAACGTATAACGTATAACGTATAACATATAACGTATAACGTATAACGTACAGCGTATAACGTATAACATACAACGTATAACGTACAACGTACAACGTATAACGTACAACGTATAACGTACAACGTATAACGTATAACGTATAAGGTATAACGTACAGCGTATAACGTACAGCGTATAACGTATAACGTATAACGTATAACGTATAACGTATAACGTATAACGTATAACGTATAACGTATAACGTATAACGTATAACGTATAACGTATAACGTATATCATATAACGTATAACGTATAACGTATAACGTGTAACGTATAACGTATAACGTACAGCGTATAACGTACAGCGAATAACGTATAAGGTATAACGTACAACGTATAACGTATACCGTATAACGTATAACGTATAACGTATAACGTATAACGTATAACGTATAACGTATAACGTATAACGTATAACGTATAACGTATAACGTATAACGTATAACGTATAACGTATAACGTATAACGTATAACGTATAACGTATAACGTAAAACGTATAACGTACAACGTATAACGTACAACGTACAACGTATAACGTACAACGTATAACGTACAACGTACAACGTGTAACGTATAACGTATAACGTATATCGTATAACGTATAACGTATAACGTATAACGTATAACGTATATCGTATAACGTACATCGTACAACGTGTAACGTATAACATATAACGTACAACATATAACGTACAACGTATAACGTATAACGTATAACGTATAACGTACAACGTATAACGTACAACGTACAACGTACAACGTACAACGTATAACGTACAACGTATAACGTACAACGTACAACGTGTAACGTATAACGTATAACGTATATCGTATAACGTACATCGTACAACGTGTAACGTATAACATATAACGTACAACATATAACGTACAACGTATAACGTATAACGTATAACGTATAACGTACAACGTATAATGTACAACGTATAACGTACAACGTATAACGTACAACGTATAACGTACAACGTACAACGTATAACGTACAACGTGTAACGTACAACGTACAACGTGTAACGTATAACGTATAACGTATATCGTATAACGTATAACGTATAACATATAACGTATAACGTACAACGTGTAACGTATAACGTATAACGTACAGCGTATAACGTATAACGTACAACGTATAACGTACAACGTATAACGTACAACGTATAACGTATAACGTATAAGGTACAACGTACAACGTGTAACGTATAACGTATAACGTATATCGTATAACGTATAACGTATAACGTACAGCGTATAACGTATAACATACAACGTACAACGTGTAACGTATAACGTATAACGTATAACGTATATCGTGTAACGTATAACGTATAACGTACAGCGTATAACGTATAACATACAACGTATAACGTACAACGTATAACGTACAACGTATAACGTACAACGTATCACGTACAACGTACAACGTGTAACGTATAACGTATAACGTACAGCGTATAACGTATAACATACAACATATAATGTACAACGTATAACGTACAACGTACAACGGGTAACGTATAACGTATAACATATAACTTATAACGTACAGCGTATAACGTACAGCGTATAACGTATAACGTATAACGTAAAACGTACAACGTATAACGTACAGCGTATAACGTACAGCGTATAACGTACAGCGTATAACGTACAGCGTATAACGTATAACGTATAACGTATAACGTATAACGTATAACGTATAACGTATAACGTATATCGTATAACGTATAACGTATAACGTATAACGTATAACGTATAACGTATAACGTATAACATATAACGTATAACGTATAACGTACAGCGTATAACGTATAACATACAACGTATAACGTACAACGTACAACGTGTAACGTATAACGTATAACGTATAACGTACAGCGTATAACGTACAGCGTATAACGTACAGCGTATAACGTATAACGTATAACGTATAACGTGTAACGTATAACGTATAACGTACAGCGTATAACGTGTAACGTATAACGTATAACGTACAGCGTATAACGTATAACGTACAACGTATAATGTACAACGTATAACGTACAACGTACAACGGGTAACGTATAACGTATAACATATAACTTATAACGTACAGCGTATAACGTATAACGTATAACGTAAAACGTACAACGTATAACGTACAGCGTATAACGTACAGCGTATAACGTACAGCGTATAACGTACAGCGTATAACGTATAACGTATAACGTATAACGTATAACGTATAACGTATAACGTATAACGTATATCGTATAACGTATAACGTATAACGTATAACGTATAACGTATAACGTATAACGTATAACGTATAACGTATAACGTATAACGTATAACGTATAACGTATAACGTATAACGTATAACGTATAACGTATAACGTATAACGTATAACGTATAACGTACATCGTACAACGTGTAACGTATAACATATAACGTACAACATATAACGTACAACGTATAACGTATAACGTATAACGTAAAACGTATAACGTACAACGTATAACGTACAACGTACAACGTATAACGTACAACGTATAACGTACAACGTACAACGTGTAACGTATAACGTATAACGTATATCGTATAACGTATAACGTATAACGTATAACGTATATCGTATAACGTACATCGTACAACGTGTAACGTATAACATATAACGTACAACATATAACGTACAACGTATAACGTATAACGTATAACGTATAACGTACAACGTATAACGTACAACGTACAACGTACAACGTACAACGTATAACGTATATCGTATAACGTACATCGTACAACGTGTAACGTATAACATATAACGTACAACATATAACGTACAACGTATAACGTATAACGTATAACGTATAACGTACAACGTATAATGTACAACGTATAACGTACAACGTATAACGTACAACGTATAACGTACAACGTACAACGTATAACGTACAACGTGTAACGTACAACGTACAACGTGTAACGTATAACGTATAACGTATATCGTATAACGTATAACGTATAACATATAACGTATAACGTACAACGTGTAACGTATAACGTATAACGTACAGCGTATAACGTATAACGTACAACGTATAACGTACAACGTATAACGTACAACGTATAACGTATAACGTATAAGGTACAACGTACAACGTGTAACGTATAACGTATAACGTATATCGTATAACGTATAACGTATAACGTACAGCGTATAACGTATAACATACAACGTACAACGTGTAACGTATAACGTATAACGTATAACGTATATCGTGTAACGTATAACGTATAACGTACAGCGTATAACGTATAACATACAACGTATAACGTACAACGTATAACGTACAACGTATAACGTACAACGTATAACGTACAACGTACAACGTGTAACGTATAACGTATAACGTACAGCGTATAACGTATAACGTACAACGTATAATGTACAACGTATAACGTACAACGTACAACGGGTAACGTATAACGTATAACATATAACTTATAACGTACAGCGTATAACGTACAGCGTATAACGTATAACGTATAACGTAAAACATACAACGTATAACGTACAACGTATAACGTACAACGTATAACGTACAGCGTATAACGTATAACATACAACGTATAACGTATAACGTATAACGTATAACGTATAACGTATAACGTATAACGTATAACGTATAACGTATAACGTATAACGTATAACGTACATCGTACAACGTGTAACGTATAACATATAACGTACAACATATAACGTACAACGTATAACGTATAACGTATAACGTAAAACGTATAACGTACAACGTATAACGTACAACGTACAACGTATAACGTACAACGTATAACGTACAACGTACAACGTGTAACGTATAACGTATAACGTATATCGTATAACGTATAACGTACAACGTATAACGTACAACGTACAACGTGTAACGTATAACGTATAACGTATAACGTGTAACGTATAACGTATAACGTACAGCGTATAACGTACAACGTATAACGTATAACGTATAACGTACAGCGTATAACGTACAGCGTATAACGTATAACGTATAACATATAACGTATAACGAATATCGTATAACGTATAACGTATAACGTATAACGTACAACGTATAACGTATACCGTATAACGTACAACGTGTAACGTATAACGTATAACGTATAACTTATAACGTATAACGTATAACGTATAACGTATAACGTATAACGTATAACGTACAACGTATAACCTACAACGTACAACGTGTAACGTATAACGTATAACGTACAGCGTATAACGTATAACGTACAACGTATAATGTACAACGTATAACGTACCACGTACAACGGGTAACGTATAACGTATAACGTATAACGTATAACGTATAACGTATATCGTATATCGTGTAACGTATAACGTACAGCGTATAACGTATAACGTACAACGTACAACGTGTAACGTATAACGTATAACGTATATCGTATAACGTATAACGTATAACGTATAACATATAACGTACAACGTATAACATATAACGTACAACATATAACGTACAACGTATAACGTATAACGTATAACGTACAACGTATAACGTACAACGTATAACGTACAACGTACAACGTGTAACGTATAATGTATAACGTATAACGTATAACGTATAACGTATACCGTACAGCGTATAACGTATAACATACAACGTATAACGTACAACGTATAACGTACAACGTATAACGTACAACGTATGACGTACAACGTACAACGTGTAACGTATAACGTATAACGTATAACGTACAACGTATAACGTACAACGTACAACGTGTAACGTATAACGTATAACGTACAGCGTATAACGTATAACGTACAACGTATAATGTACAACGTATAACGTACCACGTACAACGGGTAACGTATAACGTATAACGTATAACGTATAACGTATAACGTATAACGTATATCGTATATCGTGTAACGTATAACGTACAGCGTATAACGTATAACGTACAACGTATAACGTACAACGTACAACGTGTCACGTATAACGTATAACGTATAACGTGTAACGTATAACGTATAACGTACAGCGTATAACGTACAGCGTATAACGTATAAGGTATAACGTACAGCGTATAACGTACAACGTATAACGTATAACGTATAACGTACAGCGTATAACGTACAGCGTATAACGTATAACGTATAACATATAACGTATAACGAATATCGTATAACGTATAACGTATAACGTATAACGTACAACGTATAACGTATACCGTATAACGTACAACGTGTAACGTATAACGTATAACGTATAACTTATAACGTATAACGTATAACGTATAACGTATAACGTATAACGTATAACGTACAACGTATAACCTACAACGTACAACGTGTAACGTATAACGTATAACGTACAGCGTATAACGTATAACGTACAACGTATAATGTACAACGTATAACGTACCACGTACAACGGGTAACGTATAACGTATAACGTATAACGTATAACGTATAACGTATATCGTATATCGTGTAACGTATAACGTACAGCGTATAACGTATAACGTACAACGTATAACGTACAACGTACAACGTGAGTTCGGTTCTAGACACCGCAGAGATCGGACGTGTTTACTGTCTCTCGCGCTGACAAATCTATAGTGATCGCGAGTATATATAAACATAGTTTCTAAGCTTCAGGAGACAGGTCTACATTGACCCGGATGATATACCCAAGGTACCCGACTCTATACAAATTAACTATGACAACACCTTGTTCTGGATATACTTATCAACCGAAAAACTAACCTGCTTTATATGCAAAGACGAAGGCCATTTAGCCAAATACTGTAAGAGCACTACCGCTATGGACAAAGATCATGCCCTAACATCACAAGACAAAGACGTTACCTCAGTTGCACCTTCACCTTTACCGTCCAATGCCGTAAACAAAACTACCGTCTCATTGCACCACATTCTATCAGAAGACCCCATGCCTTCGCCCGCGAATTATAAAAGACCGCCACCAACAGCTTCAGCATCATCAACCAGCTCCATCCACTCTAACCACTTAAAGAAAGAAGTTATCAAAACTAACACAACCACCAAAGGCACAAGGAAAAAGCGTAAAGTAGAGGTAAACACAGTCCCATCTATTGAGGAAATCCTTACTCATCTACGCCCTTCTTTAGAATTCTTTGAAGCCGAATCTCATAACCTCCCTCTAAGTTTCGATAACTGTGCACAATTTCTCATGGACACCTACGAAAATCCGAAAGTCCTAGAAACAGCCTTGAGCTATACTCATGACATCACGGCCCTTTCGAAAATGTTGACAACTCTAAAAGGCCATATCACGGAACGTAAATTAAAAGATCGCATAAATCGTATTACAAAACGCCTTAAAAGTTCGCCCTCTTCAGAAGCAACTAGTGGTGACTCAAGTTCCTTTGAGGATCACGTATCCTCTCTACAATAAAATCTCTCTCATCTGCTCTCCTGCACATGGCCACGATTCCCACTTCTCTTCGCTTACTCTACTGGAATCCACGAAGTCTACGCTCAAAACTACCTGAGATTCAGTCTATCCAGGCAAACTATGATGTCCTGGTGCTGGTCGAAACATGGTTGTCTCCGGGTGACACACTTTCCCTTCCTGGATTTCTGTCGGTTAGACAGGATAGGTTACATTCCAGGGGAGGAGGAATCCTGCTACTAGTGCGCAAAAGTATTGCATTCACACAAATATCTGATTTAACTTCTCCCGATGACTCAGTTGAGATGTGTGGAATCCGACTGACGAACGTCTCCCCATGCCTGGACATCGTCGCTTACTACAGGACCCCGGGTCACTCCCTCACTCAGGAACAATGGCTCACTTTGGTTCACAACATAAATAACAATCGACACTGCATCCTCGTTGGAGACTTCAATGCGCACCACACTTCCTGGAACTGCAACTACACGGACAGCAATGGAAGGAGACTTCTCAACGCCGTAGAAGACGCTGATTTGTTTTTACACAATAGTGACTCAATCACTCATGTCAACATGCATACAAACACCAAATCCAACATCGACCTCCTCTTCTCCACCCTCAACATCTGTGATTCCATTGAAACCAAGGTAGCCGGCGAGACCTGGGGTTCCGACCACTTCCCTATTTCCTTTAACATCCATATAGGCAAGTTTTACTACGAGAAAAAAACCTTTAAAATTAAGTCGACTCGTACCAACTGGGTCACCTTCCACGACCATCTTGGAAAAAGTTATGAGGACCTTCTCTCGGTCGAATATGACCTCCTGCCTCCAAATAGCAAGTATGAACTCTTTTTTAATACGATCTATAACGCAGTCAAAAACAGCACCCCTAATAGGAGTAAAAGTACGCTGCTCGCTGGACACCATAAGAAGAACCCAGTTCCTTGGTGGGACAAAGAATGTAGCGAGCTAAAAAGACAACGCAGATCCGCGTTCAGGAGGTGGGAACAATCGGGTGATCTAGTAGAACTTATAAATTACAAAAGAATTGCAGCTTTGACAACCAAAACATTTAAAAAAAAGAAGAAAGAAAGCTTCAGGGCTTTCGCTGAATCCATCAATTTTCGCACCAACCCAAGCTATGTCTGGGAAAAATGCAAGATTTTTAAAAATAAATGGACCAAAGCCTCTCACTCTCATTATACAGAAAATTTGCAACCATCAGATATGGCTTCAGTTGCCCTAAATAAAATTAGCCCTCCGTGGGTCCCAACTGACCCCTTTGAGCTTCCATCTTTCACGACGAATGAATTTTTTGATGCCCCCTTTAACTTTGTAGAATTTAACGCTGCTCTCGACTCAAAAAATGCTAAATCTGCCCCTGGCATGGATGGCATAGACTTTGAAATTTTACAAAGGCTCCCCACCAATTACAAATTGCTCTTATTGGACATATTTAACCAAATGTATCGTAGCAGTGAGTTTCCTCCCAGCTGGAAGGACTCTTTCATCCACTTCGTTAGAAAATCCGATGGTAGCAGCCTACGTCCTATTTCTCTTACTTCCTGCACAAGCAAACTATTTGAAACTATAATCAAAAATAGACTTCAATACTGGGCAGAGACAAATGACTGGTTGCCATCCAGTCAACATGGCTTTCGTAAGGGCAATTCATGTGTTGACAACTTGACTAGCTTAACCCTAAAAGTTGAAGAATCATTCATTGAACGAAAAGAAGTCCTTGCAGCTTTCTTAGATATAGAGGGTGCTTTTGACAATGTCAATGTTAACATTCTGCTACACAAACTATCGTCCTTGGGGTGCTCAGCGAAAATGTCCAAATTTATCAACTTCCTTTTGCGTGAAAGATACATATATGCTGATAACTTACAAGATACTCCAAGATTAGTGCATAAGGGAGTCCCTCAGGGTGGAGTACTTAGTCCAATTCTCTTCTCTATTTACTCTGCACACGTCATCGAGGGTGTACCAAATTCAATAAACGTTTCATTATTTGCTGACGATATTGCTATTTACATTAAATTCGCTTCCCTAAAAAGAGCTAAAATAATTTTGGAGAAGGCGATCAGCACCATTAGTATCAACCTGCTCAATATTGGACTTGCTCTCACCCCAAGTAAAACGGGGTTACTCCATTTTAAAAACAAAAATACCCGCACCGACAACGTTAAAATAAGGGTTGGAGGCTGCACTGTTGAAGCTACAAAACAAGTTAGATTCCTGGGTATCATATTCGATAACCGACTGACTTTTGGCCCACACGTGGAACGTATGTACAACAAATGTTTGAAATCACTTAATATTATAAAATTCTTATGTGGAACGTGGTGGGGATCAGACCCCTTAACCTTGCTAATAATATACAAAAGTTTCATACGTTCCATCATAGACTATGGATGTTTTGTTTACTGGCCTAGAACTGTCCTTCTCAGAAATAAGTTAGAAAAAATACAAAACTCAGCGGTCAGAATTGCACTTGGCTATCGTAAAAGTACGCCCATAAATGTCATGTTAGCAGAATCCAAGTTGATGCTACTAGCAGATAGAACAATTTTTCTATGTGAACGATACCTTGCTAAAATTGCTTCAAACAACGGTTCAAAAATTTACAACACTGTCACTAAATACTATCACATTTCCAGAAGGAAAAACTCTAGATCTAGATTTAAAAATAAAATACTCGACAAATGCATTGAATCCCTCCCAGACTTTAATGGAAAAATCATTTCTAATAATAACTATATTTTATACTGTCATGATTTCACAACACTGTTAACATCCATCCCAATTAACACAGCTCTGGGGGCAGAACTTAAAATGACAGCCAATCCGAACCCCCTAATCGACCATATCCTCACAGATAATGCCGCTACGGCCATATTTACTGACGGCAGCAAAATTACTAATGCGGAATATGTTGGCTGGTCCTGTATTTGTTACGACTTGGATATTCGTCAAAAAAACAGCATCGATGACAGCGCGTCGATCTTTACAGCGGAATGCATGGCCCTGAGCTGTGCTCTGGACATCGCGCTACGTCATAAAAATCGCTCTTTTGCTATATTCACCGACTCCCTGAGCACCCTGCTCAGTCTATCCTCCATCAGTCTCAAAATCAGAACAAATCCCTTCATTCTAGATATAAAAAAGAAATACGTTGAATTTTGCCAGGACAACTCACACTCCATAAAATTTCTCTGGGTTCCTTCTCATATTGGCTTACTTGGTAATGAAGACGCTGACTCCCTCGCCAAGTCTGCCACATGTTCGAGCTCAGCGGATTTTCCTCAAGTCCCATTTACTGATCTGACTTATCAATTCAGAGACAAAGGCAACCTCACCACTCGTTCCACACTCACTGAGCAGGGCACCATTAAGGGCGTTCATTACTTTCAAAATTTCCACAACCCAAGTCAAATTCCTTGGTTTGCTGAAACTGATAACTATATCAGAAGAGGATTTTCGTCCACCGTAAACCGTATCAGGGCCAATCACTATAATCTTGCGGCCTCATTATTCCGCGTGAACATTGTCAATGATCCCAACTGCAAGTGCAACCTCTACCCCGAAGACTTGGATCATGTCCTATGGCAGTGTCAACTATACGACACCCAAAGAACCAAACTAATGAGCAATTTACGTAAAATCAAGTTCTTCCCCCCACTAAAAGCAGACATATTCTTTGCCAAACCAAATGTTAAAGCCTGCGAATTCATCTATCAGTTCCTAAATGATTGTAAACTCCATATCTAGCGACTACTAAGACTATATATGTACTAAAAATGTAAATCTATTGTACAATTGTAAAAGCCGAAATAAACCTAAAATAGGTTTCAGTGGCTCAAATAAAAAAAAAAAAAAAAAAAAAAAACGTAAAACGTGTAACGTATAACGTATAACGTATAACGTGTAACGTATAACGTATAACGTACAGCGTATAACGTACAGCGTATAACGTATAAGGTATAACGTACAGCGTATAACGTATAACGTATAACGTATAACGTATAACGTATAACGTATAACGTACAACGTGTAACGTATAACGTATAACGTATAACTTATAACGTATAACGTATAACGTATAACGTATAACGTATAACGTATAACGTACAACGTATAACGTACAACGTACAACGTGTAACGTATAACGTATAACGTACAGCGTATAACGTATAACGTACAACGTATAATGTACAACGTATAACGTACCACGTACAACGGGTAACGTATAACGTATAACGTATAACGTATAACGTATAACGTATAACGTATATCGTATATCGTGTAACGTATAACGTACAGCGTATAACGTATAACGTACAACGTATAACGTACAACGTACAACGTGTAACGTATAACGTATAACGTATAACGTGTAACGTATAACGTATAACGTACAGCGTATAACGTACAGCGTATAACGTACAGCGTATAACGTATAACGTACAACGTATAATGTACAACGTATAACGTACCACGTACAACGGGTAACGTATAACGTATAACGTATAACGTATAACGTATAACGTATAACGTATATCGTATATCGTGTAACGTATAACGTACAGCGTATAACGTATAACGTACAACGTATAACGTACAACGTACAACGTGTAACGTATAACGTATAACGTATAACGTGTAACGTATAACGTATAACGTACAGCGTATAACGTACAGCGTATAACGTATAAGGTATAACGTACAGCGTATAACGTACAACGTATAACGTATAACGTATAACGTACAGCGTATAACGTACAGCGTATAACGTATAACGTATAACATATAACGTATAACGAATATCGTATAACGTATAACGTATAACGTATAACGTATAACGTATAACGTATAACGTATAACGTATAACGTACAACGTGTAACGTATAACGTACAACGTATAACGTATAACGTATAACGTATAACGTATAACGTATAACGTATAACGTATAACGTACATCGTACAACGTGTAACGTATAACATATAACGTACAACATATAACGTACAACGTATAACGTATAATGTACAACGTATAACGTA
The DNA here is from genome assembly GCA_916610235.2 of Lasioglossum morio. NCBI lineage: Eukaryota > Metazoa > Arthropoda > Insecta > Hymenoptera > Halictidae > Lasioglossum > Lasioglossum morio. The sequence goes on from CAKAJA020000392.1 coordinate 375,684, forward strand.
CAACGTACAACGTGTAACGTATAACGTACAACGTGTAACGTATAACGTATAACGTATAACGTGTAACGTATAACGTATAACGTACAGCGTATAACGTACAGCGTATAACGTATAAGGTATAACGTACAGCGTATAACGTACAACGTATAACGTACAACGTATAACGTATAACGTACAACGTATAACGTACAACGTATAACGTATAACGTATAACGTATAACGTATAACGTATAACGTATAACGTACATCGTACAACGTGTAACGTATAACATATAACGTACAACATATAACGTACAACGTATAACGTATAATGTACAACGTATAACGTACAACGTACAACGTGTAACGTATAACGTATAACGTATAACGTACAGCGTATAACGTACAGCGTATATCGTACAGCGTATAACGTACAACGTATAACGTATAACGTATAACGTATAACGTACAGCGTATAACGTATAACATACAACGTATAACGTACAACGTATAATGTATAACGTACAACGTATAACGTATAACGTATAACGTATAACGTATAACGTATAACGTATAACGTATAACGTATAACGTATAACGTATAACGTATAACGTATAACGTATAACGTATAACGTATAACGTATAACGTATAACGTATAACGTATAACGTATAACGTATAACGTATAACGTATAACGTATAACGTATAACGTATAACGTATAACGTATAACGTATAACGTATAACGTACATCGTACAACGTGTAACGTATAACGTATAACGTATAACGTATAACGTATAACGTATAACGTATAACGTATAACGTATAACGTATAACGTATAACGTATAACGTATAACGTATAACGTATAACGTATAACGTACATCGTACAACGTGTAACGTATAACATATAACGTACAACATATAACGTACAACGTATAACGTATAACGTATAACGTACAACGTATAACGTACAACGTATAACGTACAACGTACAACGTGTAACGTATAACGTATAACGTATAACGTATAACGTACAGCGTATAACGTACAGCGTATAACGTACAGCGTATAACGTATAACGTATAACGTGTAACGTATAACGTATAACGTACAGCGTATAACGTACAGCGTATAACGTATAACGTATAACGTATAACGTATAACGTATAACGTATAACGTACAACGTGTAACGTATAACGTATAACGTATAACGTATAACGTACAGCGTATAACGTATAACATACAACGTATAACGTACAACGTATAACGTATAACGTACAACGTATAACGTATAACGTATAACGTATAACGTATAACGTATAACGTATAACGTATATCGTATATCGTGTAACGTATAACGTACAGCGTATAACGTACAGCGTATAACGTATAACGTACAACGTATAACGTACAACGTACAACGTGTAACGTATAACGTATAACGTATAACGTGTAACGTATAACGTATAACGTACAGCGTATAACGTATAGCGTATAACGTATAAGGTATAACGTACAGCGTATAACGTACAACGTATAACGTACAACGTATAACGTATAACGTACAACGTATAACGTACAACGTATAACGTATAACGTGTAACGTATAACGTATAACGTATAACGTATAACGTACATCGTACAACGTATAGCGTATAACGTATAAGGTATAACGTACAGCGTATAACGTACAACGTATAACGTACAACGTATAACGTATAACGTACAACGTATAACGTACAACGTATAACGTATAACGTATAACGTATAACGTATAACGTATAACGTATAACGTATAACGTATAACGTATAACGTATAACGTATAACGTATAACGTATAACGTATAACGTACATCGTACAACGTGTAACGTATAACATATAACGTACAACATATAACGTACAACGTATAACGTATAACATACTACGTATAACGTACAACGTACAACGTGTAACGTATAACGTATAACGTACAACGTATAACGTATACCGTATACCGTATAACGTATAACATATAACGTATAACGTATAACGTATAACGTATAACGTATAACGTATAACGTATAACGTATAACGTATAACGTATAACGTATAACGTATAACGTATAACGTATAACGTATAACGTATAACGTATAACGTACAGCGTATAACGTATAACGTATAACGTGTAACGTACAACGTATAACGTACAACGTATAACGTACAACGTATAACGTACAACGTACAACGTATAACGTATAACGTATAACGTACAGCGTATAACGTATAACGTACAACGTATAATGTACAACGTATAACGTACAACGTACAACGTGTAACGTATAACATACAACGTATAACGTACAACGTATAACGTATAACGTACAACGTATAACGTATAACGTATAACGTATAACGTATAACGTATAACGTATAACGTATAACGTACATCGTACAACGTGTAACGTATAACATATAACGTACAACATATAACGTACAACGTATAACGTATAACGTATAACGTATAACGTATAACGTATAACGTATAACGTATAACGTATAACGTATAACGTATAACGTATAACGTATAACGTATAACGTATAACGTATAACGTATAACGTATAACGTATAACGTATAACGTATAACGTATAACGTATAACGTATAACGTACATCGTACAACGTGTAACGTATAACGTATAACGTATAACGTATAACGTATAACGTATAACGTATAACGTATAACGTATAACGTATAACGTATAACGTATAACGTATAACGTACATCGTACAACGTGTAACGTATAACATATAACGTACAACATATAACGTACAACGTATAACGTATAACGTATAACGTACAACGTATAACGTACAACGTATAACGTACAACGTACAACGTGTAACGTATAACGTATAACGTATAACGTATAACGTACAGCGTATAACGTACAGCGTATAACGTACAGCGTATAACGTATAACGTATAACGTGTAACGTATAACGTATAACGTACAGCGTATAACGTACAGCGTATAACGTATAACGTATAACGTATAACGTATAACGTATAACGTATAACGTACAACGTGTAACGTATAACGTATAACGTATAACGTATAACGTACAGCGTATAACGTATAACATACAACGTATAACGTACAACGTATAACGTATAACGTACAACGTATAACGTATAACGTATAACGTATAACGTATAACGTATAACGTATAACGTATATCGTATATCGTGTAACGTATAACGTACAGCGTATAACGTACAGCGTATAACGTATAACGTACAACGTATAACGTACAACGTACAACGTGTAACGTATAACGTATAACGTATAACGTGTAACGTATAACGTATAACGTACAGCGTATAACGTATAGCGTATAACGTATAAGGTATAACGTACAGCGTATAACGTACAACGTATAACGTACAACGTATAACGTATAACGTACAACGTATAACGTACAACGTATAACGTATAACGTATAACGTATAACGTATAACGTATAACGTATAACGTACATCGTACAACGTATAGCGTATAACGTATAAGGTATAACGTACAGCGTATAACGTACAACGTATAACGTACAACGTATAACGTATAACGTATAACGTATAACGTATAACGTATAACGTATAACGTATAACGTATAACGTATAACGTATAACGTATAACGTATAACGTATAACGTATAACGTATAACGTACATCGTACAACGTGTAACGTATAACATATAACGTACAACATATAACGTACAACGTATAACGTATAACATACAACGTATAACCTACAACGTACAACGTGTAACGTATAACGTATAACGTACAACGTATAACGTATACCGTATACCGTATAACGTATAACATATAACGTATAACGTATAACGTATAACGTATAACGTATAACGTATAACGTATAACGTATAACGTATAACGTATAACGTATAACGTATAACGTATAACGTATAACGTATAACGTATAACGTATAACGTATAACGTATAACGTACATCGTACAACGTGTAACGTATAACATATAACGTACAACATATAACGTACAACGTATAACGTATAACGTATAACGTACAACGTATAACGTACAACGTATAACGTACAACGTACAACGTGGAACGTATAACGTATAACGTATAACGTATAACGTATAACGTATACCGTACAGCGTATAACGTATAACATACAACGTATAACGTACAACGTATAACGTACAACGTATAACGTACAACGTATGAGGTACAACGTACAACGTGTAACGTATAACGTATAACGTATAACGTACAGCGTATAACGTACAGCGTATAACGTACAGCGTGTAACGTATAACGTATAACGTGTAACGTATAACGTATAACGCACAGCGTATAACGTACAGCGTATAACGTATAACGTATAAGGTATAACGTACAGCGTATAACGTACAAAGTATAACGTATAACGTATATCGTGTAACGTATAACGTACAGCGTATAACGTACAGCGTATAACGTACAGCGTATAACGTATAACGTATAACGTGTAACGTATAACGTATAACGTACAGCGTATAACGTACAGCGTATAACGTATAACGTATAACGTACAGCGTATAACGTACAGCGTATAACGTACAGCGTATAACGTATAACGTATAACGTGTAACGTATAACGTATAACGTACAGCGTATAACGTACGGCGTATAACGTATAACGTATAAGGTATAACGTACAGCGTATAACGTACAACGTATAACGTATACCGTATAACGTACAGCGTATAACGTACATCGTATAACGTACAGCGTATAACGTACAGCGTATAACGTATAACGTATAACGTGTAACGTATAACGTATAACGTACAGCGTATAACGTACAGCGTATAACGTATAACGTATAAGGTATAACGTACAGCGTATAACGTACAACGTATAACGTATACCGTATAACGTACAGCGTATAACGTACAGCGTATAACGTATAACGTATAACGTATAACGTATAACGTATAACGTACAACGTATAACGTATAACGTACAGCGTATAACGTATAACATACAACGTATAACGTACAACGTATAACGTACAACGTATAACGTACAACGTATAACGTACAACGTACAACGTATAACGTATAACGTATAACGTACAGCGTATAACGTATAACGTACAACGTATAATGTACAACGTATAACGTACAACGTACAACGTTTAACGTATAACATACAACGTATAACGTACAACGTATAACGTATAACGTACAACGTATAACGTATAACGTATAACGTATAACGTATAACGTATAACGTATAACGTACATCGTACAACGTGTAACGTATAACATATAACGTACAACATATAACGTACAACGTATAACGTATAACGTACAACGTATAACGTACAACGTACAACGTGTAACGTATAACGTATAACGTACAACGTATAACGTATAACGTATAACGTATAACGTATAACATATAACGTATAACGTATAACGTATAACGTATAACGTATAACGTATAACGTATAACGTATAACGTATAACGTATAACGTATAACGTATAACGTATAACGTATAACGTATAACGTATAACGTATAACGTACATCGTACAACGTGTAACGTATAACATATAACGTACAACATATAACGTACAACGTATAACGTATAACGTATAACGTACAACGTATAACGTACAACGTATAACGTACAACGTACAACGTGTAACGTATAATGTATAACGTATAACGTATAACGTATAACGTATACCGTACAGCGTATAACGTATAACATACAACGTATAACGTACAACGTATAACGTACAACGTATAACGTACAACGTATGACGTACAACGTACAACGTGTAACGTATAACGTATAACGTATAACGTACAACGTATAACGTACAACGTACAACGTGTAACGTATAACGTATAACGTACAGCGTATAACGTATAACGTACAACGTATAATGTACAACGTATAACGTACCACGTACAACGGGTAACGTATAACGTATAACGTATAACGTATAACGTATAACGTATAACGTATATCGTATATCGTGTAACGTATAACGTACAGCGTATAACGTATAACGTACAACGTATAACGTACAACGTACAACGTGTCACGTATAACGTATAACGTATAACGTGTAACGTATAACGTATAACGTACAGCGTATAACGTACAGCGTATAACGTATAACGTATAACGTACATCGTACAACGTACAACGTGTAACGTATAACGTATAACGTATAACGTGTAACGTATAACGTATAACGTACAGCGTATAACGTATAGCGTATAACGTATAAGGTATAACGTACAGCGTATAACGTACAACGTATAACGTACAACGTATAACGTATAACGTACAACGTATAACGTACAACGTATAACGTATAACGTATAACGTATAACGTATAACGTATAACGTATAACGTACATCGTACAACGTATAGCGTATAACGTATAAGGTATAACGTACAGCGTATAACGTACAACGTATAACGTACAACGTATAACGTATAACGTACAACGTATAACGTACAACGTATAACGTATAACGTATAACACATAACGTATAACGTATAACGTATAACGTATAACGTATAACGTATAACGTATAACGTATAACGTATAACGTATAACGTATAACGTATAACGTACATCGTACAACGTGTAACGTATAACATATAACGTACAACATATAACGTACAACGTATAACGTATAACATACAACGTATAACGTACAACGTACAACGTGTAACGTATAACGTATAACGTACAACGTATAACGTATACCGTATACCGTATAACGTATAACATATAACGTATAACGTATAACGTATAACGTATAACGTATAACGTATAACGTATAACGTATAACGTATAACGTATAACGTATAACGTATAACGTATAACGTATAACGTATAACGTATAACGTATAACGTACATCGTACAACGTGTAACGTATAACATATAACGTACAACATATAACGTACAACGTATAACGTATAACGTATAACGTACAACGTATAACGTACAACGTATAACGTACAACGTACAACGTGGAACGTATAACGTATAACGTATAACGTATAACGTATAACGTATACCGTACAGCGTATAACGTATAACATACAACGTATAACGTACAACGTATAACGTACAACGTATAACGTACAACGTATGAGGTACAACGTACAACGTGTAACGTATAACGTATAACGTATAACGTACAGCGTATAACGTACAGCGTATAACGTACAGCGTGTAACGTATAACGTATAACGTGTAACGTATAACGTATAACGCACAGCGTATAACGTACAGCGTATAACGTATAACGTATAAGGTATAACGTACAGCGTATAACGTACAAAGTATAACGTATAACGTATATCGTGTAACGTATAACGTACAGCGTATAACGTACAGCGTATAACGTACAGCGTATAACGTATAACGTATAACGTGTAACGTATAACGTATAACGTACAGCGTATAACGTACAGCGTATAACGTATAACGTATAACGTACAGCGTATAACGTACAGCGTATAACGTACAGCGTATAACGTATAACGTATAACGTGTAACGTATAACGTATAACGTACAGCGTATAACGTACGGCGTATAACGTATAACGTATAAGGTATAACGTACAGCGTATAACGTACAACGTATAACGTATAACGTATAACGTACAGCGTATAACGTACATCGTATAACGTACAGCGTATAACGTACAGCGTATAACGTATAACGTATAACGTGTAACGTATAACGTATAACGTACAGCGTATAACGTACAGCGTATAACGTATAACGTATAAGGTATAACGTACAGCGTATAACGTACAACGTATAACGTATACCGTATAACGTACAGCGTATAACGTACAGCGTATAACGTATAACGTATAACGTATAACGTATAACGTATAACGTACAACGTATAACGTATAACGTACAGCGTATAACGTATAACATACAACGTATAACGTACAACGTATAACGTACAACGTATAACGTACAACGTATAACGTACAACGTACAACGTATAACGTATAACGTATAACGTACAGCGTATAACGTATAACGTACAACGTATAATGTACAACGTATAACGTACAACGTACAACGTGTAACGTATAACATACAACGTATAACGTACAACGTATAACGTATAACGTACAACGTATAACGTATAACGTATAACGTATAACGTATAACGTATAACGTATAACGTACATCGTACAACGTGTAACGTATAACATATAACGTACAACATATAACGTACAACGTATAACGTATAACGTAAAACGTATAACGTACAACGTACAACGTGTAACGTATAACGTATAACGTACAACGTATAACGTATACCGTATACCGTATAACGTATAACATATAACGTATAACGTATAACGTATAACGTATAACGTATAACGTATAACGTATAACGTATAACGTATAACGTATAACGTATAACGTATAACGTATAACGTATAACGTATAACGTATAACGTATAACGTATAACGTATAACGTACATCGTACAACGTGTAACGTATAACATATAACGTACAACATATAACGTACAACGTATAACGTATAACGTATAACGTACAACGTATAACGTACAACGTATAACGTACAACGTACAACGTGTAACGTATAATGTATAACGTATAACGTATAACGTATAACGTATACCGTACAGCGTATAACGTATAACATACAACGTATAACGTACAACGTATAACGTACAACGTATAACGTACAACGTATGACGTACAACGTACAACGTGTAACGTATAACGTATAACGTATAACGTACAACGTATAACGTACAACGTACAACGTGTAACGTATAACGTATAACGTACAGCGTATAACGTATAACGTACAACGTATAATGTACAACGTATAACGTACCACGTACAACGGGTAACGTATAACGTATAACGTATAACGTATAACGTATAACGTATAACGTATAACGTATATCGTATATCGTGTAACGTATAACGTACAGCGTATAACGTATAACGTACAACGTATAACGTACAACGTACAACGTGTCACGTATAACGTATAACGTATAACGTGTAACGTATAACGTATAACGTACAGCGTATAACGTACAGCGTATAACGTATAAGGTATAACGTACAGCGTATAACGTACAACGTATAACGTATAACGTATAACGTACAGCGTATAACGTACAGCGTATAACGTATAACGTATAACATATAACGTATAACGAATATCGTATAACGTATAACGTATAACGTATAACGTACAACGTATAACGTATAACGTATACCGTATAACGTACAACGTGTAACGTATAACGTATAACGTATAACGTATAACGTATAACGTATAACGTATAACGTACAACGTATAACGTACAACGTACAACGTATAACGTATAACGTATAACGTACAGCGTATAACGTATAACGTACAACGTATAATGTACAACGTATAACGTACCACGTACAACGGGTAACGTATAACGTATAACGTATAACGTATAACGTATAACGTATATCGTATATCGTGTAACGTATAACGTTCAGCGTATAACGTATAACGTATAACGTACAACGTACAACGTGAGTTCGGTTCTAGACACCGCAGAGATCGGACGTGTTTACTGTCTCTCGCGCTGACAAATCTATAGTGATCGCGAGTATATATAAACATAGTTTCTAAGCTTCAGGAGACAGGTCTACATTGACCCGGATGATATACCCAAGGTACCCGACTCTATACAAATTAACTATGACAACACCTTGTTCTGGATATACTTATCAACCGAAAAACTAACCTGCTTTATATGCAAAGACGAAGGCCATTTAGCCAAATACTGTAAGAGCACTACCGCTATGGACAAAGATCATGCCCTAACATCACAAGACAAAGACGTTACCTCAGTTGCACCTTCACCTTTACCGTCCAATGCCGTAAACAAAACTACCGTCTCATTGCACCACATTCTATCAGAAGACCCCATGCCTTCGCCCGCGAATTATAAAAGACCGCCACCAACAGCTTCAGCATCATCAGCCAGCTCCATCCACTCTAACCACTTAAAGAAAGAAGTTATCAAAACTAACACAACCACCAAAGGCACAAGGAAAAAGCGTAAAGTAGAGGTAAACACAGTCCTATCTATTGAGGAAATCCTTACTCATCTACGCCCTTCTTTAGAATTCTTTGAAGCCGAATCTCATAACCTCCCTCTAAGTTTCGATAACTGTGCACAATTTCTCATGGACACCTACGAAAATCCGAAAGTCCTAGAAACAGCATTGAGCTATACTCATGACATCACGGCCCTTTCGAAAATGTTGACAACTCTAAAAGGCCATATCACGGAACGTAAATTAAAAGATCGCATAAATCGTATTACAAAACGCCTTAAAAGTTCGCCCTCTTCAGAAGCAACTAGTGGTGACTCAAGTTCCTTTGAGGATCACGTATCCTCTCTACAATAAAATCTCTCTCATCTGCTCTCCTGCACATGGCCACGATTCCCACTTCTCTTCGCTTACTCTACTGGAATCCACGAAGTCTACGCTCAAAACTACCTGAGATTCAGTCTATCCAGGCAAACTATGATGTCCTGGTGCTGGTCGAAACATGGTTGTCTCCGGGTGACACACTTTCCCTTCCTGGATTTCTGTCGGTTAGACAGGATAGGTTACATTCCAGGGGAGGAGGAATCCTGCTACTAGTGCGCAAAAGTATTGCATTCACACAAATATCTGATTTAACTTCTCCCGATGACTCAGTTGAGATGTGTGGAATCCGACTGACGAACGTCTCCCCATGCCTGGACATCGTCGCTTACTACAGGACCCCGGGTCACTCCCTCACTCAGGAACAATGGCTCACTTTGGTTCACAACATAAATAACAATCGACACTGCATCCTCGTTGGAGACTTCAATGCGCACCACACTTCCTGGAACTGCAACTACACGGACAGCAATGGAAGGAGACTTCTCAACGCCGTAGAAGACGCTGATTTGTTTTTACACAATAGTGACTCAATCACTCATGTCAACATGCATACAAACACCAAATCCAACATCGACCTCCTCTTCTCCACCCTCAACATCTGTGATTCCATTGAAACCAAGGTAGCCGGCGAGACCTGGGGTTCCGACCACTTCCCTATTTCCTTTAACATCCATATAGGCAAGTTTTACTACGAGAAAAAAACCTTTAAAATTAAGTCGACTCGTACCAACTGGGTCACCTTCCACGACCATCTTGGAAAAAGTTATGAGGACCTTCTCTCGGTCGAATATGACCTCCTGCCTCCAAATAGCAAGTATGAACTCTTTTTTAATACGATCTATAACGCAGTCAAAAACAGCACCCCTAATAGGAGTAAAAGTACGCTGCTCGCTGGACACCATAAGAAGAACCCAGTTCCTTGGTGGGACAAAGAATGTAGCGAGCTAAAAAGACAACGCAGATCCGCGTTCAGGAGGTGGGAACAATCGGGTGATCTAGTAGAACTTATAAATTACAAAAGAATTGCAGCTTTGACAACCAAAACATTTAAGAAAAAGAAGAAAGAAAGCTTCAGGGCTTTCGCTGAATCCATCAATTTTCGCACCAACCCAAGCTATGTCTGGGAAAAATGCAAGATTTTTAAAAATAAATGGACCAAAGCCTCTCACTCTCATTATACAGAAAATTTGCAACCATCAGATATGGCTTCAGTTGCCCTAAATAAAATTAGCCCTCCGTGGGTCCCAACTGACCCCTTTGAGCTTCCATCTTTCACGACGAATGAATTTTTTGATGCCCCCTTTAACTTTGTAGAATTTAACGCTGCCCTCGATTCAAAAAATGCAAAATCTGCCCCTGGCATGGATGGCATAGACTTTGAAATTTTACAAAGGCTCCCCACCAATTACAAATTGCTCTTATTGGACATATTTAACCAAATGTATCGTAGCAGTGAGTTTCCTCCCAGCTGGAAGGACTCTTTCATCCACTTCGTTAGAAAATCCGATGGTAGCAGCCTACGTCCTATTTCTCTTACTTCCTGCACAAGCAAACTATTTGAAACTATAATCAAAAATAGACTTCAATACTGGGCAGAGACAAATGACTGGTTGCCATCCAGTCAACATGGCTTTCGTAAGGGCAATTCATGTGTTGACAACTTGACTAGCTTAACCCTAAAAGTTGAAGAATCATTCATTGAACGAAAAGAAGTCCTTGCAGCTTTCTTAGATATAGAGGGTGCTTTTGACAATGTCAATGTTAACATTCTGCTACACAAACTATCGTCCTTGGGGTGCTCAGCGAAAATGTCCAAATTTATTAACTTCCTTTTGCGTGAAAGATACATATATGCTGATAACTTACAAGATACTCCAAGATTAGTGCATAAGGGAGTCCCTCAGGGTGGAGTACTTAGTCCAATTCTCTTCTCTATTTACTCTGCACACGTCATCGAGGGTGTACCAAATTCAATAAACGTTTCATTATTTGCTGACGATATTGCTATTTACATTAAATTCGCTTCCCTAAAAAGAGCTAAAATAATTTTGGAGAAGGCGATCAGCACCATTAGTATCAACCTGCTCAATATTGGACTTGCTCTCACCCCAAGTAAAACGGGGTTACTCCATTTTAAAAACAAAAATACCCCCACCGACAACGTTAAAATAAGGGTTGGAGGCTGCACTGTTGAAGCTACAAAACAAGTTAGATTCCTGGGTATCATATTCGATAACCGACTGACTTTTGGCCCACACGTGGAACGTATGTACAACAAATGTTTGAAATCACTTAATATTATAAAATTCTTATGTGGAACGTGGTGGGGATCAGACCCCTTAACCTTGCTAATAATATACAAAAGTTTCATACGTTCCATCATAGACTATGGATGTTTTGTTTACTGGCCTAGAACTGTCCTTCTCAGAAATAAGTTAGAAAAAATACAAAACTCAGCGGTCAGAATTGCACTTGGCTATCGTAAAAGTACGCCCATAAATGTCATGTTAGCAGAATCCAAGTTGATGCTACTAGCAGATAGAACAATTTTTCTATGTGAACGATACCTTGCTAAAATTGCTTCAAACAACGGTTCAAAAATTTACAACACTGTCACTAAATACTATCACATTTCCAGAAGGAAAAACTCTAGATCTAGATTTAAAAATAAAATACTCGACAAATGCATTGAATCCCTCCCAGACTTTAATGGAAAAATCATTTCTAATAATAACTATATTTTATACTGTCATGATTTCACAACACTGTTAACATCCATCCCAATTAACACAGCTCTGGGGGCAGAACTTAAAATGACAGCCAATCCGAACCCCCTAATCGACCATATCCTCACAGATAATGCCGCTACGGCCATATTTACTGACGGCAGCAAAATTACTAATGCGGAATATGTTGGCTGGTCCTGTATTTGTTACGACTTGGATATTCGTCAAAAAAACAGCATCGATGACAGCGCGTCGATCTTTACAGCGGAATGCATGGCCCTGAGCTGTGCTCTGGACATCGCGCTACGTCATAAAAATCGCTCTTTTGCTATATTCACCGACTCCCTGAGCACCCTGCTCAGTCTATCCTCCATCAGTCTCAAAATCAGAACAAATCCCTTCATTCTAGATATAAAAAAGAAATACGTTGAATTTTGCCAGGACAACTCACACTCCATAAAATTTCTCTGGGTTCCTTCTCATATTGGCTTACTTGGTAATGAAGACGCTGACTCCCTCGCCAAGTCTGCCACATGTTCGAGCTCAGCGGATTTTCCTCAAGTCCCATTTACTGATCTGACTTATCAATTCAGAGACAAAGGCAACCTCACCACTCGTTCCACACTCACTGAGCAGGGCACCATTAAGGGCGTTCATTACTTTCAAAATTTCCACAACCCAAGTCAAATTCCTTGGTTTGCTGAAACTGATAACTATATCAGAAGAGGATTTTCGTCCACCGTAAACCGTATCAGGGCCAATCACTATAATCTTGCGGCCTCATTATTCCGCGTGAACATTGTCAATGATCCCAACTGCAAGTGCAACCTCTACCCCGAAGACTTGGATCATGTCCTATGGCAGTGTCAACTATACGACACCCAAAGAACCAAACTAATGAGCAATTTACGTAAAATCAAGTTCTTCCCCCCACTAAAAGCAGACATATTCTTTGCCAAACCAAATGTTAAAGCCTGCGAATTCATCTATCAGTTCCTAAATGATTGTAAACTCCATATCTAGCGACTACTAAGACTATATATGTACTAAAAATGTAAATCTATTGTACAATTGTAAAAGCCGAAATAAACCTAAAATAGGTTTCAGTGGCTCAAATAAAAAAAAAAAAAAAAAAAAAAAAACGTACAACGTGTAACGTATAACGTATAACGTATAACGTGTAACGTATAACGTATAACGTACAGCGTATAACGTACAGCGTATAACGTATAACGTATAACGTATAACGTATAACGTATATCGTATATCGTGTAACGTATAACGTACAGCGTATAACGTATAACGTACAACGTATAACGTACAACGTACAACGTGTAACGTATAACGTATAACGTATAACGTGTAACGTATAACGTATAACGTACAGCGTATAACGTACAGCGTATAACGTATAAGGTATAACGTACAGCGTATAACGTACAACGTATAACGTATAACGTATAACGTACAGCGTATAACGTACAGCGTATAACGTATAACGTATAACATATAACGTATAACGAATATCGTATAACGTATAACGTATAACGTATAACGTATAACGTATAACGTATAACGTATAACGTATAACGTACAACGTGTAACGTATAACGTACAACGTATAACGTATAACGTATAACGTATAACGTATAACGTATAACGTATAACGTACATCGTACAACGTGTAACGTATAACATATAACGTACAACATATAACGTACAACGTATAACGTATAATGTACAACGTATAACGTACAACGTACAACGTGTAACGTATAACGTACAACGTGTAACGTATAACGTATAACGTATAACGTGTAACGTATAACGTATAACGTACAGCGTATAACGTACAGCGTATAACGTATAAGGTATAACGTACAGCGTATAACGTACAACGTATAACGTACAACGTATAACGTATAACGTACAACGTATAACGTACAACGTATAACGTATAACGTATAACGTATAACGTATAACGTATAACGTATAACGTACATCGTACAACGTGTAACGTATAACATATAACGTACAACATATAACGTACAACGTATAACGTATAATGTACAACGTATAACGTACAACGTACAACGTGTAACGTATAACGTATAACGTATAACGTACAGCGTATAACGTATAACGTATAACGTACAGCGTATAACGTACAGCGTATATCGTACAGCGTATAACGTACAACGTATAACGTATAACGTATAACGTATAACGTACAGCGTATAACGTATAACATACAACGTATAACGTACAACGTATAACGTATAACGTACAACGTATAACGTATAACGTATAACGTATAACGTATAACGTATAACGTATAACGTATAACGTATAACGTATAACGTATAACGTATAACGTACATCGTACAACGTGTAACGTATAACATATAACGTACAACATATAGCGTACAACGTATAACGTATATCGTATATCGTGTAACGTATAACGTACAGCGTATAACGTATAACGTACAACGTATAACGTATAACGTACAACGTATAACGTACAACGTACAACGTGTAACGTATAACGTATAACGTATAACGTATAACGTACAGCGTATAACGTACAGCGTATAACGTACAGCGTATAACGTATAACGTATAACGTGTAACGTATAACGTATAACGTACAACGTGTAACGTATAACGTATAACGTATAACGTGTAACGTATAACGTATAACGTACAGCGTATAACGTACAACGTGTAACGTATAACGTATAACGTATAACGTATAACGTATAACGTACAACGTATAACGTATAACGTACAACGTATAACGTACAACGTATAACGTATAACGTATAACGTATAACGTATAACGTATAACGTATAACGTATAACGTACATCGTACAACGTGTAACGTATAACATATAACGTACAACATATAACGTACAACGTATAACGTATAATGTACAACGTATAACGTACAACGTACAACGTGTAACGTATAACGTATAACGTATAACGTACAGCGTATAACGTACAGCGTATATCGTACAGCGTATAACGTACAACGTATAACGTATAACGTATAACGTATAACGTACAGCGTATAACGTATAACATACAACGTATAACGTACAACGTATAACGTATAACGTACAACGTATAACGTATAGCGTACAACGTATAACGTATATCGTATATCGTGTAACGTATAACGTACAGCGTATAACGTATAACGTACAACGTATAACGTACAACGTGTAACGTATAACGTATAACGTATAACGTACAGCGTATAACGTACAGCGTATATCGTACAGCGTATAACGTACAACGTATAACGTATAACGTATAACGTATAACGTACAGCGTATAACGTATAACATACAACGTATAACGTACAACGTATAACGTATAACGTACAACGTATAACGTACAACGTACAACGTGTAACGTATAACGTATAACGTACAACGTATAACGTATACCGTATACCGTATAACGTATAACATATAACGTATAACGTGTAACGTATAACGTATAACGTATAACGTATAACGTATAACGTATAACGTATAACGTATAACGTATAACGTATAACGTATAACGTATAACGTATAACGTATAACGTATAACGTATAACGTACATCGTACAACGTGTAACGTATAACATATAACGTACAACATATAACGTACAACGTATAACGTATAACGTATAACGTACAACGTATAACGTACAACGTATAACGTACAACGTACAACGTGTAACGTATAACGTATAACGTATAACGTATAACGTATAACGTATACCGTACAGCGTATAACGTATAACATACAACGTATAACGTACAACGTATAACGTACAACGTATAACGTACAACGTATGACGTACAACGTACAACGTGTAACGTATAACGTATAACGTATAACGTACAGCGTATAACGTACAGCGTATAACGTACAGCGTATAACGTATAACGTATAACGTGTAACGTATAACGTATAACGCACAGCATATAACGTACAGCGTATAACGTATAACGTATAAGGTATAACGTACAGCGTATAACGTACAAAGTATAACGTATAACGTATATCGTGTAACGTATAACGTACAGCGTATAACGTACAGCGTATAACGTACAGCGTATAACGTATAACGTATAACGTGTAACGTATAACGTATAACGTACAGCGTATAACGTACAGCGTATAACGTATAACGTATAAGGTATAACGTACAGCGTATAACGTACAACGTATAACGTATACCGTATAACGTACAGCGTATAACGTACAGCGTATAACGTATAACGTACAACGTATAACGTACAACGTATGACGTACAACGTACAACGTGTAACGTATAACGTATAACGTATAACGTACAGCGTATAACGTACAGCGTATAACGTACAGCGTATAACGTATAACGTATAACGTGTAACGTATAACGTATAACGCACAGCGTATAACGTACAGCGTATAACGTATAACGTATAAGGTATAACGTACAGCGTATAACGTACAAAGTATAACGTATAACGTATATCGTGTAACGTATAACGTACAGCGTATAACGTACAGCGTATAACGTACAGCGTATAACGTATAACGTATAACGTGTAACGTATAACGTATAACGTACAGCGTATAACGTACAGCGTATAACGTATAACGTATAAGGTATAACGTACAGCGTATAACGTACAACGTATAACGTATACCGTATAACGTACAGCGTATAACGTACAGCGTATAACGTATAACGTACAGCGTATAACGTATAACGTATAACGTATAACGTATAACGTATAACGTATAACGTATAACGTATAACGTACATCGTACAACGTGTAACGTATAACATATAACGTACAACATATAACGTACAACGTATAACGTATAACGTATAACGTACAACGTATAACGTATACCGTATAACGTACAGCGTATAACGTACAGCGTATAACGTATAACGTATAACGTATAACGTACAGCGTATAACGTACAGCGTATAACGTACAGCGTATAACGTATAACGTATAACGTGTAACGTATAACGTATAACGTACAGCGTATAACGTACGGCGTATAACGTATAACGTATAAGGTATAACGTACAGCGTATAACGTATAACGTATAACGTGTAACGTATAACGTATAACGTACAGCGTATAACGTACAGCGTATAACGTATAACGTATAAGGTATAACGTACAGCGTATAACGTACAACGTATAACGTATACCGTATAACGTACAGCGTATAACGTACAGCGTATAACGTATAACGTATAACGTATAACGTATAACGTATAACGTACAACGTATAACGTATAACGTACAGCGTATAACGTATAACATACAACGTATAACGTACAACGTATAACGTACAACGTATAACGTACAACGTATAACGTACAACGTACAACGTATAACGTATAACGTATAACGTACAGCGTATAACGTATAACGTACAACGTATAATGTACATCGTATAACGTACAACGTACAACGTGTAACGTATAACATACAACGTATAACGTACAACGTATAACGTATAACGTACAACGTATAACGTATAACGTATAACGTATAACGTATAACGTATAACGTATAACGTATAACGTATAACGTATAACGTACATCGTACAACGTGTAACGTATAACATATAACGTACAACATATAACGTACAACGTATAACGTATAACGTACAACGTATAACGTACAACGTACAACGTGTAACGTATAACGTATAACGTACAACGTATAACGTATACCGTATACCGTATAACGTATAACATATAACGTATAACGTATAACGTATAACGTATAACGTATAACGTATAACGTATAACGTATAACGTATAACGTATAACGTATAACGTACATCGTACAACGTGTAACGTATAACATATAACGTACAACATATAACGTACAACGTATAACGTATAACGTATAACGTACAACGTATAACGTACAACGTATAACGTACAACGTACAACGTGTAACGTATAATGTATAACGTACAGCGTATACCGTATACCGTATAACGTATAACATATAACGTATAACGTATAACGTATAACGTATAACGTATAACGTATAACGTATAACGTATAACGTATAACGTATAACGTATAACGTATAACGTATAACGTATAACGTATAACGTATAACGTATAACGTACATCGTACAACGTGTAACGTATAACATATAACGTACAACATATAACGTACAGCGTATAACGTATAACGTACAACGTATAATGTACAACGTATAACGTACCACGTACAACGGGTAACGTATAACGTATAACGTATAACGTATAACGTATAACGTATAACGTATAACGTATATCGTATATCGTGTAACGTATAATGTACAGCGTATAACGTATAACGTACAACGTATAACGTACAACGTACAACGTGTCACGTATAACGTATAACGTATAACGTGTAACGTATAACGTATAACGTACAGCGTATAACGTACAGCGTATAACGTATAAGGTATAACGTACAGCGTATAACGTACAACGTATAACGTATAACGTATAACGTACAGCGTATAACGTACAGCGTATAACGTATAACGTATAACATATAACGTATAACGAATATCGTATAACGTATAACGTATAACGTATAACGTACAACGTATAACGTATACCGTATAACGTACAACGTGTAACGTATAACGTATAACGTATAACTTATAACGTATAACGTATAACGTACAACGTATAACGTACAACGTACAACGTGTAACGTATAACGTATAACGTACAGCGTATAACGTATAACGTACAACGTATAATGTACAACGTATAACGTACCACGTACAACGGGTAACGTATAACGTATAACGTATAACGTATAACGTATATCGTATATCGTGTAACGTATAACGTACAGCGTATAACGTATAACGTACAACGTACAACGTGAGTTCGGTTCTAGACACCGCAGAGATCGGACGTGTTTACTGTCTCTCGCGCTGACAAATCTATAGTGATCGCGAGTATATATAAACATAGTTTCTAAGCTTCAGGAGACAGGTCTACATTGACCCGGATGATATACCCAAGGTACCCGACTCTATACAAATTAACTATGACAACACCTTGTTCTGGATATACTTATCAACCGAAAAACTAACCTGCTTTATATGCAAAGACGAAGGCCATTTAGCCAAATACTGTAAGAGCACTACCGCTATGGACAAAGATCATGCCCTAACATCACAAGACAAAGACGTTACCTCAGTTGCACCTTCACCTTTACCGTCCAATGCCGTAAACAAAACTACCGTCTCATTGCACCACATTCTATCAGAAGACCCCATGCCTTCGCCCGCGAATTATAAAAGACCGCCACCAACAGCTTCAGCATCATCAGCCAGCTCCATCCACTCTAACCACTTAAAGAAAGAAGTTATCAAAACTAACACAACCACCAAAGGCACAAGGAAAAAGCGTAAAGAAGAGGTAAACACAGTCCTATCTATTGAGGAAATCCTTACTCATCTACGCCCTTCCTTAGAATTCTTTGAAGCCGAATCTCATAACCTCCCTCTAAGTTTCGATAACTGTGCACAATTTCTCATGGACACCTACGAAAATCCGAAAGTCCTAGAAACAGCATTGAGCTATACTCATGACATCACGGCCCTTTCGAAAATGTTGACAACTCTAAAAGGCCATATCACGGAACGTAAATTAAAAGATCGCATAAATCGTATTACAAAACGCCTTAAAAGTTCGCCCTCTTCAGAAGCAACTAGTGGTGACTCAAGTTCCTTTGAGGATCACGTATCCTCTCTACAATAAAATCTCTCTCATCTGCTCTCCTGCACATGGCCACGATTCCCACTTCTCTTCGCTTACTCTACTGGAATCCACGAAGTCTACGCTCAAAACTACCTGAGATTCAGTCTATCCAGGCAAACTATGATGTCCTGGTGCTGGTCGAAACATGGTTGTCTCCGGGTGACACACTTTCCCTTCCTGGATTTCTGTCGGTTAGACAGGATAGGTTACATTCCAGGGGAGGAGGAATCCTGCTACTAGTGCGCAAAAGTATTGCATTCACACAAATATCTGATTTAACTTCTCCCGATGACTCAGTTGAGATGTGTGGAATCCGACTGACGAACGTCTCCCCATGCCTGGACATCGTCGCTTACTACAGGACCCCGGGTCACTCCCTCACTCAGGAACAATGGCTCACTTTGGTTCACAACATAAATAACAATCGACACTGCATCCTCGTTGGAGACTTCAATGCGCACCACACTTCCTGGAACTGCAACTACACGGACAGCAATGGAAGGAGACTTCTCAACGCCGTAGAAGACGCTGATTTGTTTTTACACAATAGTGACTCAATCACTCATGTCAACATGCATACAAACACCAAATCCAACATCGACCTCCTCTTCTCCACCCTCAACATCTGTGATTCCATTGAAACCAAGGTAGCCGGCGAGACCTGGGGTTCCGACCACTTCCCTATTTCCTTTAACATCCATATAGGCAAGTTTTACTACGAGAAAAAAACCTTTAAAATTAAGTCGACTCGTACCAACTGGGTCACCTTCCACGACCATCTTGGAAAAAGTTATGAGGACCTTCTCTCGGTCGAATATGACCTCCTGCCTCCAAATAGCAAGTATGAACTCTTTTTTAATACGATCTATAACGCAGTCAAAAACAGCACCCCTAATAGGAGTAAAAGTACGCTGCTCGCTGGACACCATAAGAAGAACCCAGTTCCTTGGTGGGACAAAGAATGTAGCGAGCTAAAAAGACAACGCAGATCCGCGTTCAGGAGGTGGGAACAATCGGGTGATCTAGTAGAACTTATAAATTACAAAAGAATTGCAGCTTTGACAACCAAAACATTTAAGAAAAAGAAGAAAGAAAGCTTCAGGGCTTTCGCTGAATCCATCAATTTTCGCACCAACCCAAGCTATGTCTGGGAAAAATGCAAGATTTTTAAAAATAAATGGACCAAAGCCTCTCACTCTCATTATACAGAAAATTTGCAACCATCAGATATGGCTTCAGTTGCCCTAAATAAAATTAGCCCTCCGTGGGTCCCAACTGACCCCTTTGAGCTTCCATCTTTCACGACGAATGAATTTTTTGATGCCCCCTTTAACTTTGTAGAATTTAACGCTGCCCTCGATTCAAAAAATGCAAAATCTGCCCCTGGCATGGATGGCATAGACTTTGAAATTTTACAAAGGCTCCCCACCAATTACAAATTGCTCTTATTGGACATATTTAACCAAATGTATCGTAGCAGTGAGTTTCCTCCCAGCTGGAAGGACTCTTTCATCCACTTCGTTAGAAAATCCGATGGTAGCAGCCTACGTCCTATTTCTCTTACTTCCTGCACAAGCAAACTATTTGAAACTATAATCAAAAATAGACTTCAATACTGGGCAGAGACAAATGACTGATTGCCATCCAGTCAACATGGCTTTCGTAAGGGCAATTCATGTGTTGACAACTTGACTAGCTTAACCCTAAAAGTTGAAGAATCATTCATTGAACGAAAAGAAGTCCTTGCAGCTTTCTTAGATATAGAGGGTGCTTTTGACAATGTCAATGTTAACATTCTGCTACACAAACTATCGTCCTTGGGGTGCTCAGCGAAAATGTCCAAATTTATCAACTTCCTTTTGCGTGAAAGATACATATATGCTGATAACTTACAAGATACTCCAAGATTAGTGCATAAGGGAGTCCCTCAGGGTGGAGTACTTAGTCCAATTCTCTTCTCTATTTACTCTGCACACGTCATCGAGGGTGTACCAAATTCAATAAACGTTTCATTATTTGCTGACGATATTGCTATTTACATTAAATTCGCTTCCCTAAAAAGAGCTAAAATAATTTTGGAGAAGGCGATCAGCACCATTAGTATCAACCTGCTCAATATTGGACTTGCTCTCACCCCAAGTAAAACGGGGTTACTCCATTTTAAAAACAAAAATACCCCCACCGACAACGTTAAAATAAGGGTTGGAGGCTGCACTGTTGAAGCTACAAAACAAGTTAGATTCCTGGGTATCATATTCGATAACCGACTGACTTTTGGCCCACACGTGGAACGTATGTACAACAAATGTTTGAAATCACTTAATATTATAAAATTCTTATGTGGAACGTGGTGGGGATCAGACCCCTTAACCTTGCTAATAATATACAAAAGTTTCATACGTTCCATCATAGACTATGGATGTTTTGTTTACTGGCCTAGAACTGTCCTTCTCAGAAATAAGTTAGAAAAAATACAAAACTCAGCGGTCAGAATTGCACTTGGCTATCGTAAAAGTACGCCCATAAATGTCATGTTAGCAGAATCCAAGTTGATGCTACTAGCAGATAGAACAATTTTTCTATGTGAACGATACCTTGCTAAAATTGCTTCAAACAACGGTTCAAAAATTTACAACACTGTCACTAAATACTATCACATTTCCAGAAGGAAAAACTCTAGATCTAGATTTAAAAATAAAATACTCGACAAATGCATTGAATCCCTCCCAGACTTTAATGGAAAAATCATTTCTAATAATAACTATATTTTATACTGTCATGATTTCACAACACTGTTAACATCCATCCCAATTAACACAGCTCTGGGGGCAGAACTTAAAATGACAGCCAATCCGAACCCCCTAATCGACCATATCCTCACAGATAATGCCGCTACGGCCATATTTACTGACGGCAGCAAAATTACTAATGCGGAATATGTTGGCTGGTCCTGTATTTGTTACGACTTGGATATTCGTCAAAAAAACAGCATCGATGACAGCGCGTCGATCTTTACAGCGGAATGCATGGCCCTGAGCTGTGCTCTGGACATCGCGCTACGTCATAAAAATCGCTCTTTTGCTATATTCACCGACTCCCTGAGCGCCCTGCTCAGTCTATCCTCCATCAGTCTCAACATCAGAACAAATCCCTTCATTCTAGATATAAAAAAGAAATACGTTGAATTTTGCCAGGACAACTCACACTCCATAAAATTTCTCTGGGTTCCTTCTCATATTGGCTTACTTGGTAATGAAGACGCTGACTCCCTCGCCAAGTCTGCCACATGTTCGAGCTCAGCGGATTTTCCTCAAGTCCCATTTACTGATCTGACTTATCAATTCAGAGACAAAGGCAACCTCACCACTCGTTCCACACTCACTGAGCAGGGCACCATTAAGGGCGTTCATTACTTTCAAAATTTCCACAACCCAAGTCAAATTCCTTGGTTTGCTGAAACTGATAACTATATCAGAAGAGGATTTTCGTCCACCGTAAACCGTATCAGGGCCAATCACTATAATCTTGCGGCCTCATTATTCCCCGTGAACATTGTCAATGATCCCAACTGCAAGTGCAACCTCTACCCCGAAGACTTGGATCATGTCCTATGGCAGTGTCAACTATACGACACCCAAAGAACCAAACTAATGAGCAATTTACGTAAAATCAAGTTCTTCCCCCCACTAAAAGCAGACATATTCTTTGCCAAACCAAATGTTAAAGCCTGCGAATTCATCTATCAGTTCCTAAATGATTGTAAACTCCATATCTAGCGACTACTAAGACTATATATGTACTAAAAATGTAAATCTATTGTACAATTGTAAAAGCCGAAATAAACCTAAAATAGGTTTCAGTGGCTCAAATAAAAAAAAAAAAAAAAAAAAAAAAACGTACAACGTGTAACGTATAACGTATAACGTATAACGTGTAACGTATAACGTATAACGTACAGCGTATAACGTACAGCGTATAACGTATAACGTATAACGTATAACGTATAACGTATATCGTATATCGTGTAACGTATAACGTACAGCGTATAACGTATAACGTACAGCGTATAACGTACAGCGTATAACGTATAACGTATAACGTGTAACGTATAACGTATAACGTACAGCGTATAACGTACAGCGTATAACGTATAACGTATAACGTATAACGTATAACGTACAACGTGTAACGTATAACGTATAACGTATAACTTATAACGTATAACGTATAACGTATAACGTATAACGTATAACGTATAACGTACAACGTATAACGTACAACGTACAACGTGTAACGTATAACGTATAACGTACAGCGTATAACGTATAACGTACAACGTATAATGTACAACGTATAACGTACCACGTACAACGGGTAACGTATAACGTATAACGTATAACGTATAACGTATAACGTATAACGTATATCGTATATCGTGTAACGTATAACGTACAGCGTAAAACGTATAACGTACAACGTATAACGTACAACGTACAACGTGTAACGTATAACGTATAACGTATAACGTGTAACGTATAACGTATAACGTACAGCGTATAACGTACAGCGTATAACGTATAAGGTATAACGTACAGCGTATAACGTACAACGTATAACGTATAACGTATAACGTACAGCGTATAACGTACAGCGTATAACGTATAACGTATAACATATAACGTATAACGAATATCGTATAACGTATAACGTATAACGTATAACGTATAACGTATAA
Organism: Lasioglossum morio; assembly: GCA_916610235.2. Lineage (NCBI taxonomy): Eukaryota > Metazoa > Arthropoda > Insecta > Hymenoptera > Halictidae > Lasioglossum > Lasioglossum morio. The sequence goes on from CAKAJA020000392.1 coordinate 401,482, forward strand.
CGTATAACGTATAACGTATAACGTATAACGTATAACGTACAACGTGTAACGTATAACGTACAACGTATAACGTATAACGTATAACGTATAACGTATAACGTATAACGTATAACGTATAACGTATAACGTACATCGTACAACGTGTAACGTATAACATATAACGTACAACATATAACGTACAACGTATAACGTATAATGAACAACGTATAACGTACAACGTACAACGTGTAACGTATAACGTACAACTTGTAACGTATAACGTATAACGTATAACGTATAACGTACAGCGTATAACGTACAGCGTATAACGTATAAGGTATAACGTATATCGTGTAACGTATAACGTACAGCGTATAACGTACAGCGTATAACGTACAGCGTATAACGTATAACGTATAACGTGTAACGTATAACGTATAACGTACAGCGTATAACGTACAGCGTATAACGTATAACGTATAAGGTATAACGTACAGCGTATAACGTACAACGTATAACGTATACCGTATAACGTACAGCGTATAACGTACAGCGTATAACGTATAACGTACAACGTATAACGTACAACGTATGACGTACAACGTACAACGTGTAACGTATAACGTATAACGTATAACGTACAGCGTATAACGTACAGCGTATAACGTACAGCGTATAACGTGTAACGTATAACATATAACGTACAACATATAACGTACAACGTATAACGTATAACGTATAACGTACAACGTATAACGTATACCGTATAACGTACAGCGTATAACGTACAGCGTATAACGTATAACGTATAACGTATAACGTACAGCGTATAACGTACAGCGTATAACGTACAGCGTATAACGTATAACGTATAACGTGTAACGTATAACGTATAACGTACAGCGTATAACGTACGGCGTATAACGTATAACGTATAAGGTATAACGTACAGCGTATAACGTACAACGTATAACGTATACCGTATAACGTACAGCGTATAACGTACAGCGTATAACGTACAGCGTATAACGTACAGCGTATAACGTATAACGTATAACGTGTAACGTATAACGTATAACGTACAGCGTATAACGTACAGCGTATAACGTATAACGTATAAGGTATAACGTACAGCGTATAACGTACAACGTATAACGTATACCGTATAACGTACAGCGTATAACGTACAGCGTATAACGTATAACGTATAACGTATAACGTATAACGTATAACGTACAACGTATAACGTATAACGTACAGCGTATAACGTATAACATACAACGTATAACGTACAACGTATAACGTACAACGTATAACGTACAACGTATAACGTACAACGTACAACGTATAACGTATAACGTATAACGTATAACGTACAGCGTATAACGTACAGCGTATAACGTACAGCGTATAACGTATAACGTATAACGTGTAACGTATAACGTATAACGTACAGCGTATAACGTACAGCGTATAACGTATAACGTATAACGTATAACGTATAACGTACAACGTGTAACGTATAACGTATAACGTATAACTTATAACGTATAACGTATAACGTATAACGTATAACGTATAACGTATAACGTACAACGTATAACGTACAACGTACAACGTGTAACGTATAACGTATAACGTACAGCGTATAACGTATAACGTACAACGTATAATGTACAACGTATAACGTACCACGTACAACGGGTAACGTATAACGTATAACGTATAACGTATAACGTATAACGTATAACGTATAACGTATAACGTATATCGTATATCGTGTAACGTATAACGTACATCGTAAAACGTATAACGTACAACGTATAACGTACAACGTACAACGTGTAACGTATAACGTATAACGTATAACGTGTAACGTATAACGTATAACGTACAGCGTATAACGTACAGCGTATAACGTATAAGGTATAACGTACAGCGTATAACGTACAACGTATAACGTATAACGTATAACGTACAGCGTATAACGTACAGCGTATAACGTATAACGTATAACATATAACGTATAACGAATATCGTATAACGTATAACGTATAACGTATAACGTATAACGTATAACGTATAACGTATAACGTATAACGTATAACGTACAACGTGTAACGTATAACGTACAACGTATAACGTATAACGTATAACGTATAACGTATAACGTATAACGTATAACGTATAACGTATAACGTATAACGTATAACGTACATCGTACAACGTGTAACGTATAACATATAACGTACAACATATAACGTACAACGTATAACGTATAATGAACAACGTATAACGTACAACGTACAACGTGTAACGTATAACGTACAACGTGTAACGTATAACGTATAACGTATAACGTATAACGTACAGCGTATAACGTACAGCGTATAACGTATAAGGTATAACGTATATCGTGTAACGTATAACGTACAGCGTATAACGTACAGCGTATAACGTACAGCGTATAACGTATAACGTATAACGTGTAACGTATAACGTATAACGTACAGCGTATAACGTACAGCGTATAACGTATAACGTATAAGGTATAACGTACAGCGTATAACGTACAACGTATAACGTATACCGTATAACGTACAGCGTATAACGTACAGCGTATAACGTATAACGTACAACGTATAACGTACAACGTATAACGTACAACGTACAACGTGTAACGTATAACGTATAACGTATAACGTACAGCGTATAACGTACAGCGTATAACGTACAGCGTATAACGTGTAACGTATAACATATAACGTACAACATATAACGTACAACGTATAACGTATAACGTATAACGTACAACGTATAACGTATACCGTATAACGTACAGCGTATAACGTACAGCGTATAACGTATAACGTATAACGTATAACGTACAGCGTATAACGTACAGCGTATAACGTACAGCGTATAACGTATAACGTATAACGTGTAACGTATAACGTATAACGTACAGCGTATAACGTACGGCGTATAACGTATAACGTATAAGGTATAACGTACAGCGTATAACGTACAACGTATAACGTATACCGTATAACGTACAGCGTATAACGTACAGCGTATAACGTACAGCGTATAACGTACAGCGTATAACGTATAACGTATAACGTGTAACGTATAACGTATAACGTACAGCGTATAACGTACAGCGTATAACGTATAACGTATAAGGTATAACGTACAGCGTATAACGTACAACGTATAACGTATACCGTATAACGTACAGCGTATAACGTACAGCGTATAACGTATAACGTATAACGTATAACGTATAACGTATAACGTACAACGTATAACGTATAACGTACAGCGTATAACGTATAACATACAACGTATAACGTACAACGTATAACGTACAACGTATAACGTACAACGTATAACGTACAACGTACAACGTATAACGTATAACGTATAACGTACAGCGTATAACGTATAACGTACAACGTATAACGTATAACGTACAGCGTATAACGTATAACATACAACGTATAACGTACAACGTATAACGTACAACGTATAACGTACAACGTATAACGTACAACGTACAACGTATAACGTATAACGTATAACGTATAACGTACAGCGTATAACGTACAGCGTATAACGTACAGCGTATAACGTATAACGTATAACGTGTAACGTATAACGTATAACGTACAGCGTATAACGTACAGCGTATAACGTATAACGTATAACGTATAACGTATAACGTACAACGTGTAACGTATAACGTATAACGTATAACTTATAACGTATAACGTATAACGTATAACGTATAACGTATAACGTATAACGTACAACGTATAACGTACAACGTACAACGTGTAACGTATAACGTATAACGTACAGCGTATAACGTATAACGTACAACGTATAATGTACAACGTATAACGTACCACGTACAACGGGTAACGTATAACGTATAACGTATAACGTATAACGTATAACGTATAACGTATAACGTATATCGTATATCGTGTAACGTATAACGTACAGCGTAAAACGTATAACGTACAACGTATAACGTACAACGTACAACGTGTAACGTATAACGTATAACGTATAACGTGTAACGTATAACGTATAACGTACAGCGTATAACGTACAGCGTATAACGTATAAGGTATAACGTACAGCGTATAACGTACAACGTATAACGTATAACGTATAACGTACAGCGTATAACGTACAGCGTATAACGTATAACGTATAACATATAACGTATAACGAATATCGTATAACGTATAACGTATAACGTATAACGTATAACGTATAACGTATAACGTATAACGTATAACGTATAACGTACAACGTGTAACGTATAACGTACAACGTATAACGTATAACGTATAACGTATAACGTATAACGTATAACGTATAACGTATAACGTATAACGTACATCGTACAACGTGTAACGTATAACATATAACGTACAACATATAACGTACAACGTATAACGTATAATGAACAACGTATAACGTACAACGTACAACGTGTAACGTATAACGTACAACGTGTAACGTATAACGTATAACGTATAACGTATAACGTACAGCGTATAACGTACAGCGTATAACGTATAAGGTATAACGTATATCGTGTAACGTATAACGTACAGCGTATAACGTACAGCGTATAACGTACAGCGTATAACGTATAACGTATAACGTGTAACGTATAACGTATAACGTACAGCGTATAACGTACAGCGTATAACGTATAACGTATAAGGTATAACGTACAGCGTATAACGTACAACGTATAACGTATACCGTATAACGTACAGCGTATAACGTACAGCGTATAACGTATAACGTACAACGTATAACGTACAACGTATGACGTACAACGTACAACGTGTAACGTATAACGTATAACGTATAACGTACAGCGTATAACGTACAGCGTATAACGTACAGCGTATAACGTGTAACGTATAACATATAACGTACAACATATAACGTACAACGTATAACGTATAACGTATAACGTACAACGTATAACGTATACCGTATAACGTACAGCGTATAACGTACAGCGTATAACGTATAACGTATAACGTATAACGTACAGCGTATAACGTACAGCGTATAACGTACAGCGTATAACGTATAACGTATAACGTGTAACGTATAACGTATAACGTACAGCGTATAACGTACGGCGTATAACGTATAACGTATAAGGTATAACGTACAGCGTATAACGTACAACGTATAACGTATACCGTATAACGTACAGCGTATAACGTACAGCGTATAACGTACAGCGTATAACGTACAGCGTATAACGTATAACGTATAACGTGTAACGTATAACGTATAACGTACAGCGTATAACGTACAGCGTATAACGTATAACGTATAAGGTATAACGTACAGCGTATAACGTACAACGTATAACGTATACCGTATAACGTACAGCGTATAACGTACAGCGTATAACGTATAACGTATAACGTATAACGTATAACGTATAACGTACAACGTATAACGTATAACGTACAGCGTATAACGTATAACATACAACGTATAACGTACAACGTATAACGTACAACGTATAACGTACAACGTATAACGTACAACGTACAACGTATAACGTATAACGTATAACGTACAGCGTATAACGTATAACGTACAACGTATAATGTACAACGTATAACGTACAACGTACAACGTGTAACGTATAACATACAACGTATAACGTACAACGTATAACGTATAACGTACAACGTATAACGTATAACGTATAACGTATAACGTATAACGTATAACGTATAACGTACATCGTACAACGTGTAACGTATAACATATAACGTACAACATATAACGTACAACGTATAACGTATAACGTACAACGTATAACGTACAACGTACAGCGTATAACGTACAGCGTATAACGTATAAGGTATAACGTATATCGTGTAACGTATAACGTACAGCGTATAACGTACAGCGTATAACGTACAGCGTATACCGTATACCGTATAACGTATAACATATAACGTATAACATATAACGTATAACGTATAACGTATAACGTATAACGTATAACGTATAACGTATAACGTATAACGTATAACGTATAACGTATAACGTATAACGTATAACGTACATCGTACAACGTTTAACGTATAACATATAACGTACAACATATAACGTACAGCGTATAACGTATAACGTACAACGTATAATGTACAACGTATAACGTACCACGTACAACGGGTAACGTATAACGTATAACGTATAACGTATAACGTATAACGTATAACGTATAACGTATAACGTATAACGTATAACGTATATCGTATATCGTGTAACGTATAACGTACAGCGTATAACGTATAACGTATAACGTATAACGTGTAACGTATAACGTATAACGTACAGCGTATAACGTACAGCGTATAACGTATAAGGTATAACGTACAGCGTATAACGTACAACGTATAACGTACAACGTATAACGTATAACGTACAACGTATAACGTACAACGTATAACGTACAGCGTATAACGTACAGCGTATAACGTATAACGTATAACGTGTAACGTATAACGTATAACGTACAGCGTATAACGTACAGCGTATAACGTATAACGTATAACGTATAACGTATAACGTATAACGTATAACGTATAACGTACAACGTGTAACGTATAACGTATAACGTATAACTTATAACGTATAACGTATAACGTATAACGTATAACGTATAACGTATAACGTACAACGTATAACGTACAACGTACAACGTGTAACGTATAACGTATAACGTACAGCGTATAACGTATAACGTACAACGTATAATGTACAACGTATAATGTACCACGTACAACGGGTAACGTATAACGTATAACGTATAACGTATAACGTACAACGTATATCGTATATCGTGTAACGTATAACGTACAGAGTATAACGTATAACGTACAACGTATAACGTACAACGTACAACGTATAACGTATAACGTATAACGTATAACGTATAACGTATAACGTATAACGTATATCGTATATCGTGTAACGTATAACGTACAGCGTATAACGTACAGCGTATAACGTATAACGTACAACGTATAACGTACAACGTACAACGTGTAACGTATAACGTATAACGTATAACGTATAACGTACAGCGTATAACGTACAGCGTATAACGTACAGCGTATAACGTATAACGTATAACGTGTAACGTATAACGTATAACGTACAGCGTATAACGTACAGCGTATAACGTATAACGTATAACGTATAACGTATAACGTATAACGTATAACGTACAACGTGTAACGTATAACGTATAACGTATAACGTATAACGTACAGCGTATAACGTATAACATACAACGTATAACGTACAACGTATAACGTATAACGTACAACGTATAACGTATAACGTATAACGTATAACGTATAACGTATAACGTATAACGTATATCGTATATCGTGTAACGTATAACGTACAGCGTATAACGTACAGCGTATAACGTATAACGTACAACGTATAACGTACAACGTACAACGTGTAACGTATAACGTATAACGTATAACGTGTAACGTATAACGTATAACGTACAGCGTATAACGTACAGCGTATAACGTATAACGTATAACGTGTAACGTATAACGTATAACGTACAGCGTATAACGTACAGCGTATAACGTATAACGTATAACGTATAACGTATAACGTATAACGTATAACGTATAACGTACAACGTGTAACGTATAACGTATAACGTATAACGTATAACGTACAGCGTATAACGTATAACATACAACGTATAACGTACAACGTATAACGTATAACGTACAACGTATAACGTATAACGTATAACGTATAACGTATAACGTATAACGTATATCGTATATCGTGTAACGTATAACGTACAGCGTATAACGTACAGCGTATAACGTATAACGTACAACGTATAACGTACAACGTACAACGTGTAACGTATAACGTATAACGTATAACGTGTAACGTATAACGTATAACGTACAGCGTATAACGTATAGCGTATAACGTATAAGGTATAACGTACAGCGTATAACGTACAACGTATAACGTACAACGTATAACGTATAACGTACAACGTATAACGTACAACGTATAACGTATAACGTATAACGTATAACGTATAACGTATAACGTACATCGTACAACGTGTAACGTATAACATATAACGTACAACATATAACGTACAACGTATAACGTATAATGTACAACGTATAACGTACAACGTACAACGTGTAACGTATAACGTATAACGTACAGCGTATAACGTACAGCGTATATCGTACAGCGTATAACGTACAACGTATAACGTATAACGTATAACGTATAACGTACAGCGTATAACGTATAACATACAACGTATAACGTACAACGTATAACGTATAACGTACAACGTATAACGTATAACGTATAACGTATAACGTATAACGTATAACGTATAACGTATAACGTATAACGTAAAACGTATAACGTATAACGTATAACGTATAACGTATAACGTACATCGTACAACGTGTAACGTATAACATATAACGTACAACATATAACGTACAACGTATAACGTATAACATACAACGTATAACGTACAACGTACAACGTGTAACGTATAACGTATAACGTACAACGTATAACGTATACCGTATACCGTATAACGTATAACATATAACGTATAACGTATAACGTATAACGTATAACGTATAACGTATAACGTATAACGTATAACGTATAACGTATAACGTATAACGTATAACGTATAACGTATAACGTATAACGTATAACGTATAACGTACATCGTACAACGTGTAACGTATAACATATAACGTACAACATATAACGTACAACGTATAACGTATAACGTATAACGTACAACGTATAACGTACAACGTATAACGTACAACGTACAACGTGTAACGTATAACGTATAACGTATAACGTATAACGTATAACGTATAACGTATACCGTACAGCGTATAACGTATAACATACAACGTATAACGTACAACGTATAACGTACAACGTATAACGTACAACGTATGACGTACAACGTACAACGTGTAACGTATAACGTATAACGTATAACGTACAGCGTATAACGTACAGCGTATAACGTACAGCGTATAACGTATAACGTATAACGTGTAACGTATAACGTATAACGCACAGCGTATAACGTACAGCGTATAACGTATAACGTATAAGGTATAACGTACAGCGTATAACGTACAAAGTATAACGTATAACGTATATCGTGTAACGTATAACGTACAGCGTATAACGTACAGCGTATAACGTATAACGTATAACGTGTAACGTATAACGTATAACGTACAGCGTATAACGTACAGCGTATAACGTATAACGTATAAGGTATAACGTACAGCGTATAACGTACAACGTATAACGTATACCGTATAACGTACAGCGTATAACGTACAGCGTATAACGTATAACGTACAACGTATAACGTACAACGTATGACGTACAACGTACAACGTGTAACGTATAACGTATAACGTATAACGTACAGCGTATAACGTACAGCGTATAACGTACAGCGTATAACGTATAACGTATAACGTGTAACGTATAACGTACAACGTACAACGTGTAACGTATAACGTATAACGTATAACGTGTAACGTATAACGTATAACGTACAGCGTATAACGTACAGCGTATAACGTATAAGGTATAACGTACAGCGTATAACGTACAACGTATAACGTATAACGTATAACGTACAGCGTATAACGTACAGCGTATAACGTATAACGTATAACATATAACGTATAACGAATATCGTATAACGTATAACGTATAACGTATAACGTACAGCGTATAACGTACAGCGTATAACGTATAAGGTATAACGTACAGCGTATAACGTACAACGTATAACGTACAACGTATAACGTATAACGTACAACGTATAACGTACAACGTATAACGTACAGCGTATAACGTACAGCGTATAACGTATAACGTATAACGTGTAACGTATAACGTATAACGTACAGCGTATAACGTACAGCGTATAACGTATAACGTATTACGTATAACGTATAACGTATAACGTATAACGTATAACGTATAACGTATAACGTACAACGTGTAACGTATAACGTATAACTTATAACGTATAACGTATAACGTATAACGTATAACGTATAACGTATAACGTATAACGTACAACGTATAACGTACAACGTACAACGTGTAACGTATAACGTATAACGTACAGCGTATAACGTATAACGTACAACGTATAATGTACAACGTATAATGTACCACGTACAACGGGTAACGTATAACGTATAACGTATAACGTATAACGTATAACGTACAACGTATATCGTATATCGTGTAACGTATAACGTACAGAGTATAACGTATAACGTACAACGTATAACGTACAACGTACAACGTATAACGTATAACGTATAACGTATAACGTATAACGTATAACGTATAACGTATAACGTATATCGTATATCGTGTAACGTATAACGTACAGCGTATAACGTACAGCGTATAACGTACAGCGTATAACGTATAACGTACAACGTATAACGTACAACGTACAACGTGTAACGTATAACGTATAACGTATAACGTATAACGTACAGCGTATAACGTACAGCGTATAACGTACAGCGTATAACGTATAACGTATAACGTGTAACGTATAACGTATAACGTACAGCGTATAACGTACAGCGTATAACGTATAACGTATAACGTATAACGTATAACGTATAACGTATAACGTACAACGTGTAACGTATAACGTATAACGTATAACGTATAACGTACAGCGTATAATGTATAACATACAACGTATAACGTACAACGTATAACGTATAACGTACAACGTATAACGTATAACGTATAACGTATAACGTATAACGTATATCGTATATCGTGTAACGTATAACGTACAGCGTATAACGTACAGCGTATAACGTATAACGTACAACGTATAACGTACAACGTACAACGTGTAACGTATAACGTATAACGTATAACGTGTAACGTATAACGTATAACGTACAGCGTATAACGTACAGCGTATAACGTATAACGTATAACGTGTAACGTATAACGTACAACGTATAACGTATAACGTATAACGTGTAACGTATAACGTATAACGTACAGCGTATAACGTACAGCGTATAACGTATAACGTATAACGTGTAACGTATAACGTATAACGTACAGCGTATAACGTACAGCGTATAACGTATAACGTATAAGGTATAACGTACAGCGTATAACGTATAACGTATAACGTGTAACGTATAACGTATAACGTACAGCGTATAACGTATAACGTATAACGTATATCGTATATCGTGTAACGTATAACGTACAGCGTATAACGTACAGCGTATAACGTATAACGTACAACGTATAACGTATAACGTATAACGTGTAACGTATAAGGTATAACGTACAACGTATAACGTATAACGTATAACGTATAACGTATAACGTATAACGTATATCGTATATCGTGTAACGTATAACGTACAGCGTATAACGTACAGCGTATAACGTATAACGTACAACGTATAACGTATAACGTATAACGTGTAACGTATAACGTATAACGTACAGCGTATAACGTACAGCGTATAACGTATAACGTATAACGTGTAACGTATAACGTATAACGTACAGCGTATAACGTACAGCGTATAACGTATAACGTATAAGGTATAACGTACAGCGTATAACGTATAACGTATAACGTGTAACGTATAACGTATAACGTACAGCGTATAACGTACAGCGTATAACGTATAAGGTATAACGTACAGCGTATAACGTACAACGTATAACGTATAACGTATAACGTATAACGTATAACGTATAACGTATAACGTATAACGTATAACGTATAACGTATAACGTATAACGTATAACGTATAACGTATAACGTATAACGTATAACGTATAACGTATAACGTATAACGTATAACGTATAACGTATAACGTATAACGTATAACGTATAACGTATAACGTATAACGTATAACGTATAACGTATAACGTATAACGTATAACGTATAACGTATAACGTATAACGTATAACGTATAACGTATAACGTATAACGTATAACGTATAACGTATAACGTATAACGTATAACGTATAACGTATAACGTATAACGTATAACGTACATCGTACAACGTGTAACGTATAACATATAACGTACAACATATAACGTACAACGTATAACGTATAACGTATAACGTACAACGTATAACGTACAACGTATAACGTACAACGTACAACGTGTAACGTATAACGTATAACGTATAACGTATAACGTACAGCGTATAACGTACAGCGTATAACGTACAGCGTATAACGTATAACGTATAACGTGTAACGTATAACGTATAACGTACAGCGTATAACGTACAGCGTATAACGTATAACGTATAACGTATAACGTATAACGTATAACGTATAACGTATAACGTATAACGTATAACGTACAACGTGTAACGTATAACGTATAACGTATAACGTATAACGTACAGCGTATAACGTATAACATACAACGTATAACGTACAACGTATAACGTATAACGTACAACGTATAACGTATAACGTATAACGTATAACGTATAACGTATAACGTATATCGTATATCGTGTAACGTATAACGTACAGCGTATAACGTACAGCGTATAACGTATAACGTACAACGTATAACGTACAACGTACAACGTGTAACGTATAACGTATAACGTATAACGTGTAACGTATAACGTATAACGTACAGCGTATAACATATAGCGTATAACGTATAAGGTATAACGTACAGCGTATAACGTACAACGTATAACGTACAACGTATAACGTATAACGTACAACGTATAACGTATAACGTATAACGTATAACGTATAACGTATAACGTATAACGTATAACGTATAACGTACATCGTACAACGTGTAACGTATAACATATAACGTACAACATATAACGTACAACGTATAACGTATAACGTATAACGTACAACGTATAACGTACAACGTATAACGTACAACGTACAACGTGTAACGTATAACGTATAACGTATAACGTATAACGTATAACGTATACCGTACAGCGTATAACGTATAACATACAACGTATAACGTACAACGTATAACGTACAACGTACAACGTATAACGTATAACGTATAACGTACAGCGTATAACGTATAACGTACAACGTGTAACGTATAACATATAACGTACAACATATAACGTACAACGTATAACGTATAACGTACAACGTATAACGTATAACGTACAGCGTATAACGTACAGCGTATAACGTATAACGTATAAGGTATAACGTACAGCGTATAACGTACAACGTATAACGTATACCGTATAACATACAACGTATAACGTATAACGTACAGCGTATAACGTACAGCGTATAACGTATAACGTATAAGGTATAACGTACAGCGTATAACGTACAACGTATAACGTATACCGTATAACGTACAGCGTATAACGTACAGCGTATAACGTATAACGTATAACGTATAACGTATAACGTATAACGTACATCGTACAACGTGTAACGTATAACATATAACGTACAACATATAACGTACAACGTATAACGTATAACGTATAACGTACAACGTATAACGTATACCGTATAACGTACAGCGTATAACGTACAGCGTATAACGTATAACGTATAACGTATAACGTACAGCGTATAACGTACAGCGTATAACGTACAGCGTATAACGTATAACGTATAACGTGTAACGTATAACGTATAACGTACAGCGTATAACGTACGGCGTATAACGTATAACGTATAAGGTATAACGTACAGCGTATAACGTACAACGTATAACGTATACCGTATAACGTACAGCGTATAACGTACAGCGTATAACGTACAGCGTATAACGTACAGCGTATAACGTATAACGTATAACGTGTAACGTATAACGTATAACGTACAGCGTTTAACGTACAGCGTATAACGTATAACGTATAAGGTATAACGTATAACGTACAACGTGTAACGTATAACGTATAACGTATAACGTACAGCGTATAACGTACAGCGTATATCGTACAGCGTATAACGTACAACGTATAACGTATAACGTATAACGTATAACGTACAGCGTATAACGTATAACATACAACGTATAACGTACAACGTATAACGTATAACGTACAACGTATAACGTATAACGTATAACGTATAACGTATAACGTATAACGTATAACGTATAACGTATAACGTAAAACGTATAACGTATAACGTATAACGTATAACGTATAACGTACATCGTACAACGTGTAACGTATAACATATAACGTACAACATATAACGTACAACGTATAACGTATAACGTACAACGTATAACGTACAACGTACAACGTGTAACGTATAACGTATAACGTACAACGTATAACGTATACCGTATACCGTATAACGTATAACATATAACGTATAACGTATAACGTATAACGTATAACGTATAACGTATAACGTATAACGTATAACGTATAACGTATAACGTATAACGTATAACGTATAACGTATAACGTATAACGTATAACGTATAACGTACATCGTACAACGTGTAACGTATAACATATAACGTACAACATATAACGTACAACGTATAACGTATAACGTATAACGTACAACGTATAACGTACAACGTATAACGTACAACGTACAACGTGTAACGTATAACGTATAACGTATAACGTATAACGTATAACGTATACCGTACAGCGTATAACGTATAACATACAACGTATAACGTACAACGTATAACGTACAACGTATAACGTACAACGTATGACGTACAACGTACAACGTGTAACGTATAACGTATAACGTATAACGTACAGCGTATAACGTACAGCGTATAACGTACAGCGTATAACGTATAACGTATAACGTGTAACGTATAACGTATAACGTACAGCGTATAACGTACAGCGTATAACGTATAACGTATAAGGTATAACGTACAGCGTATAACGTACAACGTATAACGTATACCGTATAACGTACAGCGTATAACGTACAGCGTATAACGTATAACGTACAACGTATAACGTACAACGTATGACGTACAACGTACAACGTGTAACGTATAACGTATAACGTATAACGTACAGCGTATAACGTACAGCGTATAACGTATAACGTACAACGTATAACGTACAACGTATGACGTACAACGTACAACGTGTAACGTATAACGTATAACGTATAACGTACAGCGTATAACGTACAGCGTATAACGTACAGCGTATAACGTATAACGTATAACGTGTAACGTATAACGTACAACGTACAACGTGTAACGTATAACGTATAACGTATAACGTGTAACGTATAACGTATAACGTACAGCGTATAACGTACAGCGTATAACGTATAAGGTATAACGTACAGCGTATAACGTACAACGTATAACGTATAACGTATAACGTACAGCGTATAACGTACAGCGTATAACGTATAACGTATAACATATAACGTATAACGAATATCGTATAACGTATAACGTATAACGTATAACGTATAACGTATAACGTATAACGTATAACGTATAACGTACAACGTGTAACGTATAACGTATAACGTATAACGTGTAACGTATAACGTATAACGTACAGCGTATAACGTACAGCGTATAACGTATAAGGTATAACGTACAGCGTATAACGTACAACGTATAACGTACAACGTATAACGTATAACGTACAACGTATAACGTACAACGTATAACGTACAGCGTATAACGTACAGCGTATAACGTATAACGTATAACGTGTAACGTATAACGTATAACGTACAGCGTATAACGTACAGCGTATAACGTATAACGTATAACGTATAACGTATAACGTATAACGTATAACGTATAACGTATAACGTACAACGTGTAACGTATAACGTATAACTTATAACGTATAACGTATAACGTATAACGTATAACGTATAACGTACAACGTATAACGTACAACGTACAACGTGTAACGTATAACGTATAACGTACAGCGTATAACGTATAACGTACAACGTATAATGTACAACGTATAATGTACCACGTACAACGGGTAACGTATAACGTATAACGTATAACGTATAACGTACAACGTATATCGTATATCGTGTAACGTATAACGTACAGAGTATAACGTATAACGTACAACGTATAACGTACAACGTACAACGTATAACGTATAACGTATAACGTATAACGTATAACGTATAACGTATAACGTATATCGTATATCGTGTAACGTATAACGTACAGCGTATAACGTACAGCGTATAACGTACAGCGTATAACGTATAACGTACAACGTATAACGTACAACGTACAACGTGTAACGTATAACGTATAACGTATAACGTATAACGTACAGCGTATAACGTACAGCGTATAACGTACAGCGTATAACGTATAACGTATAACGTGTAACGTATAACGTATAACGTACAGCGTATAACGTACAGCGTATAACGTATAACGTATAACGTATAACGTATAACGTATAACGTATAACGTACAACGTGTAACGTATAACGTATAACGTATAACGTATAACGTACAGCGTATAACGTATAACATACAACGTATAACGTACAAGGTATAACGTATAACGTACAACGTATAACGTATAACGTATAACGTATAACGTATAACGTATAACGTATATCGTATATCGTGTAACGTATAACGTACAGCGTATAACGTACAGCGTATAACGTATAACGTACAACGTATAACGTACAACGTACAACGTGTAACGTATAACGTATAACGTATAACGTGTAACGTATAACGTATAACGTACAGCGTATAACGTACAGCGTATAACGTATAACGTATAACGTGTAACGTATAACGTATAACGTACAGCGTATAACGTACAGCGTATAACGTATAACGTATAACGTATAACGTATAACGTATAACGTATAACGTATAACGTACAACGTGTAACGTATAACGTATAACGTATAACGTATAACGTACAGCGTATAACGTATAACATACAACGTATAACGTACAACGTATAACGTATAACGTACAACGTATAACGTATAACGTATAACGTATAACGTATAACGTATATCGTATATCGTGTAACGTATAACGTACAGCGTATAACGTACAGCGTATAACGTATAACGTACAACGTATAACGTACAACGTACAACGTGTAACGTATAACGTATAACGTATAACGTGTAACGTATAACGTATAACGTACAGCGTATAACGTATAGCGTATAACGTATAAGGTATAACGTACAGCGTATAACGTACAACGTATAACGTACAACGTATAACGTATAACGTACAACGTATAACGTACAACGTATAACGTATAACGTATAACGTATAACGTATAACGTATAACGTACATCGTACAACGTGTAACGTATAACATATAACGTACAACATATAACGTACAACGTATAACGTATAATGTACAACGTATAACGTACAACGTACAACGTGTAACGTATAACGTATAACGTATAACGTACAGCGTATAACGTACAGCGTATATCGTACAGCGTATAACGTACAACGTATAACGTATAACGTATAACGTATAACGTATAACGTACAGCGTATAACGTATAACATACAACGTATAACGTACAACGTATAACGTATAACGTACAACGTATAACGTATAACGTATAACGTATAACGTATAACGTATAACGTATAACGTATAACGTATAACGTATAACGTATAACGTATAACGTATAACGTATAACGTATAACGTACATCGTACAACGTGTAACGTATAACATATAACGTACAACATATAACGTACAACGTATAACGTATAACATACAAAATATAACGTACAACGTACAACGTGTAACGTATAACGTATAACGTACAACGTATAACGTATACCGTATACCGTATAACGTATAACATATAACGTATAACGTATAACGTATAACGTATAACGTATAACGTATAACGTATAACGTATAACGTATAACGTATAACGTATAACGTATAACGTATAACGTATAACGTACATCGTATAACGTGTAACGTATAACATATAACTTACAACATATAACGTACAACGTATAACGTATAACGTATAACGTACAACGTATAACGTACAACGTATAACGTACAACGTACAACGTGTAACGTATAACGTATAACGTATAACGTATAACGTATAACGTATACCGTACAGCGTATAACGTATAACATACAACGTATAACGTACAACGTATAACGTACAACGTATAACGTACAACGTATGACGTACAACGTACAACGTGTAACGTATAACGTATAACGTATAACGTACAGCGTATAACGTACAGCGTATAACGTACAGCGTATAACGTATAACGTATAACGTGTAACGTATAACGTATAACGCACAGCGTATAACGTACAGCGTATAACGTATAACGTATAAGGTATAACGTACAGCGTATAACGTACAAAGTATAACGTATAACGTATATCGTGTAACGTATAACGTACAGCGTATAACGTACAGCGTATAACGTACAGCGTATAACGTATAACGTATAACGTGTAACGTATAACGTATAACGTACAGCGTATAACGTACAGCGTATAACGTATAACGTATAAGGTATAACGTACAGCGTATAACGTACAACGTATAACGTATACCGTATAACGTACAGCGTATAACATACAGCGTATAACGTATAACGTACAACGTATAACGTACAACGTATGACGTACAACGTACAACGTGTAACGTATAACGTATAACGTATAACGTACAGCGTATAACGTACAGCGTATAACGTACAGCGTATAACGTATAACGTATAACGTGTAACGTATAACGTATAACGCACAGCGTATAACGTACAGCGTATAACGTATAACGTATAACGTGTAACGTATAACGTATAACGTACAGCGTATAACGTACAGCGTATAACGTATAAGGTATAACGTACAGCGTATAACGTACAACGTATAACGTATAACGTATAACGTATAACGTATAACGTATAACGTATAACGTATAACGTATAACGTATAACGTATAACGTATAACGTATAACGTATAACGTATAACGTATAACGTATAACGTATAACGTATAACGTATAACGTATAACGTATAACGTATAACGTATAACGTATAACGTATAACGTATAACGTATAACGTATAACGTATAACGTATAACGTATAACGTATAACGTATAACGTATAACGTATAACGTATAACGTATAACGTATAACGTATAACGTATAACGTACATCGTACAACGTGTAACGTATAACATATAACGTACAACATATAACGTACAACGTATAACGTATAACGTATAACGTACAACGTATAACGTACAACGTATAACGTACAACGTACAACGTGTAACGTATAACGTATAACGTATAACGTATAACGTACAGCGTATAACGTACAGCGTATAACGTACAGCGTATAACGTATAACGTATAACGTGTAACGTATAACGTACAACGTATAACGTATAACGTATAACGTATAACGTATAACGTATAACGTATAACGTATAACGTATAACGTATAACGTACAACGTGTAACGTATAACGTATAACGTATAACGTATAACGTACAGCGTATAACGTATAACATACAACGTATAACGTACAACGTATAACGTATAACGTACAACGTATAACGTATAACGTATAACGTATAACGTATAACGTATAACGTATATCGTATATCGTGTAACGTATAACGTACAGCGTATAACGTACAGCGTATAACGTATAACGTACAACGTATAACGTACAACGTACAACGTGTAACGTATAACGTATAACGTATAACGTGTAACGTATAACGTATAACGTACAGCGTATAACGTATAGCGTATAACGTATAAGGTATAACGTACAGCGTATAACGTACAACGTATAACGTACAACGTATAACGTATAACGTACAACGTATAACGTACAACGTATAACGTATAACGTATAACGTGTAACGTATAACATATAACGTACAACATATAACGTACAACGTATAACGTATAACATACAACGTATAACGTACAACGTACAACGTGTAACGTATAACGTATAACGTACAACGTATAACGTATACCGTATACCGTATAACGTATAACATATAACGTATAACGTATAACGTATAACGTATAACGTATAACGTATAACGTATAACGTATAACGTATAACGTATAACGTATAACGTATAACGTATAACGTATAACGTATAACGTATAACGTATAACGTATAACGTATAACGTACATCGTACAACGTGTAACGTATAACATATAACGTACAACATATAACGTACAACGTATAACGTATAACGTATAACGTACAACGTATAACGTACAACGTATAACGTACAACGTACAACGTGTAACGTATAACGTATAACGTATAACGTATAACGTATAACGTATACCGTACAGCGTATAACGTATAACATACAACGTATAACGTACAACGTATAACGTACAACGTATAACGTACAACGTATGACGTACAACGTACAACGTGTAACGTATAACGTATAACGTATAACGTACAGCGTATAACGTACAGCGTATAACGTACAGCGTATAACGTATAACGTATAACGTGTAACGTATAACGTATAACGCACAGCGTATAACGTACAGTGTATAACGTATAACGTATAAGGTATAACGTACAGCGTATAACGTACAAAGTATAACGTATAACGTATATCGTGTAACGTATAACGTACAGCGTATAACGTACAGCGTATAACGTACAGCGTATAACGTATAACGTATAACGTGTAACGTATAACGTATAACGTACAGCGTATAACGTACAGCGTATAACGTATAACGTATAAGGTATAACGTACAGCGTATAACGTACAACGTATAACGTATACCGTATAACGTACAGCGTATAACGTACAGCGTATAACGTATAACGTACAACGTATAACGTACAACGTATGACGTACAACGTACAACGTGTAACGTATAACGTATAACGTATAACGTACAGCGTATAACGTACAGCGTATAACGTACAGCGTATAACGTATAACGTATAACGTGTAACGTATAACGTATAACGCACAGCGTATAACGTACAGCGTATAACGTATAACGTATAAGGTATAACGTACAGCGTATAACGTACAAAGTATAACGTATAACGTATATCGTGTAACGTATAACGTACAGCGTATAACGTACAGCGTATAACGTACAGCGTATAACGTATAACGTATAACGTGTAACGTATAACGTATAACGTACAGCGTATAACGTACAGCGTATAACGTATAACGTATAAGGTATAACGTACAGCGTATAACGTACAACGTATAACGTATACCGTATAACGTACAGCGTATAACGTACAGCGTATAACGTATAACGTATAACGTATAACGTATAACGTATAACGTACATCGTACAACGTGTAACGTATAACATATAACGTACAACATATAACGTACAACGTATAACGTATAACGTATAACGTACAACGTATAACGTATACCGTATAACGTACAGCGTATAACGTACAGCGTATAACGTATAACGTATAACGTATAACGTACAGCGTATAACGTACAGCGTATAACGTACAGCGTATAACGTATAACGTATAACGTGTAACGTATAACGTATAACGTACAGCGTATAACGTACAGCGTATAACGTATAACGTATAAGGTATAACGTACAGCGTATAACGTATAACATACAACGTATAACGTACAACGTATAACGTACAACGTATAACGTACAACGTATGACGTACAACGTACAACGTGTAACGTATAACGTATAACGTATAACGTACAGCGTATAACGTACAGCGTATAACGTACAGCGTATAACGTATAACGTATAACGTGTAACGTATAACGTATAACGCACAGCGTATAACGTACAGCGTATAACGTATAACGTATAAGGTATAACGTACAGCGTATAACGTACAAAGTATAACGTATAACGTATATCGTGTAACGTATAACGTACAGCGTATAACGTACAGCGTATAACGTACAGCGTATAACGTATAACGTATAACGTGTAACGTATAACGTATAACGTACAGCGTATAACGTACAGCGTATAACGTATAACGTATAAGGTATAACGTACAGCGTATAACGTACAACGTATAACGTATACCGTATAACGTACAGCGTATAACGTACAGCGTATAACGTATAACGTACAACGTATAACGTACAACGTATGACGTACAACGTACAACGTGTAACGTATAACGTATAACGTATAACGTACAGCGTATAACGTACAGCGTATAACGTACAGCGTATAACGTACAACGTATAACGTATAATGTACAACGTATAACGTACAACGTACAACGTGTAACGTATAACGTATAACGTATAACGTACAGCGTATAACGTACAGCGTATATCGTACAGCGTATAACGTACAACGTATAACGTATAACGTATAACGTATAACGTATAACGTACAGCGTATAACGTATAACATACAACGTATAACGTACAACGTATAACGTATAACGTACAACGTATAACGTATAACGTATAACGTATAACGTATAACGTATAACGTATAACGTATAACGTATAACGTATAACGTATAACGTATAACGTATAACGTATAACGTATAACGTATAACGTATAACGTACATCGTACAACGTGTAACGTATAACATATAACGTACAACATATAACGTACAACGTATAACGTATAACATACAAAATATAACGTACAACGTACAACGTGTAACGTATAACGTATAACGTACAACGTATAACGTATACCGTATACCGTATAACGTATAACATATAACGTATAACGTATAACGTATAACGTATAACGTATAACGTATAACGTATAACGTATAACGTATAACGTATAACGTATAACGTATAACGTATAACGTATAACGTATAACGTATAACGTACATCGTACAACGTGTAACGTATAACATATAACGTACAACATATAACGTACAACGTATAACGTATAACGTATAACGTACAACGTATAACGTACAACGTATAACGTACAACGTACAACGTGTAACGTATAACGTATAACGTATAACGTATAACGTATAACGTATAACGTATACCGTACAGCGTATAACGTATAACATACAACGTATAACGTACAACGTATAACGTACAACGTATAACGTACAACGTATGACTTACAACGTACAACGTGTAACGTATAACGTATAACGTATAACGTACAGCGTATAACGTACAGCGTATAACGTACAGCGTATAACGTATAACGTATAACGTGTAACGTATAACGTATAACGCACAGCGTATAACGTACAGCGTATAACGTATAACGTATAAGGTATAACGTACAGCGTATAACGTACAAAGTATAACGTATAACGTATATCGTGTAACGTATAACGTACAGCGTATAACGTACAGCGTATAACGTACAGCGTATAACGTATAACGTATAACGTGTAACGTATAACGTATAACGTACAGCGTATAACGTACAGCGTATAACGTATAACGTATAAGGTATAACGTACAGCGTATAACGTACAACGTATAACGTATACCGTATATCGTACAGCGTATAACATACAGCGTATAACGTATAACGTACAACGTATAACGTACAACGTATGACGTACAACGTACAACGTGTAACGTATAACGTATAACGTATAACGTACAGCGTATAACGTACAGCGTATAACGTACAGCGTATAACGTATAACGTATAACGTGTAACGTATAACGTATAACGCACAGCGTATAACGTACAGCGTATAACGTATAACGTATAACGTGTAACGTATAACGTATAACGTACAGCGTATAACGTACAGCGTATAACGTATAAGGTATAACGTACAGCGTATAACGTACAACGTATAACGTATAACGTATAACGTATAACGTATAACGTATAACGTATAACGTATAACGTATAACGTATAACGTATAACGTATAACGTATAACGTATAACGTATAACGTATAACGTATAACGTATAACGTATAACGTATAACGTATAACGTATAACGTATAACGTATAACGTATAACGTATAACGTATAACGTATAACGTATAACGTATAACGTATAACGTATAACGTATAACGTATAACGTATAACGTATAACGTATAACGTATAACGTATAACGTATAACGTATAACGTATAACGTATAACGTATAACGTACATCGTACAACGTGTAACGTATAACATATAACGTACAACATATAACGTACAACGTATAACGTATAACGTATAACGTACAACGTATAACGTACAACGTATAACGTACAACGTACAACGTGTAACGTATAACGTATAACGTATAACGTATAACGTACAGCGTATAACGTACAGCATATAACGTACAGCGTATAACGTATAACGTATAACGTGTAACGTATAACGTATAACGTACAGCGTATAACGTACAGCGTATAACGTATAACGTATAACGTATAACGTATAACGTATAACGTATAACGTATAACGTATAACGTATAACGTACAACGTGTAACGTATAACGTATAACGTATAACGTATAACGTACAGCGTATAACGTATAACATACAACGTATAACGTACAACGTATAACGTATAACGTACAACGTATAACGTATAACGTATAACGTATAACGTATAACGTATAACGTATATCGTATATCGTGTAACGTATAACGTACAGCGTATAACGTACAGCGTATAACGTATAACGTACAACGTATAACGTACAACGTACAACGTGTAACGTATAACGTATAACGTATAACGTGTAACGTATAACGTATAACGTACAGCGTATAACGTATAGCGTATAACGTATAAGGTATAACGTACAGCGTATAACGTACAACGTATAACGTACAACGTATAACGTATAACGTACAACGTATAACGTACAACGTATAACGTATAACGTATAACGTGTAACGTATAACATATAACGTACAACATATAACGTACAACGTATAACGTATAACATACAACGTATAACGTACAACGTACAACGTGTAACGTATAACGTATAACGTACAACGTATAACGTATACCGTATACCGTATAACGTATAACATATAACGTATAACGTATAACGTATAACGTATAACGTATAACGTATAACGTATAACGTATAACGTATAACGTATAACGTATAACGTATAACGTATAACGTATAACGTATAACGTATAACGTATAACGTATAACGTATAACGTATAACGTACATCGTACAACGTGTAACGTATAACATATAACGTACAACATATAACGTACAACGTATAACGTATAACGTATAACGTACAACGTATAACGTACAACGTATAACGTACAACGTACAACGTGTAACGTATAACGTATAACGTATAACGTATAACGTATAACGTATACCGTACAGCGTATAACGTATAACATACAACGTATAACGTACAACGTATAACGTACAACGTATAACGTACAACGTATGACGTACAACGTACAACGTGTAACGTATAACGTATAACGTATAACGTACAGCGTATAACGTACAGCGTATAACGTACAGCGTATAACGTATAACGTATAACGTGTAACGTATAACGTATAACGCACAGCGTATAACGTACAGTGTATAACGTATAACGTATAAGGTATAACGTACAGCGTATAACGTACAAAGTATAACGTATAACGTATATCGTGTAACGTATAACGTACAGCGTATAACGTACAGCGTATAACGTACAGCGTATAACGTATAACGTATAACGTGTAACGTATAACGTATAACGTACAGCGTATAACGTACAGCGTATAACGTATAACGTATAAGGTATAACGTACAGCGTATAACGTACAACGTATAACGTATACCGTATAACGTACAGCGTATAACGTACAGCGTATAACGTATAACGTACAACGTATAACGTACAACGTATGACGTACAACGTACAACGTGTAACGTATAACGTATAACGTATAACGTACAGCGTATAACGTACAGCGTATAACGTACAGCGTATAACGTATAACGTATAACGTGTAACGTATAACGTATAACGCACAGCGTATAACGTACAGCGTATAACGTATAACGTATAAGGTATAACGTACAGCGTATAACGTACAAAGTATAACGTATAACGTATATCGTGTAACGTATAACGTACAGCGTATAACGTACAGCGTATAACGTACAGCGTATAACGTATAACGTATAACGTGTAACGTATAACGTATAACGTACAGCGTATAACGTACAGCGTATAACGTATAACGTATAAGGTATAACGTACAGCGTATAACGTACAACGTATAACGTATACCGTATAACGTACAGCGTATAACGTACAGCGTATAACGTATAACGTATAACGTATAACGTATAACGTATAACGTACATCGTACAACGTGTAACGTATAACATATAACGTACAACATATAACGTACAACGTATAACGTATAACGTATAACGTACAACGTATAACGTATACCGTATAACGTACAGCGTATAACGTACAGCGTATAACGTATAACGTATAACGTATAACGTACAGCGTATAACGTACAGCGTATAACGTACAGCGTATAACGTATAACGTATAACGTGTAACGTATAACGTATAACGTACAGCGTATAACGTACGGCGTATAACGTATAACGTATAAGGTATAACGTACAGCGTATAACGTATAACATACAACGTATAACGTACAACGTATAACGTACAACGTATAACGTACAACGTATGACGTACAACGTACAACGTGTAACGTATAACGTATAACGTATAACGTATAACGTACAGCGTATAACGTACAGCGTATAACGTACAGCGTATAACGTATAACGTATAACGTGTAACGTATAACGTATAACGAACAGCGTATAACGTACAGCGTATAACGTATAACGTATAAGGTATAACGTACAGCGTATAACGTACAAAGTATAACGTATAACGTATATCGTGTAACGTATAACGTACAGCGTATAACGTACAGCGTATAACGTACAGCGTATAACGTATAACGTATAACGTGTAACGTATAACGTATAACGTACAGCGTATAACGTACAGCGTATAACGTATAACGTATAAGGTATAACGTACAGCGTATAACGTACAACGTATAACGTATACCGTATAACGTACAGCGTATAACGTACAGCGTATAACGTATAACGTACAACGTATAACGTACAACGTATGACGTACAACGTACAACGTGTAACGTATAACGTATAACGTATAACGTACAGCGTATAACGTACAGCGTATAACGTACAGCGTATAACGTATAACGTATAACGTGTAACGTATAACGTATAACGCACAGCGTATAACGTACAGCGTATAACGTATAACGTATAAGGTATAACGTACAGCGTATAACGTACAAAGTATAACGTATAACGTATATCGTGTAACGTATAACGTACAGCGTATAACGTACAGCGTATAACGTACAGCGTATAACGTATAACGTATAACGTGTAACGTATAACGTATAACGTACAGCGTATAACGTACAGCGTATAACGTATAACGTATAAGGTATAACGTACAGCGTATAACGTACAACGTATAACGTATACCGTATAACGTACAGCGTATAACGTACAGCGTATAACGTATAACGTATAACGTATAACGTATAACGTATAACGTACATCGTACAACGTGTAACGTATAACATATAACGTACAACATATAACGTACAACGTATAACGTATAACGTATAACGTACAACGTATAACGTATACCGTATAACGTACAGCGTATAACGTACAGCGTATAACGTATAACGTATAACGTATAACGTACAGCGTATAACGTACAGCGTATAACTTACAGCGTATAACGTATAACGTATAACGTGTAACGTATAACGTATAACGTACAGCGTATAACGTACAGCGTATAACGTATAACGTATAAGGTATAACGTACAGCGTATAACGTATAACATACAACGTATAACGTACAACGTATAACGTACAACGTATAACGTACAACGTATGACGTACAACGTACAACGTGTAACGTATAACGTATAACGTATAACGTATAACGTACAGCGTATAACGTACAGCGTATAACGTACAGCGTATAACGTATAACGTATAACGTGTAACGTATAACGTATAACGCACAGCGTATAACGTACAGCGTATAACGTATAACGTATAAGGTATAACGTACAGCGTATAACGTACAAAGTATAACGTATAACGTATATCGTGTAACGTATAACGTACAGCGTATAACGTACAGCGTATAACGTACAGCGTATAACGTATAACGTATAACGTGTAACGTATAACGTATAACGTACAGCGTATAACGTACAGCGTATAACGTATAACGTATAAGGTATAACGTACAGCGTATAACGTACAACGTATAACGTATACCGTATAACGTACAGCGTATAACGTACAGCGTATAACGTATAACGTACAACGTATAACGTACAACGTATGACGTACAACGTACAACGTGTAACGTATAACGTATAACGTATAACGTACAGCGTATAACGTACAGCGTATAACGTACAGCGTATAACGTATAACGTATAACGTGTAACGTATAACGTATAACGCACAGCGTATAACGTACAGCGTATAACGTATAACGTATAAGGTATAACGTACAGCGTATAACGTACAAAGTATAACGTATAACGTATATCGTGTAACGTATAACGTACAGCGTATAACGTACAGCGTATAACGTACAGCGTATAACGTATAACGTATAACGTGTAACGTATAACGTATAACGTACAGCGTATAACGTACAGCGTATAACGTATAACGTATAAGGTATAACGTACAGCGTATAACGTACAACGTATAACGTATACCGTATAACGTACAGCGTATAACGTACAGCGTATAACGTATAACGTACAACGTATAACGTACAACGTATGACGTACAACGTACAACGTGTAACGTATAACGTATAACGTATAACGTACAGCGTATAACGTACAGCGTATAACGTACAGCGTATAACGTATAACGTATAACGTGTAACGTATAACGTACAACGTACAACGTGTAACGTATAACGTATAACGTATAACGTGTAACGTATAACGTATAACGTACAGCGTATAACGTACAGCGTATAACGTATAAGGTATAACGTACAGCGTACAACGTACAACGTATAACGTATAACGTATAACGTACAGCGTATAACGTACAGCGTATAACGTATAACGTATAACATATAACGTATAACGAATATCGTATAACGTATAACGTATAACGTATAACGTATAACGTATAACGTATAACGTATAACGTACAACGTGTAACGTATAACGTATAACGTATAACGTGTAACGTATAACGTATAACGTACAGCGTATAACGTACAGCGTATAACGTATAAGGTATAACGTACAGCGTATAACGTACAACGTATAACGTACAACGTATAACGTATAACGTACAACGTATAACGTACAACGTATAACGTACAGCGTATAACGTACAGCGTATAACGTATAACGTATAACGTGTAACGTATAACGTATAACGTACAGCGTATAACGTACAGCGTATAACGTATAACGTATAACGTATAACGTATAACGTATAACGTATAACGTATAACGTACAACGTGTAACGTATAACGTATAACTTATAACGTATAACGTATAACGTATAACGTATAACGTATAACGTACAACGTATAACGTACAACGTACAACGTGTAACGTATAACGTATAACGTACAGCGTATAACGTATAACGTACAGCGTATAACGTACAGCGTATAACGTACAGCGTATAACGTATAACGTATAACGTGTAACGTATAACGTACAACGTACAACGTGTAACGTATAACGTATAACGTATAACGTGTAACGTATAACGTATAACGTACAGCGTATAACGTACAGCGTATAACGTATAAGGTATAACGTACAGCGTATAACGTACAACGTATAACGTATAACGTATAACGTACAGCGTATAACGTACAGCGTATAACGTATAACGTATAACATATAACGTATAACGAATATCGTATAACGTATAACGTATAACGTATAACGTATAAGGTATAACGTACAGCGTATAACGTACAACGTATAACGTATACCGTATAACGTACAGCGTATAACGTACAGCGTATAACGTATAACGTATAACGTATAACGTATAACGTATAACGTACATCGTACAACGTGTAACGTATAACATATAACGTACAACATATAACGTACAACGTATAACGTATAACGTATAACGTACAACGTATAACGTATACCGTATAACGTACAGCGTATAACGTACAGCGTATAACGTATAACGTATAACGTATAACGTACAGCGTATAACGTACAGCGTATAACGTACAGCGTATAACGTATAACGTATAACGTGTAACGTATAACGTATAACGTACAGCGTATAACGTACGGCGTATAACGTATAACGTATAAGGTATAACGTACAGCGTATAACGTATAACATACAACGTATAACGTACAACGTATAACGTACAACGTATAACGTACAACGTATGACGTACAACGTACAACGTGTAACGTATAACGTATAACGTATAACGTATAACGTACAGCGTATAACGTACAGCGTATAACGTACAGCGTATAACGTATAACGTATAACGTGTAACGTATAACGTATAACGCACAGCGTATAACGTACAGCGTATAACGTATAACGTATAAGGTATAACGTACAGCGTATAACGTACAAAGTATAACGTATAACGTATATCGTGTAACGTATAACGTACAGCGTATAACGTACAGCGTATAACGTACAGCGTATAACGTATAACGTATAACGTGTAACGTATAACGTATAACGTACAGCGTATAACGTACAGCGTATAACGTATAACGTATAAGGTATAACGTACAGCGTATAACGTACAACGTATAACGTATACCGTATAACGTACAGCGTATAACGTACAGCGTATAACGTATAACGTATAACGTATAACGTATAACGTATAACGTACATCGTACAACGTGTAACGTATAACATATAACGTACAACATATAACGTACAACGTATAACGTATAACGTATAACGTACAACGTATAACGTATACCGTATAACGTACAGCGTATAACGTACAGCGTATAACGTATAACGTATAACGTATAACGTACAGCGTATAACGTACAGCGTATAACGTACAGCGTATAACGTATAACGTATAACGTGTAACGTATAACGTATAACGTACAGCGTATAACGTACGGCGTATAACGTATAACGTATAAGGTATAACGTACAGCGTATAACGTATAACATACAACGTATAACGTACAACGTATAACGTACAACGTATAACGTACAACGTATGACGTACAACGTACAACGTGTAACGTATAACGTATAACGTATAACGTATAACGTACAGCGTATAACGTACAGCGTATAACGTACAGCGTATAACGTATAACGTATAACGTGTAACGTATAACGTATAACGCACAGCGTATAACGTACAGCGTATAACGTATAACGTATAAGGTATAACGTACAGCGTATAACGTACAAAGTATAACGTATAACGTATATCGTGTAACGTATAACGTACAGCGTATAACGTACAGCGTATAACGTACAGCGTATAACGTATAACGTATAACGTGTAACGTATAACGTATAACGTACAGCGTATAACGTACAGCGTATAACGTATAACGTATAAGGTATAACGTACAGCGTATAACGTACAACGTATAACGTATACCGTATAACGTACAGCGTATAACGTACAGCGTATAACGTATAACGTACAACGTATAACGTACAACGTATGACGTACAACGTACAACGTGTAACGTATAACGTATAACGTATAACGTACAGCGTATAACGTACAGCGTATAACGTACAGCGTATAACGTATAACGTATAACGTGTAACGTATAACGTATAACGCACAGCGTATAACGTACAGCGTATAACGTATAACGTATAAGGTATAACGTACAGCGTATAACGTACAAAGTATAACGTATAACGTATATCGTGTAACGTATAACGTACAGCGTATAACGTACAGCGTATAACGTACAGCGTATAACGTATAACGTATAACGTGTAACGTATAACGTATAACGTACAGCGTATAACGTACAGCGTATAACGTATAACGTATAAGGTATAACGTACAGCGTATAACGTACAACGTATAACGTATACCGTATAACGTACAGCGTATAACGTACAGCGTATAACGTATAACGTATAACGTATAACGTATAACGTATAACGTACATCGTACAACGTGTAACGTATAACATATAACGTACAACATATAACGTACAACGTATAACGTATAACGTATAACGTACAACGTATAACGTATACCGTATAACGTACAGCGTATAACGTACAGCGTATAACGTATAACGTATAACGTATAACGTACAGCGTATAACGTACAGCGTATAACGTACAGCGTATAACGTATAACGTATAACGTGTAACGTATAACGTATAACGTACAGCGTATAACGTACGGCGTATAACGTATAACGTATAAGGTATAACGTACAGCGTATAACGTACAACGTATAACGTATACCGTATAACGTATAACATATAACGTATAACGTATAACGTATAACGTATAACGTATAACGTATAACGTATAACGTATAACGTATAACGTATAACGTATAACGTATAACGTATAACGTATAACGTATAACGTATAACGTATAACGTATAACGTATAACGTATAACGTACATCGTACAACGTGTAACGTACAACATATAACGTACAACGTATAACGTATAACGTATAACGTACAACGTATAACGTACAACGTATAACGTACAGCGTATAACGTATAACGTATAACGTACAGCGTATAACGTATAACATACAACGTATAACGTACAACGTATAACGTACAACGTATAACGTACAACGTATAACGTACAACGTACAACGTATAACGTATAACGTATAACGTACAGCGTATAACGTATAACGTACAACGTGTAACGTATAACATATAACGTACAACATATAACGTACAACGTATAACGTATAACGTACAACGTATAACGTATAACGTACAGCGTATAACGTACAGCGTATAACGTATAACGTATAACGTGTAACGTATAACGTATAACGTACAGCGTATAACGTACAGCGTATAACGTATAACGTATAACGTATAACGTATAACGTATAACGTATAACGTATAACGTATAACGTACAACGTATAACGTACAACGTGTAACGTATAACGTATAACTTATAACGTATAACGTATAACGTATAACGTATAACGTATAACGTACAACGTATAACGTACAACGTACAACGTGTAACGTATAACGTATAACGTACAGCGTATAACGTATAACGTACAGCGTATAACGTACAGCGTATAACGTACAGCGTATAACGTATAACGTATAACGTGTAACGTATAACGTACAACGTACAACGTGTAACGTATAACGTATAACGTATAACGTGTAACGTATAACGTATAACGTACAGCGTATAACGTACAGCGTATAACGTATAAGGTATAACGTACAGCGTATAACGTACAACGTATAACGTATAACGTATAACGTACAGCGTATAACGTACAGCGTATAACGTATAACGTATAACATATAACGTATAACGAATATCGTATAACGTATAACGTATAACGTATAACGTATAAGGTATAACGTACAGCGTATAACGTACAACGTATAACGTATACCGTATAACGTACAGCGTATAACGTACAGCGTATAACGTATAACGTATAACGTATAACGTATAACGTATAACGTACATCGTACAACGTGTAACGTATAACATATAACGTACAACATATAACGTACAACGTATAACGTATAACGTATAACGTACAACGTATAACGTATACCGTATAACGTACAGCGTATAACGTACAGCGTATAACGTATAACGTATAACGTATAACGTACAGCGTATAACGTACAGCGTATAACGTACAGCGTATAACGTATAACGTATAACGTGTAACGTATAACGTATAACGTACAGCGTATAACGTACGGCGTATAACGTATAACGTATAAGGTATAACGTACAGCGTATAACGTATAACATACAACGTATAACGTACAACGTATAACGTACAACGTATAACGTACAACGTATGACGTACAACGTACAACGTGTAACGTATAACGTATAACGTATAACGTATAACGTACAGCGTATAACGTACAGCGTATAACGTACAGCGTATAACGTATAACGTATAACGTGTAACGTATAACGTATAACGCACAGCGTATAACGTACAGCGTATAACGTATAACGTATAAGGTATAACGTACAGCGTATAACGTACAAAGTATAACGTATAACGTATATCGTGTAACGTATAACGTACAGCGTATAACG
Organism: Lasioglossum morio; assembly: GCA_916610235.2. NCBI lineage: Eukaryota > Metazoa > Arthropoda > Insecta > Hymenoptera > Halictidae > Lasioglossum > Lasioglossum morio. The sequence continues at coordinate 435,987 of CAKAJA020000392.1, forward strand.
TACAGCGTATAACGTACAGCGTATAACGTATAACGTATAACGTGTAACGTATAACGTATAACGTACAGCGTATAACGTACAGCGTATAACGTATAACGTATAAGGTATAACGTACAGCGTATAACGTACAACGTATAACGTATACCGTATAACGTACAGCGTATAACGTACAGCGTATAACGTATAACGTACAACGTATAACGTACAACGTATGACGTACAACGTACAACGTGTAACGTATAACGTATAACGTATAACGTACAGCGTATAACGTACAGCGTATAACGTACAGCGTATAACGTATAACGTATAACGTGTAACGTATAACGTATAACGCACAGCGTATAACGTACAGCGTATAACGTATAACGTATAAGGTATAACGTACAGCGTATAACGTACAAAGTATAACGTATAACGTATATCGTGTAACGTATAACGTAAAGCGTATAACGTACAGCGTATAACGTACAGCGTATAACGTATAACGTATAACGTGTAACGTATAACGTATAACGTACAGCGTATAACGTACAGCGTATAACGTATAACGTATAAGGTATAACGTACAGCGTATAACGTACAACGTATAACGTATACCGTATAACGTACAGCGTATAACGTACAGCGTATAACGTATAACGTATAACGTATAACGTATAACGTATAACGTACATCGTACAACGTGTAACGTATAACATATAACGTACAACATATAACGTACAACGTATAACGTATAACGTATAACGTACAACGTATAACGTATACCGTATAACGTACAGCGTATAACGTACAGCGTATAACGTATAACGTATAACGTATAACGTACAGCGTATAACGTACAGCGTATAACGTACAGCGTATAACGTATAACGTATAACGTGTAACGTATAACGTATAACGTACAGCGTATAACGTACGGCGTATAACGTATAACGTATAAGGTATAACGTACAGCGTATAACGTATAACATACAACGTATAACGTACAACGTATAACGTACAACGTATAACGTACAACGTATGACGTACAACGTACAACGTGTAACGTATAACGTATAACGTATAACGTATAACGTACAGCGTATAACGTACAGCGTATAACGTACAGCGTATAACGTATAACGTATAACGTGTAACGTATAACGTATAACGCACAGCGTATAACGTACAGCGTATAACGTATAACGTATAAGGTATAACGTACAGCGTATAACGTACAAAGTATAACGTATAACGTATATCGTGTAACGTATAACGTACAGCGTATAACGTACAGCGTATAACGTACAGCGTATAACGTATAACGTATAACGTGTAACGTATAACGTATAACGTACAGCGTATAACGTACAGCGTATAACGTATAACGTATAAGGTATAACGTACAGCGTATAACGTACAACGTATAACGTATACCGTATAACGTACAGCGTATAACGTACAGCGTATAACGTATAACGTACAACGTATAACGTACAACGTATGACGTACAACGTACAACGTGTAACGTATAACGTATAACGTATAACGTACAGCGTATAACGTACAGCGTATAACGTACAGCGTATAACGTATAACGTATAACGTGTAACGTATAACGTATAACGCACAGCGTATAACGTACAGCGTATAACGTATAACGTATAAGGTATAACGTACAGCGTATAACGTACAAAGTATAACGTATAACGTATATCGTGTAACGTATAACGTACAGCGTATAACGTACAGCGTATAACGTACAGCGTATAACGTATAACGTATAACGTGTAACGTATAACGTATAACGTACAGCGTATAACGTACAGCGTATAACGTATAACGTATAAGGTATAACGTACAGCGTATAACGTACAACGTATAACGTATACCGTATAACGTACAGCGTATAACGTACAGCGTATAACGTATAACGTATAACGTATAACGTATAACGTATAACGTACATCGTACAACGTGTAACGTATAACATATAACGTACAACATATAACGTACAACGTATAACGTATAACGTATAACGTACAACGTATAACGTATACCGTATAACGTACAGCGTATAACGTACAGCGTATAACGTATAACGTATAACGTATAACGTACAGCGTATAACGTACAGCGTATAACGTACAGCGTATAACGTATAACGTATAACGTGTAACGTATAACGTATAACGTACAGCGTATAACGTACGGCGTATAACGTATAACGTATAAGGTATAACGTACAGCGTATAACGTACAACGTATAACGTATACCGTATAACGTATAACATATAACGTATAACGTATAACGTATAACGTATAACGTATAACGTATAACGTATAACGTATAACGTATAACGTATAACGTATAACGTATAACGTATAACGTATAACGTATAACGTATAACGTATAACGTATAACGTATAACGTATAACGTACATCGTACAACGTGTAACGTACAACATATAACGTACAACGTATAACGTATAACGTATAACGTACAACGTATAACGTACAACGTATAACGTACAGCGTATAACGTATAACGTATAACGTACAGCGTATAACGTATAACATACAACGTATAACGTACAACGTATAACGTACAACGTATAACGTACAACGTATAACGTACAACGTACAACGTATAACGTATAACGTATAACGTACAGCGTATAACGTATAACGTACAACGTGTAACGTATAACATATAACGTACAACATATAACGTACAACGTATAACGTATAACGTACAACGTATAACGTATAACGTACAGCGTATAACGTACAGCGTATAACGTATAACGTATAAGGTATAACGTACAGCGTATAACGTACAACGTATAACGTATACCGTATAACGTACAACGTATAACGTATAACGTACAGCGTATAACGTACAGCGTATAACGTATAACGTATAAGGTATAACGTACAGCGTATAACGTACAACGTATAACGTATACCGTATAACGTACAGCGTATAACGTACAGCGTATAACGTATAACGTATAACGTATAACGTATAACGTATAACGTACATCGTACAACGTGTAACGTATAACATATAACGTACAACATATAACGTACAACGTATAACGTATAACGTATAACGTACAACGTATAACGTATACCGTATAACGTACAGCGTATAACGTACAGCGTATAACGTATAACGTATAACGTATAACGTACAGCGTATAACGTACAGCGTATAACGTACAGCGTATAACGTATAACGTATAACGTGTAACGTATAACGTATAACGTACAGCGTATAACGTACGGCGTATAACGTATAACGTATAAGGTATAACGTACAGCGTATAACGTACAACGTATAACGTATAACGTATAACGTACAGCGTATAACGTACAGCGTATAACGTACAGCGTATAACGTACAGCGTATAACGTATAACGTATAACGTGTAACGTATAACGTATAACGTACAGCGTTTAACGTACAGCGTATAACGTATAACGTATAAGGTATAACGTATAACGTACAACGTGTAACGTATAACGTATAACGTATAACGTACAGCGTATAACGTACAGCGTATATCGTACAGCGTATAACGTACAACGTATAACGTATAACGTATAACGTATAACGTACAGCGTATAACGTATAACATACAACGTATAACGTACAACGTATAACGTATAACGTACAACGTATAACGTATAACGTATAACGTATAACGTATAACGTATAACGTATAACGTATAACGTATAACGTAAAACGTATAACGTATAACGTATAACGTATAACGTATAACGTACATCGTACAACGTGTAACGTATAACATATAACGTACAACATATAACGTACAACGTATAACGTATAACGTACAACGTATAACGTACAACGTACAACGTGTAACGTATAACGTATAACGTACAACGTATAACGTATACCGTATACCGTATAACGTATAACATATAACGTATAACGTATAACGTATAACGTATAACGTATAACGTATAACGTATAACGTATAACGTATAACGTATAACGTATAACGTATAACGTATAACGTATAACGTATAACGTATAACGTATAACGTACATCGTACAACGTGTAACGTATAACATATAACGTACAACATATAACGTACAACGTATAACGTATAACGTATAACGTACAACGTATAACGTACAACGTATAACGTACAACGTACAACGTGTAACGTATAACGTATAACGTATAACGTATAACGTATAACGTATACCGTACAGCGTATAACGTATAACATACAACGTATAACGTACAACGTATAACGTACAACGTATAACGTACAACGTATGACGTACAACGTACAACGTGTAACGTATAACGTATAACGTATAACGTACAGCGTATAACGTACAGCGTATAACGTACAGCGTATAACGTATAACGTATAACGTGTAACGTATAACGTATAACGCACAGCGTATAACGTACAGCGTATAACGTATAACGTATAAGGTATAACGTACAGCGTATAACGTACAAAGTATAACGTATAACGTATATCGTGTAACGTATAACGTACAGCGTATAACGTACAGCGTATAACGTACAGCGTATAACGTATAACGTATAACGTGTAACGTATAACGTATAACGTACAGCGTATAACGTACAGCGTATAACGTATAACGTATAAGGTATAACGTACAGCGTATAACGTACAACGTATAACGTATACCGTATAACGTACAGCGTATAACGTACAGCGTATAACGTATAACGTACAACGTATAACGTACAACGTATGACGTACAACGTACAACGTGTAACGTATAACGTATAACGTATAACGTACAGCGTATAACGTACAGCGTATAACGTACAGCGTATAACGTATAACGTATAACGTGTAACGTATAACGTACAACGTACAACGTGTAACGTATAACGTATAACGTATAACGTGTAACGTATAACGTATAACGTACAGCGTATAACGTACAGCGTATAACGTATAAGGTATAACGTACAGCGTATAACGTACAACGTATAACGTATAACGTATAACGTACAGCGTATAACGTACAGCGTATAACGTATAACGTATAACATATAACGTATAACGAATATCGTATAACGTATAACGTATAACGTATAACGTATAACGTATAACGTATAACGTATAACGTATAACGTACAACGTACAACGTGTAACGTATAACGTATAACGTATAACGTGTAACGTATAACGTATAACGTACAGCGTATAACGTACAGCGTATAACGTATAAGGTATAACGTACAGCGTATAACGTACAACGTATAACGTACAACGTATAACGTATAACGTACAACGTATAACGTACAACGTATAACGTACAGCGTATAACGTACAGCGTATAACGTATAACGTATAACGTGTAACGTATAACGTATAACGTACAGCGTATAACGTACAGCGTATAACGTATAACGTATAACGTATAACGTATAACGTATAACGTATAACGTATAACGTATAACGTACAACGTGTAACGTATAACGTATAACTTATAACGTATAACGTATAACGTATAACGTATAACGTATAACGTACAACGTATAACGTACAACGTACAACGTGTAACGTATAACGTATAACGTACAGCGTATAACGTATAACGTACAACGTATAATGTACAACGTATAATGTACCACGTACAACGGGTAACGTATAACGTATAACGTATAACGTATAACGTATAACGTACAACGTATATCGTATATCGTGTAACGTATAACGTACAGAGTATAACGTATAACGTACAACGTATAACGTACAACGTACAACGTATAACGTATAACGTATAACGTATAACGTATAACGTATAACGTATAACGTATATCGTATATCGTGTAACGTATAACGTACAGCGTATAACGTACAGCGTATAACGTACAGCGTATAACGTATAACGTACAACGTATAACGTACAACGTACAACGTGTAACGTATAACGTATAACGTATAACGTATAACGTACAGCGTATAACGTACAACGTATAACGTACAGCGTATAACGTATAACGTATAACGTGTAACGTATAACGTATAACGTACAGCGTATAACGTACAGCGTATAACGTATAACGTATAACGTATAACGTATAACGTATAACGTATAACGTACAACGTGTAACGTATAACGTATAACGTATAACGTATAACGTACAGCGTATAACGTATAACATACAACGTATAACGTACAAGGTATAACGTATAACGTACAACGTATAACGTATAACGTATAACGTATAACGTATAACGTATAACGTATATCGTATATCGTGTAACGTATAACGTACAGCGTATAACGTACAGCGTATAACGTATAACGTACAACGTATAACGTACAACGTACAACGTGTAACGTATAACGTATAACGTATAACGTGTAACGTATAACGTATAACGTACAGCGTATAACGTACAGCGTATAACGTATAACGTATAACGTGTAACGTATAACGTATAACGTACAGCGTATAACGTACAGCGTATAACGTATAACGTATAACGTATAACGTATAACGTATAACGTATAACGTATAACGTACAACGTGTAACGTATAACGTATAACGTATAACGTATAACGTACAGCGTATAACGTATAACATACAACGTATAACGTACAACGTATAACGTATAACGTACAACGTATAACGTATAACGTATAACGTATAACGTATAACGTATAACGTATATCGTATATCGTGTAACGTATAACGTACAGCGTATAACGTACAGCGTATAACGTATAACGTACAACGTATAACGTACAACGTACAACGTGTAACGTATAACGTATAACGTATAACGTGTAACGTATAACGTATAACGTACAGCGTATAACGTATAGCGTATAACGTATAAGGTATAACGTACAGCGTATAACGTACAACGTATAACGTACAACGTATAACGTATAACGTACAACGTATAACGTACAACGTATAACGTATAACGTATAACGTATAACGTATAACGTATAACGTACATCGTACAACGTGTAACGTATAACATATAACGTACAACATATAACGTACAACGTATAACGTATAATGTACAACGTATAACGTACAACGTACAACGTGTAACGTATAACGTATAACGTATAACGTACAGCGTATAACGTACAGCGTATATCGTACAGCGTATAACGTACAACGTATAACGTATAACGTATAACGTATAACGTATAACGTACAGCGTATAACGTATAACGTATAACGTGTAACGTATAACGTATAACGTACAGCGTATAACGTACAGCGTATAACGTATAACGTATAAGGTATAACGTACAGCGTATAACGTACAACGTATAACGTATACCGTATAACGTACAGCGTATAACGTACAGCGTATAACGTATAACGTACAACGTATAACGTACAACGTATGACGTACAACGTACAACGTGTAACGTATAACGTATAACGTATAACGTACAGCGTATAACGTACAGCGTATAACGTACAGCGTATAACGTATAACGTATAACGTGTAACGTATAACGTATAACGCACAGCGTATAACGTACAGCGTATAACGTATAACGTATAAGGTATAACGTACAGCGTATAACGTACAAAGTATAACGTATAACGTATATCGTGTAACGTATAACGTACAGCGTATAACGTACAGCGTATAACGTACAGCGTATAACGTATAACGTATAACGTGTAACGTATAACGTATAACGTACAGCGTATAACGTACAGCGTATAACGTATAACGTATAAGGTATAACGTACAGCGTATAACGTACAACGTATAACGTATACCGTATAACGTACAGCGTATAACGTACAGCGTATAACGTATAACGTATAACGTATAACGTATAACGTATAACGTACATCGTACAACGTGTAACGTATAACATATAACGTACAACATATAACGTACAACGTATAACGTATAACGTATAACGTACAACGTATAACGTATACCGTATAACGTACAGCGTATAACGTACAGCGTATAACGTATAACGTATAACGTATAACGTACAGCGTATAACGTACAGCGTATAACGTACAGCGTATAACGTATAACGTATAACGTGTAACGTATAACGTATAACGTACAGCGTATAACGTACGGCGTATAACGTATAACGTATAAGGTATAACGTACAGCGTATAACGTACAACGTATAACGTATACCGTATAACGTATAACATATAACGTATAACGTATAACGTATAACGTATAACGTATAACGTATAACGTATAACGTATAACGTATAACGTATAACGTATAACGTATAACGTATAACGTATAACGTATAACGTATAACGTATAACGTATAACGTATAACGTACATCGTACAACGTGTAACGTACAACATATAACGTACAACGTATAACGTATAACGTATAACGTACAACGTATAACGTACAACGTATAACGTACAGCGTATAACGTATAACGTATAACGTACAGCGTATAACGTATAACATACAACGTATAACGTACAACGTATAACGTACAACGTATAACGTACAACGTATAACGTACAACGTACAACGTATAACGTATAACGTATAACGTACAGCGTATAACGTATAACGTATAACGTACAACGTGTAACGTATAACATATAACGTACAACATATAACGTACAACGTATAACGTATAACGTACAACGTATAACGTATAACGTACAGCGTATAACGTACAGCGTATAACGTATAACGTATAAGGTATAACGTACAGCGTATAACGTACAACGTATAACGTATACCGTATAACGTACAACGTATAACGTATAACGTACAGCGTATATCGTACAGCGTATAACGTATAACGTATAAGGTATAACGTACAGCGTATAACGTACAACGTATAACGTATACCGTATAACGTACAGCGTATAACGTACAGCGTATAACGTATAACGTATAACGTATAACGTATAACGTATAACGTACATCGTACAACGTGTAACGTATAACATATAACGTACAACATATAACGTACAACGTATAACGTATAACGTATAACGTACAACGTATAACGTATACCGTATAACGTACAGCGTATAACGTACAGCGTATAACGTATAACGTATAACGTATAACGTACAGCGTATAACGTACAGCGTATAACGTACAGCGTATAACGTATAACGTATAACGTGTAACGTATAACGTATAACGTACAGCGTATAACGTACGGCGTATAACGTATAACGTATAAGGTATAACGTACAGCGTATAACGTACAACGTATAACGTATACCGTATAACGTACAGCGTATAACGTACAGCGTATAACGTACAGCGTATAACGTACAGCGTATAACGTATAACGTATAACGTGTAACGTATAACGTATAACGTACAGCGTTTAACGTACAGCGTATAACGTATAACGTATAAGGTATAACGTATAACGTACAACGTGTAACGTATAACGTATAACGTATAACGTACAGCGTATAACGTACAGCGTATATCGTACAGCGTATAACGTACAACGTATAACGTATAACGTATAACGTATAACGTACAGCGTATAACGTATAACATACAACGTATAACGTACAACGTATAACGTATAACGTACAACGTATAACGTATAACGTATAACGTATAACGTATAACGTATAACGTATAACGTATAACGTATAACGTATAACGTAAAACGTATAACGTATAACGTATAACGTATAACGTATAACGTACATCGTACAACGTGTAACGTATAACATATAACGTACAACATATAACGTACAACGTATAACGTATAACGTACAACGTATAACGTACAACGTACAACGTGTAACGTATAACGTATAACGTACAACGTATAACGTATACCGTATACCGTATAACGTATAACATATAACGTATAACGTATAACGTATAACGTATAACGTATAACGTATAACGTATAACGTATAACGTATAACGTATAACGTATAACGTATAACGTATAACGTATAACGTATAACGTATAACGTATAACGTACATCGTACAACGTGTAACGTATAACATATAACGTACAACATATAACGTACAACGTATAACGTATAACGTATAACGTACAACGTATAACGTACAACGTATAACGTACAACGTACAACGTGTAACGTATAACGTATAACGTATAACGTATAACGTATAACGTATACCGTACAGCGTATAACGTATAACATACAACGTATAACGTACAACGTATAACGTACAACGTATAACGTACAACGTATAACGTACAACGTATGACGTACAACGTACAACGTGTAACGTATAACGTATAACGTATAACGTACAGCGTATAACGTACAGCGTATAACGTACAGCGTATAACGTATAACGTATAACGTGTAACGTATAACGTATAACGCACAGCGTATAACGTACAGCGTATAACGTATAACGTATAAGGTATAACGTACAGCGTATAACGTACAAAGTATAACGTATAACGTATATCGTGTAACGTATAACGTACAGCGTATAACGTACAGCGTATAACGTACAGCGTATAACGTATAACGTATAACGTGTAACGTATAACGTATAACGTACAGCGTATAACGTACAGCGTATAACGTATAACGTATAAGGTATAACGTACAGCGTATAACGTACAACGTATAACGTATACCGTATAACGTACAGCGTATAACGTACAGCGTATAACGTATAACGTACAACGTATAACGTACAACGTATGACGTACAACGTACAACGTGTAACGTATAACGTATAACGTATAACGTACAGCGTATAACGTACAGCGTATAACGTACAGCGTATAACGTATAACGTATAACGTGTAACGTATAACGTACAACGTACAACGTGTAACGTATAACGTATAACGTATAACGTGTAACGTATAACGTATAACGTACAGCGTATAACGTACAGCGTATAACGTATAAGGTATAACGTACAGCGTATAACGTACAACGTATAACGTATAACGTATAACGTACAGCGTATAACGTACAGCGTATAACGTATAACGTATAACATATAACGTATAACGAATATCGTATAACGTATAACGTATAACGTATAACGTATAACGTATAACGTATAACGTATAACGTACAACGTGTAACGTATAACGTATAACGTATAACGTGTAACGTATAACGTATAACGTACAGCGTATAACGTACAGCGTATAACGTATAAGGTATAACGTACAGCGTATAACGTACAACGTATAACGTACAACGTATAACGTATAACGTACAACGTATAACGTACAACGTATAACGTACAGCGTATAACGTACAGCGTATAACGTATAACGTATAACGTGTAACGTATAACGTATAACGTACAGCGTATAACGTACAGCGTATAACGTATAACGTATAACGTATAACGTATAACGTATAACGTATAACGTATAACGTATAACGTACAACGTGTAACGTATAACGTATAACTTATAACGTATAACGTATAACGTATAACGTATAACGTATAACGTACAACGTATAACGTACAACGTACAACGTGTAACGTATAACGTATAACGTATAACGTATAACGTACAGCGTATAACGTACAGCGTATAACGTACAGCGTATAACGTATAACGTATAACGTGTAACGTATAACGTATAACGTACAGCGTATAACGTACGGCGTATAACGTATAACGTATAAGGTATAACGTACAGCGTATAACGTACAACGTATAACGTATACCGTATAACGTATAACATATAACGTATAACGTATAACGTATAACGTATAACGTATAACGTATAACGTATAACGTATAACGTATAACGTATAACGTATAACGTATAACGTATAACGTATAACGTATAACGTATAACGTATAACGTATAACGTATAACGTACATCGTACAACGTGTAACGTACAACATATAACGTACAACGTATAACGTATAACGTATAACGTACAACGTATAACGTACAACGTATAACGTACAGCGTATAACGTATAACGTATAACGTACAGCGTATAACGTATAACATACAACGTATAACGTACAACGTATAACGTACAACGTATAACGTACAACGTATAACGTACAACGTACAACGTATAACGTATAACGTATAACGTACAGCGTATAACGTATAACGTACAACGTGTAACGTATAACATATAACGTACAACATATAACGTACAACGTATAACGTATAACGTACAACGTATAACGTATAACGTACAGCGTATAACGTACAGCGTATAACGTATAACGTATAAGGTATAACGTACAGCGTATAACGTACAACGTATAACGTATACCGTATAACGTACAACGTATAACGTATAACGTACAGCGTATATCGTACAGCGTATAACGTATAACGTATAAGGTATAACGTACAGCGTATAACGTACAACGTATAACGTATACCGTATAACGTACAGCGTATAACGTACAGCGTATAACGTATAACGTATAACGTATAACGTATAACGTACATCGTACAACGTGTAACGTATAACATATAACGTACAACATATAACGTACAACGTATAACGTATAACGTATAACGTACAACGTATAACGTATACCGTATAACGTACAGCGTATAACGTACAGCGTATAACGTATAACGTATAACGTATAACGTACAGCGTATAACGTACAGCGTATAACGTACAGCGTATAACGTATAACGTATAACGTGTAACGTATAACGTATAACGTACAGCGTATAACGTACGGCGTATAACGTATAACGTATAAGGTATAACGTACAGCGTATAACGTACAACGTATAACGTATACCGTATAACGTACAGCGTATAACGTACAGCGTATAACGTACAGCGTATAACGTACAGCGTATAACGTATAACGTATAACGTGTAACGTATAACGTATAACGTACAGCGTTTAACGTACAGCGTATAACGTATAACGTATAAGGTATAACGTATAACGTACAACGTGTAACGTATAACGTATAACGTATAACGTACAGCGTATAACGTACAGCGTATATCGTACAGCGTATAACGTACAACGTATAACGTATAACGTATAACGTATAACGTACAGCGTATAACGTATAACATACAACGTATAACGTACAACGTATAACGTATAACGTACAACGTATAACGTATAACGTATAACGTATAACGTATAACGTATAACGTATAACGTATAACGTATAACGTATAACGTATAACGTAAAACGTATAACGTATAACGTATAACGTATAACGTATAACGTACATCGTACAACGTGTAACGTATAACATATAACGTACAACATATAACGTACAACGTATAACGTATAACGTACAACGTATAACGTACAACGTACAACGTGTAACGTATAACGTATAACGTACAACGTATAACGTATACCGTATACCGTATAACGTATAACATATAACGTATAACGTATAACGTATAACGTATAACGTATAACGTATAACGTATAACGTATAACGTATAACGTATAACGTATAACGTATAACGTATAACGTATAACGTATAACGTATAACGTATAACGTACATCGTACAACGTGTAACGTATAACATATAACGTACAACATATAACGTACAACGTATAACGTATAACGTATAACGTACAACGTATAACGTACAACGTATAACGTACAACGTACAACGTGTAACGTATAACGTATAACGTATAACGTATAACGTATAACGTATACCGTACAGCGTATAACGTATAACATACAACGTATAACGTACAACGTATAACGTACAACGTATAACGTACAACGTATAACGTACAACGTATGACGTACAACGTACAACGTGTAACGTATAACGTATAACGTATAACGTACAGCGTATAACGTACAGCGTATAACGTACAGCGTATAACGTATAACGTATAACGTGTAACGTATAACGTATAACGCACAGCGTATAACGTACAGCGTATAACGTATAACGTATAAGGTATAACGTACAGCGTATAACGTACAAAGTATAACGTATAACGTATATCGTGTAACGTATAACGTACAGCGTATAACGTACAGCGTATAACGTACAGCGTATAACGTATAACGTATAACGTGTAACGTATAACGTATAACGTACAGCGTATAACGTACAGCGTATAACGTATAACGTATAAGGTATAACGTACAGCGTATAACGTACAACGTATAACGTATACCGTATAACGTACAGCGTATAACGTACAGCGTATAACGTATAACGTACAACGTATAACGTACAACGTATGACGTACAACGTACAACGTGTAACGTATAACGTATAACGTATAACGTACAGCGTATAACGTACAGCGTATAACGTACAGCGTATAACGTATAACGTATAACGTGTAACGTATAACGTACAACGTACAACGTGTAACGTATAACGTATAACGTATAACGTGTAACGTATAACGTATAACGTACAGCGTATAACGTACAGCGTATAACGTATAAGGTATAACGTACAGCGTATAACGTACAACGTATAACGTATAACGTATAACGTACAGCGTATAACGTACAGCGTATAACGTATAACGTATAACATATAACGTATAACGAATATCGTATAACGTATAACGTATATCGTATAACGTATAACGTATAACGTATAACGTATAACGTACAACGTGTAACGTATAACGTATAACGTATAACGTGTAACGTATAACGTATAACGTACAGCGTATAACGTACAGCGTATAACGTATAAGGTATAACGTACAGCGTATAACGTACAACGTATAACGTACAACGTATAACGTATAACGTACAACGTATAACGTACAACGTATAACGTACAGCGTATAACGTACAGCGTATAACGTATAACGTATAACGTGTAACGTATAACGTATAACGTACAGCGTATAACGTACAGCGTATAACGTATAACGTATAACGTATAACGTATAACGTATAACGTATAACGTATAACGTATAACGTACAACGTGTAACGTATAACGTATAACTTATAACGTATAACGTATAACGTATAACGTATAACGTATAACGTACAACGTATAACGTACAACGTACAACGTGTAACGTATAACGTATAACGTACAGCGTATAACGTATAACGTACAACGTATAATGTACAACGTATAATGTACCACGTACAACGGGTAACGTATAACGTATAACGTATAACGTATAACGTATAACGTACAACGTATATCGTATATCGTGTAACGTATAACGTACAGAGTATAACGTATAACGTACAACGTATAACGTACAACGTACAACGTATAACGTATAACGTATAACGTATAACGTATAACGTATAACGTATAACGTATATCGTATATCGTGTAACGTATAACGTACAGCGTATAACGTACAGCGTATAACGTACAGCGTATAACGTATAACGTACAACGTATAACGTACAACGTACAACGTGTAACGTATAACGTATAACGTACAGCGTATAATGTACAGCGTATAACGTACAGCGTATAACGTACAGCGTATAACGTATAACGTGTAACGTATAACGTATAACGTACAGCGTATAACGTACAGCGTATAACGTATAACGTATAACGTATAACGTATAACGTATAACGTATAACGTACAACGTGTAACGTATAACGTATAACGTATAACGTATAACGTACAGCGTATAACGTATAACATACAACGTATAACGTACAAGGTATAACGTATAACGTACAACGTATAACGTATAACGTATAACGTATAACGTATAACGTATAACGTATATCGTATATCGTGTAACGTATAACGTACAGCGTATAACGTACAGCGTATAACGTATAACGTACAACGTATAACGTACAACGTACAACGTGTAACGTATAACGTATAACGTATAACGTGTAACGTATAACGTATAACGTACAGCGTATAACGTACAGCGTATAACGTATAACGTATAACGTGTAACGTATAACGTATAACGTACAGCGTATAACGTAAAGCGTATAACGTATAACGTATAACGTATAACGTATAACGTATAACGTATAACGTATAACGTACAACGTGTAACGTATAACGTATAACGTATAACGTATAACGTACAGCGTATAACGTATAACATACAACGTATAACGTACAACGTATAACGTATAACGTACAACGTATAACGTATAACGTATAACGTATAACGTATAACGTATAACGTATATCGTATATCGTGTAACGTATAACGTACAGCGTATAACGTACAGCGTATAACGTATAACGTACAACGTATAACGTACAACGTACAACGTGTAACGTATAACGTATAACGTATAACGTGTAACGTATAACGTATAACGTACAGCGTATAACGTATAGCGTATAACGTATAAGGTATAACGAACAGCGTATAACGTACAACGTATAACGTACAACGTATAACGTATAACGTACAACGTATAACGTACAACGTATAACGTATAACGTATAACGTATAACGTATAACGTATAACGTACATCGTACAACGTGTAACGTATAACATATAACGTACAACATATAACGTACAACGTATAACGTATAATGTACAACGTATAACGTACAACGTACAACGTGTAACGTATAACGTATAACGTATAACGTACAGCGTATAACGTACAGCGTATATCGTACAGCGTATAACGTACAACGTATAACGTATAACGTATAACGTATAACGTATAACGTACAGCGTATAACGTATAACATACAACGTATAACGTACAACGTATAACGTATAACGTACAACGTATAACGTATAACGTATAACGTATAACGTATAACGTATAACGTATAACGTATAACGTATAACGTATAACGTATAACGTATAACGTATAACGTATAACGTATAACGTATAACGTACATCGTACAACGTGTAACGTATAACATATAACGTACAACATATAACGTACAACGTATAACGTATAACATACAAAATATAACGTACAACGTACAACGTGTAACGTATAACGTATAACGTACAACGTATAACGTATACCGTATACCGTATAACGTATAACATATAACGTATAACGTATAACGTATAACGTATAACGTATAACGTATAACGTATAACGTATAACGTATAACGTATAACGTATAACGTATAACGTATAACGTATAACGTATAACGTACATCGTATAACGTGTAACGTATAACATATAACGTACAACATATAACGTACAACGTATAACGTATAACGTATAACGTACAACGTATAACGTACAACGTATAACGTACAACGTACAACGTGTAACGTATAACGTATAACGTATAACGTATAACGTATAACGTATACCGTACAGCGTATAACGTATAACATACAACGTATAACGTACAACGTATAACGTACAACGTATAACGTACAACGTATGACGTACAACGTACAACGTGTAACGTATAACGTATAACGTATAACGTACAGCGTATAACGTACAGCGTATAACGTACAGCGTATAACGTATAACGTATAACGTGTAACGTATAACGTATAACGCACAGCGTATAACGTACAGCGTATAACGTATAACGTATAAGGTATAACGTACAGCGTATAACGTACAAAGTATAACGTATAACGTATATCGTGTAACGTATAACGTACAGCGTATAACGTACAGCGTATAACGTACAGCGTATAACGTATAACGTATAACGTGTAACGTATAACGTATAACGTACAGCGTATAACGTACAGCGTATAACGTATAACGTATAAGGTATAACGTACAGCGTATAACGTACAACGTATAACGTATACCGTATAACGTACAGCGTATAACATACAGCGTATAACGTATAACGTACAACGTATAACGTACAACGTATGACGTACAACGTACAACGTGTAACGTATAACGTATAACGCACAGCGTATAACGTACAGCGTATAACGTATAACGTATAACGTGTAACGTATAACGTATAACGTACAGCGTATAACGTACAGCGTATAACGTATAACGTATAACGTGTAACGTATAACGTATAACGTACAGCGTATAACGTACAGCGTATAACGTATAAGGTATAACGTACAGCGTATAACGTACAACGTATAACGTATAACGTATAACGTATAACGTATAACGTATAACGTATAACGTATAACGTATAACGTATAACGTATAACGTATAACGTATAACGTATAACGTATAACGTATAACGTATAACGTATAACGTATAACGTATAACGTATAACGTATAACGTATAACGTATAACGTATAACGTATAACGTATAACGTATAACGTATAACGTATAACGTATAACGTATAACGTATAACGTATAACGTATAACGTATAACGTATAACGTATAACGTATAACGTATAACGTATAACGTATAACGTACATCGTACAACGTGTAACGTATAACATATAACGTACAACATATAACGTACAACGTATAACGTATAACGTATAACGTACAACGTATAACGTACAACGTATAACGTACAACGTACAACGTGTAACGTATAACGTATAACGTATAACGTATAACGTACAGCGTATAACGTACAGCGTATAACGTACAGCGTATAACGTATAACGTATAACGTGTAACGTATAACGTATAACGTACAGCGTATAACGTACAGCGTATAACGTATAACGTATAACGTATAACGTATAACGTATAACGTATAACGTATAACGTATAACGTATAACGTACAGCGTATAACGTACAGCGTATAACGTATAACGTACAACGTATAACGTACAACGTACAACGTGTAACGTATAACGTATAACGTATAACGTGTAACGTATAACGTATAACGTACAGCGTATAACGTATAGCGTATAACGTATAAGGTATAACGTACAGCGTATAACGTACAACGTATAACGTACAACGTATAACGTATAACGTACAACGTATAACGTACAACGTATAACGTATAACGTATAACGTGTAACGTATAACATATAACGTACAACATATAACGTACAACGTATAACGTATAACATACAACGTATAACGTACAACGTACAACGTGTAACGTATAACGTATAACGTACAACGTATAACGTATACCGTATACCGTATAACGTATAACATATAACGTATAACGTATAACGTATAACGTATAACGTATAACGTATAACGTATAACGTATAACGTATAACGTATAACGTATAACGTATAACGTATAACGTATAACGTATAACGTATAACGTACATCGTACAACGTGTAACGTATAACATATAACGTACAACATATAACGTACAACGTATAACGTATAACGTATAACGTACAACGTATAACGTACAACGTATAACGTACAACGTACAACGTGTAACGTATAACGTATAACGTATAACGTATAACGTATAACGTATACCGTACAGCGTATAACGTATAACATACAACGTATAACGTACAACGTATAACGTACAACGTATAACGTACAACGTATGACGTACAACGTACAACGTGTAACGTATAACGTATAACGTATAACGTACAGCGTATAACGTACAGCGTATAACGTACAGCGTATAACGTATAACGTATAACGTGTAACGTATAACGTATAACGCACAGCGTATAACGTACAGTGTATAACGTATAACGTATAAGGTATAACGTACAGCGTATAACGTACAAAGTATAACGTATAACGTATATCGTGTAACGTATAACGTACAGCGTATAACGTACAGCGTATAACGTACAGCGTATAACGTATAACGTATAACGTGTAACGTATAACGTATAACGTACAGCGTATAACGTACAGCGTATAACGTATAACGTATAAGGTATAACGTACAGCGTATAACGTACAACGTATAACGTATACCGTATAACGTACAGCGTATAACGTACAGCGTATAACGTATAACGTACAACGTATAACGTACAACGTATAACGTACAACGTACAACGTGTAACGTATAACGTATAACGTATAACGTACAGCGTATAACGTACAGCGTATAACGTACAGCGTATAACGTGTAACGTATAACGTGTAACGTATAACGTATAACGTACAGCGTATAACGTACAGCGTATAACGTATAACGTATAAGGTATAACGTACAGCGTATAACGTACAAAGTATAACGTATAACGTATATCGTGTAACGTATAACGTACAGCGTATAACGTACAGCGTATAACGTACAGCGTATAACGTATAACGTATAACGTGTAACGTATAACGTATAACGTACAGCGTATAACGTACAGCGTATAACGTATAACGTATAAGGTATAACGTACAGCGTATAACGTACAACGTATAACGTATACCGTATAACGTACAGCGTATAACGTACAGCGTATAACGTATAACGTATAACGTATAACGTATAACGTATAACGTACATCGTACAACGTGTAACGTATAACATATAACGTACAACATATAACGTACAACGTATAACGTATAACGTATAACGTACAACGTATAACGTATACCGTATAACGTACAGCGTATAACGTACAGCGTATAACGTATAACGTATAACGTATAACGTACAGCGTATAACGTACAGCGTATAACGTACAGCGTATAACGTATAACGTATAACGTGTAACGTATAACGTATAACGTACAGCGTATAACGTACGGCGTATAACGTATAACGTATAAGGTATAAAGTACAGCGTATAACGTATAACATACAACGTATAACGTACAACGTATAACGTACAACGTATAACGTACAACGTATGACGTACAACGTACAACGTGTAACGTATAACGTATAACGTATAACGTACAGCGTATAACGTACAGCGTATAACGTACAGCGTATAACGTATAACGTATAACGTGTAACGTATAACGTATAACGCACAGCGTATAACGTACAGCGTATAACGTATAACGTATAAGGTATAACGTACAGCGTATAACGTACAAAGTATAACGTATAACGTATATCGTGTAACGTATAACGTACAGCGTATAACGTACAGCGTATAACGTACAGCGTATAACGTATAACGTATAACGTGTAACGTATAACGTATAACGTACAGCGTATAACGTACAGCGTATAACGTATAACGTATAAGGTATAACGTACAGCGTATAACGTACAACGTATAACGTATACCGTATAACGTACAGCGTATAACGTACAGCGTATAACGTATAACGTACAACGTATAACGTACAACGTATGACGTACAACGTACAACGTGTAACGTATAACGTATAACGTATAACGTACAGCGTATAACGTACAGCGTATAACGTACAGCGTATAACGTATAACGTATAACGTGTAACGTATAACGTATAACGCACAGCGTATAACGTACAGCGTATAACGTATAACGTATAAGGTATAACGTACAGCGTATAACGTACAAAGTATAACGTATAACGTATATCGTGTAACGTATAACGTACAGCGTATAACGTACAGCGTATAACGTACAGCGTATAACGTATAACGTATAACGTGTAACGTATAACGTATAACGTACAGCGTATAACGTACAGCGTATAACGTATAACGTATAAAGTATAACGTACAGCGTATAACGTACAACGTATAACGTATACCGTATAACGTACAGCGTATAACGTACAGCGTATAACGTATAACGTATAACGTATAACGTATAACGTATAACGTACATCGTACAACGTGTAACGTATAACATATAACGTACAACATATAACGTACAACGTATAACGTATAACGTATAACGTACAACGTATAACGTATACCGTATAACGTACAGCGTATAACGTACAGCGTATAACGTATAACGTATAACGTATAACGTACAGCGTATAACGTACAGCGTATAACGTACAGCGTATAACGTATAACGTATAACGTGTAACGTATAACGTATAACGTACAGCGTATAACGTACGGCGTATAACGTATAACGTATAAGGTATAACGTACAGCGTATAACGTACAACGTATAACGTATACCGTATAACGTATAACATATAACGTATAACGTATAACGTATAACGTATAACGTATAACGTATAACGTATAACGTATAACGTATAACGTATAACGTATAACGTATAACGTATAACGTATAACGTATAACGTATAACGTATAACGTATAACGTACATCGTACAACGTGTAACGTATAACATATAACGTACAACATATAACGTACAACGTATAACGTATAACGTATAACGTACAACGTATAACGTACAACGTATAACGTACAGCGTATAACGTATAACGTATAACGTACAGCGTATAACGTATAACATACAACGTATAACGTACAACGTATAACGTACAACGTATAACGTACAACGTATAACGTACAACGTACAACGTATAACGTATAACGTATAACGTACAGCGTATAACGTATAACGTACAACGTGTAACGTATAACATATAACGTACAACATATAACGTACAACGTATAACGTATAACGTACAACGTATAACGTATAACGTACAGCGTATAACGTACAGCGTATAACGTATAACGTATAAGGTATAACGTACAGCGTATAACGTACAACGTATAACGTATACCGTATAACGTACAACGTATAACGTATAACGTACAGCGTATAACGTACAGCGTATAACGTATAACGTATAAGGTATAACGTACAGCGTATAACGTACAACGTATAACGTATACCGTATAACGTACAGCGTATAACGTACAGCGTATAACGTATAACGTATAACGTATAACGTATAACGTATAACGTACATCGTACAACGTGTAACGTATAACATATAACGTACAACATATAACGTACAACGTATAACGTATAACGTATAACGTACAACGTATAACGTATACCGTATAACGTACAGCGTATAACGTACAGCGTATAACGTATAACGTATAACGTATAACGTACAGCGTATAACGTACAGCGTATAACGTACAGCGTATAACGTATAACGTATAACGTGTAACGTATAACGTATAACGTACAGCGTATAACGTACGGCGTATAACGTATAACGTATAAGGTATAACGTACAGCGTATAACGTACAACGTATAACGTATACCGTATAACGTACAGCGTATAACGTACAGCGTATAACGTACAGCGTATAACGTACAGCGTATAACGTATAACGTATAACGTGTAACGTATAACGTATAACGTACAGCGTTTAACGTACAGCGTATAACGTATAACGTATAAGGTATAACGTACAGCGTATAACGTACAACGTATAACGTATACCGTATAACGTACAGCGTATAACGTACAGCGTATAACGTATAACGTATAACGTATAACGTATAACGTATAACGTACAACGTATAACGTATAACGTACAGCGTATAACGTATAACATACAACGTATAACGTACAACGTATAACGTATAACGTATAACGTACAACGTATAACGTACAACGTACAACGTATAACGTATAACGTATAACGTACAGCGTATAACGTATAACGTACAACGTATAATGTACAACGTATAACGTACAACGTACAACGTGTAACGTATAACATACAACGTATAACGTACAACGTATAACGTATAACGTACAACGTATAACGTATAACGTATAACGTATAACGTATAACGTATAACGTATAACGTACATCGTACAACGTGTAACGTATAACATATAACGTACAACATATAACGTACAACGTATAACGTATAACGTACAACGTATAACGTACAACGTACAACGTGTAACGTATAACGTATAACGTACAACGTATAACGTATACCGTATACCGTATAACGTATAACATATAACGTATAACGTATAACGTATAACGTATAACGTATAACGTATAACGTATAACGTATAACGTATAACGTATAACGTATAACGTATAACGTATAACGTATAACGTATAACGTATAACGTATAACGTATAACGTACATCGTACAACGTGTAACGTATAACATATAACGTACAACATATAACGTACAACGTATAACGTATAACGTATAACGTACAACGTATAACGTACAACGTATAACGTACAACGTACAACGTGTAACGTATAATGTATAACGTATAACGTATAACGTATAACGTATACCGTACAGCGTATAACGTATAACATACAACGTATAACGTACAACGTATAACGTACAACGTATAACGTACAACGTATGACGTACAACGTACAACGTGTAACGTATAACGTATAACGTATAACGTACAACGTATAACGTACAACGTACAACGTGTAACGTATAACGTATAACGTACAGCGTATAACGTATAACGTACAACGTATAATGTACAACGTATAACGTACCACGTACAACGGGTAACGTATAACGTATAACGTATAACGTATAACGTATAACGTATAACGTATATCGTATATCGTGTAACGTATAACGTACAGCGTATAACGTATAACGTACAACGTATAACGTACAACCTACAACGTGTCACGTATAACGTATAACGTATAACGTGTAACGTATAACGTATAACGTACAGCGTATAACGTACAGCGTATAACGTATAAGGTATAACGTACAGCGTATAACGTACAACGTATAACGTATAACGTATAACGTACAGCGTATAACGTACAGCGTATAACGTATAACGTATAACATATAACGTATAACGAATATCGTATAACGTATAACGTATAACGTATAACGTACAACGTATAACGTATACCGTATAACGTACAACGTGTAACGTATAACGTATAACGTATAACTTATAACGTATAACGTATAACGTATAACGTATAACGTATAACGTATAACGTACAACGTATAACGTACAACGTACAACGTATAACGTATAACGTATAACGTATAACGTATAACGTGTAACGTATAACGTATAACGTACAACGTATAACGTATACCGTATACCGTATAACGTATAACATATAACGTATAACGTATAACGTATAACGTATAACGTATAACGTATAACGTATAACGTAAAACGTATAACGTATAACGTATAACGTATAACGTATAACGTACATCGTACAACGTGTAACGTATAACATATAACGTACAACATATAACGTACAACGTATAACGTATAACGTACAACGTATAACGTACAACGTACAACGTGTAACGTATAACGTATAACGTACAACGTATAACGTATACCGTATACCGTATAACGTATAACATATAACGTATAACGTATAACGTATAACGTATAACGTATAACGTATAACGTATAACGTATAACGTATAACGTATAACGTATAACGTATAACGTATAACGTATAACGTATAACGTATAACGTATAACGTACATCGTACAACGTGTAACGTATAACATATAACGTACAACATATAACGTACAACGTATAACGTATAACGTATAACGTACAACGTATAACGTACAACGTATAACGTACAACGTACAACGTGTAACGTATAACGTATAACGTATAACGTATAACGTATAACGTATACCGTACAGCGTATAACGTATAACATACAACGTATAACGTACAACGTATAACGTACAACGTATAACGTACAACGTATAACGTACAACGTATTACGTACAACGTACAACGTGTAACGTATAACGTATAACGTATAACGTACAGCGTATAACGTACAGCGTATAACGTACAGCGTATAACGTATAACGTATAACGTGTAACGTATAACGTATAACGCACAGCGTATAACGTACAGCGTATAACGTATAACGTATAAGGTATAACGTACAGCGTATAACGTACAAAGTATAACGTATAACGTATATCGTGTAACGTATAACGTACAGCGTATAACGTACAGCGTATAACGTACAGCGTATAACGTATAACGTATAACGTGTAACGTATAACGTATAACGTACAGCGTATAACGTACAGCGTATAACGTATAACGTATAAGGTATAACGTACAGCGTATAACGTACAACGTATAACGTATACCGTATAACGTACAGCGTATAACGTACAGCGTATAACGTATAACGTACAACGTATAACGTACAACGTATGACGTACAACGTACAACGTGTAACGTATAACGTATAACGTATAACGTACAGCGTATAACGTACAGCG
This sequence comes from Lasioglossum morio, assembly GCA_916610235.2. Classification (NCBI taxonomy): domain Eukaryota; kingdom Metazoa; phylum Arthropoda; class Insecta; order Hymenoptera; family Halictidae; genus Lasioglossum; species Lasioglossum morio. Next base: position 461,908 of record CAKAJA020000392.1, read on the forward strand.
TATAACGTACAGCGTATAACGTATAACGTATAACGTGTAACGTATAACGTACAACGTACAACGTGTAACGTATAACGTATAACGTATAACGTGTAACGTATAACGTATAACGTACAGCGTATAACGTACAGCGTATAACGTATAAGGTATAACGTACAGCGTATAACGTACAACGTATAACGTATAACGTATAACGTACAGCGTATAACGTACAGCGTATAACGTATAACGTATAACATATAACGTATAACGTATAACGTATAACGTATAACGTATAACGTATAACGTATAACGTATAACGTATAACGTATAACGTACAACGTGTAACGTATAACGTATAACGTATAACGTGTAACGTATAACGTATAACGTACAGCGTATAACGTACAGCGTATAACGTATAAGGTATAACGTACAGCGTATAACGTACAACGTATAACGTACAACGTATAACGTATAACGTACAACGTATAACGTACAACGTATAACGTACAGCGTATAACGTACATCGTATAACGTATAACGTATAACGTGTAACGTATAACGTATAACGTACAGCGTATAACGTACAGCGTATAACGTATAACGTATAACGTATAACGTATAACGTATAACGTATAACGTATAACGTATAACGTACAACGTGTAACGTATAACGTATAACTTATAACGTATAACGTATAACGTATAACGTATAACGTATAACGTACAACGTATAACGTACAACGTACAACGTGTAACGTATAACGTATAACGTACAGCGTATAACGTATAACGTACAACGTATAATGTACAACGTATAATGTACCACGTACAACGGGTAACGTATAACGTATAACGTATAACGTATAACGTATAACGTACAACGTATATCGTATATCGTGTAACGTATAACGTACAGAGTATAACGTATAACGTACAACGTATAACGTACAACGTACAACGTATAACGTATAACGTATAACGTATAACGTATAACGTATAACGTATAACGTATATCGTATATCGTGTAACGTATAACGTACAGCGTATAACGTACAGCGTATAACGTACAGCGTATAACGTATAACGTACAACGTATAACGTACAACGTACAACGTGTAACGTATAACGTATAACGTATAACGTATAACGTACAGCGTATAACGTACAGCGTATAACGTACAGCGTATAACGTATAACGTGTAACGTATAACGTATAACGTACAGCGTATAACGTACAGCGTATAACGTATAACGTATAACGTATAACGTATAACGTATAACGTATAACGTACAACGTGTAACGTATAACGTATAACGTATAACGTATAACGTACAGCGTATAACGTATAACATACAACGTATAACGTACAAGGTATAACGTATAACGTACAACGTATAACGTATAACGTATAACGTATAACGTATAACGTATAACGTATATCGTATATCGTGTAACGTATAACGTACAGCGTATAACGTACAGCGTATAACGTATAACGTACAACGTATAACGTACAACGTACAACGTGTAACGTATAACGTATAACGTGTAACGTATAACGTATAACGTACAGCGTATAACGTACAGCGTATAACGTATAACGTATAACGTGTAACGTATAACGTATAACGTACAGCGTATAACGTACAGCGTATAACGTATAACGTATAACGTATAACGTATAACGTATAACGTATAACGTATAACGTACAACGTGTAACGTATAACGTATAACGTATAACGTATAACGTACAGCGTATAACGTATAACATACAACGTATAACGTACAACGTATAACGTATAACGTACAACGTATAACGTATAACGTATAACGTATAACGTATAACGTATAACGTATATCGTATATCGTGTAACGTATAACGTACAGCGTATAACGTACAGCGTATAACGTATAACGTACAACGTATAACGTACAACGTACAACGTGTAACGTATAACGTATAACGTATAACGTGTAACGTATAACGTATAACGTACAGCGTATAACGTATAGCGTATAACGTATAAGGTATAACGAACAGCGTATAACGTACAACGTATAACGTACAACGTATAACGTATAACGTACAACGTATAACGTACAACGTATAACGTATAACGTATAACGTATAACGTATAACGTATAACGTACATCGTACAACGTGTAACGTATAACATATAACGTACAACATATAACGTACAACGTATAACGTATAATGTACAACGTATAACGTACAACGTACAACGTGTAACGTATAACGTATAACGTATAACGTACAGCGTATAACGTACAGCGTATATCGTACAGCGTATAACGTACAACGTATAACGTATAACGTATAACGTATAACGTATAACGTACAGCGTATAACGTATAACATACAACGTATAACGTACAACGTATAACGTATAACGTACAACGTATAACGTATAACGTATAACGTATAACGTATAACGTATAACGTATAACGTATAACGTATAACGTATAACGTATAACGTATAACGTATAACGTATAACGTATAACGTATAACGTACATCGTACAACGTGTAACGTATAACATATAACGTACAACATATAACGTAAAACGTATAACGTATAACTTAAAAATTATAACGTACAACGTACAACGTGTAACGTATAACGTATAACGTACAACGTATAACGTATACCGTATACCGTATAACGTATAACATATAACGTATAACGTATAACGTATAACGTATAACGTATAACGTATAACGTATAACGTATAACGTATAACGTATAACGTATAACGTATAACGTATAACGTATAACGTATAACGTACATCGTATAACGTGTAACGTATAACATATAACGTACAACATATAACGTACAACGTATAACGTATAACGTATAACGTACAACGTATAACGTACAACGTATAACGTACAACGTACAACGTGTAACGTATAACGTATAACGTATAACGTATAACGTATAACGTATACCGTACAGCGTATAACGTATAACATACAACGTATAACGTACAACGTATAACGTACAACGTATAACGTACAACGTATGACGTACAACGTACAACGTGTAACGTATAACGTATAACGTATAACGTACAGCGTATAACGTACAGCGTATAACGTACAGCGTATAACGTATAACGTATAACGTGTAACGTATAACGTATAACGCACAGCGTATAACGTACAGCGTATAACGTATAACGTATAAGGTATAACGTACAGCGTATAACGTACAAAGTATAACGTATAACGTATATCGTGTAACGTATAACGTACAGCGTATAACGTACAGCGTATAACGTACAGCGTATAACGTATAACGTATAACGTGTAACGTATAACGTATAACGTACAGCGTATAACGTACAGCGTATAACGTATAACGTATAAGGTATAACGTACAGCGTATAACGTACAACGTATAACGTATACCGTATAACGTACAGCGTATAACATACAGCGTATAACGTATAACGTACAACGTATAACGTACAACGTATGACGTACAACGTACAACGTGTAACGTATAACGTATAACGCACAGCGTATAACGTACAGCGTATAACGTATAACGTATAACGTGTAACGTATAACGTATAACGTACAGCGTATAACGTACAGCGTATAACGTATAACGTATAACGTGTAACGTATAACGTATAACGTACAGCGTATAACGTACAGCGTATAACGTATAAGGTATAACGTACAGCGTATAACGTATAACGTATAACGTATAACGTATAACGTATAACGTATAACGTATAACGTATAACGTATAACGTATAACGTATAACGTATAACGTATAACGTATAACGTATAACGTATAACGTATAACGTATAACGTATAACGTATAACGTATAACGTATAACGTATAACGTATAACGTATAACGTATAACGTATAACGTATAACGTATAACGTATAACGTATAACGTATAACGTATAACGTATAACGTATAACGTATAACGTATAACGTATAACGTATAACGTATAACGTATAACGTATAACGTATAACGTACATCGTACAACGTGTAACGTATAACATATAACGTACAACATATAACGTACAACGTATAACGTATAACGTATAACGTACAACGTATAACGTACAACGTATAACGTACAACGTACAACGTGTAACGTATAACGTATAACGTATAACGTATAACGTACAGCGTATAACGTACAGCGTATAACGTACAGCGTATAACGTATAACGTATAACGTGTAACGTATAACGTATAACGTACAGCGTATAACGTACAGCGTATAACGTATAACGTATAACGTATAACGTATAACGTATAACGTATAACGTATAACGTATAACGTATAACGTACAGCGTATAACGTACAGCGTATAACGTATAACGTACAACGTATAACGTACAACGTACAACGTGTAACGTATAACGTATAACGTATAACGTGTAACGTATAACGTATAACGTACAGCGTATAACGTATAGCGTATAACGTATAAGGTATAACGTACAGCGTATAACGTACAACGTATAACGTACAACGTATAACGTATAACGTACAACGTATAACGTACAACGTATAACGTATAACGTATAACGTGTAACGTATAACATATAACGTACAACATATAACGTACAACGTATAACGTATAACATACAACGTATAACGTACAACGTACAACGTGTAACGTATAACGTATAACGTACAACGTATAACGTATACCGTATACCGTATAACGTATAACATATAACGTATAACGTATAACGTATAACGTATAACGTATAACGTATAACGTATAACGTATAACGTATAACGTATAACGTATAACGTATAACGTATAACGTATAACGTATAACGTATAACGTACATCGTACAACGTGTAACGTATAACATATAACGTACAACATATAACGTACAACGTATAACGTATAACGTATAACGTACAACGTATAACGTACAACGTATAACGTACAACGTACAACGTGTAACGTATAACGTATAACGTATAACGTATAACGTATAACGTATACCGTACAGCGTATAACGTATAACATACAACGTATAACGTACAACGTATAACGTACAACGTATAACGTACAACGTATGACGTACAACGTACAACGTGTAACGTATAACGTATAACGTATAACGTACAGCGTATAACGTACAGCGTATAACGTACAGCGTATAACGTATAACGTATAACGTGTAACGTATAACGTATAACGCACAGCGTATAACGTACAGTGTATAACGTATAACGTATAAGGTATAACGTACAGCGTATAACGTACAAAGTATAACGTATAACGTATATCGTGTAACGTATAACGTACAGCGTATAACGTACAGCGTATAACGTACAGCGTATAACGTATAACGTATAACGTGTAACGTATAACGTATAACGTACAGCGTATAACGTACAGCGTATAACGTATAACGTATAAGGTATAACGTACAGCGTATAACGTACAACGTATAACGTATACCGTATAACGTACAGCGTATAACGTACAGCGTATAACGTATAACGTACAACGTATAACGTACAACGTATGACGTACAACGTACAACGTGTAACGTATAACGTATAACGTATAACGTACAGCGTATAACGTACAGCGTATAACGTACAGCGTATAACGTGTAACGTATAACGTGTAACGTATAACGTATAACGCACAGCGTATAACGTACAGCGTATAACGTATAACGTATAAGGTATAACGTACAGCGTATAACGTACAAAGTATAACGTATAACGTATATCGTGTAACGTATAACGTACAGCGTATAACGTACAGCGTATAACGTACAGCGTATAACGTATAACGTATAACGTGTAACGTATAACGTATAACGTACAGCGTATAACGTACAGCGTATAACGTATAACGTATAAGGTATAACGTACAGCGTATAACGTACAACGTATAACGTATACCGTATAACGTACAGCGTATAACGTACAGCGTATAACGTATAACGTATAACGTATAACGTATAACGTATAACGTACATCGTACAACGTGTAACGTATAACATATAACGTACAACATATAACGTACAACGTATAACGTATAACGTATAACGTACAACGTATAACGTATACCGTATAACGTACAGCGTATAACGTACAGCGTATAACGTATAACGTATAACGTATAACGTACAGCGTATAACGTACAGCGTATAACGTACAGCGTATAACGTATAACGTATAACGTGTAACGTATAACGTATAACGTACAGCGTATAACGTACGGCGTATAACGTATAACGTATAAGGTATAACGTACAGCGTATAACGTATAACATACAACGTATAACGTACAACGTATAACGTACAACGTATAACGTACAACGTATGACGTACAACGTACAACGTGTAACGTATAACGTATAACGTATAACGTACAGCGTATAACGTACAGCGTATAACGTACAGCGTATAACGTATAACGTATAACGTGTAACGTATAACGTATAACGCACAGCGTATAACGTACAGCGTATAACGTATAACGTATAAGGTATAACGTACAGCGTATAACGTACAAAGTATAACGTATAACGTATATCGTGTAACGTATAACGTACAGCGTATAACGTACAGCGTATAACGTACAGCGTATAACGTATAACGTATAACGTGTAACGTATAACGTATAACGTACAGCGTATAACGTACAGCGTATAACGTATAACGTATAAGGTATAACGTACAGCGTATAACGTACAACGTATAACGTATACCGTATAACGTACAGCGTATAACGTACAGCGTATAACGTATAACGTACAACGTATAACGTACAACGTATGACGTACAACGTACAACGTGTAACGTATAACGTATAACGTATAACGTACAGCGTATAACGTACAGCGTATAACGTACAGCGTATAACGTATAACGTATAACGTGTAACGTATAACGTATAACGCACAGCGTATAACGTACAGCGTATAACGTATAACGTATAAGGTATAACGTACAGCGTATAACGTACAAAGTATAACGTATAACGTATATCGTGTAACGTATAACGTACAGCGTATAACGTACAGCGTATAACGTACAGCGTATAACGTATAACGTATAACGTGTAACGTATAACGTATAACGTACAGCGTATAACGTACAGCGTATAACGTATAACGTATAAAGTATAACGTACAGCGTATAACGTACAACGTATAACGTATACCGTATAACGTACAGCGTATAACGTACAGCGTATAACGTATAACGTATAACGTATAACGTATAACGTATAACGTACATCGTACAACGTGTAACGTATAACATATAACGTACAACATATAACGTACAACGTATAACGTATAACGTATAACGTACAACGTATAACGTATACCGTATAACGTACAGCGTATAACGTACAGCGTATAACGTATAACGTATAACGTATAACGTACAGCGTATAACGTACAGCGTATAACGTACAGCGTATAACGTATAACGTATAACGTGTAACGTATAACGTATAACGTACAGCGTATAACGTACGGCGTATAACGTATAACGTATAAGGTATAACGTACAGCGTATAACGTACAACGTATAACGTATACCGTATAACGTATAACATATAACGTATAACGTATAACGTATAACGTATAACGTATAACGTATAACGTATAACGTATAACGTATAACGTATAACGTATAACGTATAACGTATAACGTATAACGTATAACGTATAACGTATAACGTATAACGTACATCGTACAACGTGTAACGTATAACATATAACGTACAACATATAACGTACAACGTATAACGTATAACGTATAACGTACAACGTATAACGTACAACGTATAACGTACAGCGTATAACGTATAACGTATAACGTACAGCGTATAACGTATAACATACAACGTATAACGTACAACGTATAACGTACAACGTATAACGTACAACGTATAACGTACAACGTACAACGTATAACGTATAACGTATAACGTACAGCGTATAACGTATAACGTACAACGTGTAACGTATAACATATAACGTACAACATATAACGTACAACGTATAACGTATAACGTACAACGTATAACGTATAACGTACAGCGTATAACGTACAGCGTATAACGTATAACGTATAAGGTATAACGTACAGCGTATAACGTACAACGTATAACGTATACCGTATAACGTACAACGTATAACGTATAACGTACAGCGTATAACGTACAGCGTATAACGTATAACGTATAAGGTATAACGTACAGCGTATAACGTACAACGTATAACGTATACCGTATAACGTACAGCGTATAACGTACAGCGTATAACGTATAACGTATAACGTATAACGTATAACGTATAACGTACATCGTACAACGTGTAACGTATAACATATAACGTACAACATATAACGTACAACGTATAACGTATAACGTATAACGTACAACGTATAACGTATACCGTATAACGTACAGCGTATAACGTACAGCGTATAACGTATAACGTATAACGTATAACGTACAGCGTAAAACGTACAGCGTATAACGTACAGCGTATAACGTATAACGTATAACGTGTAACGTATAACGTATAACGTACAGCGTATAACGTACGGCGTATAACGTATAACGTATAAGGTATAACGTACAGCGTATAACGTACAACGTATAACGTATACCGTATAACGTACAGCGTATAACGTACAGCGTATAACGTACAGCGTATAACGTACAGCGTATAACGTATAACGTATAACGTGTAACGTATAACGTATAACGTACAGCGTTTAACGTACAGCGTATAACGTATAACGTATAAGGTATAACGTACAGCGTATAACGTACAACGTATAACGTATAACGTATAACGTACAGCGTATAACGTACAGCGTATAACGTATAACGTATAACGTATAACGTATAACGTATAACGTACAACGTATAACGTATAACGTACAGCGTATAACGTATAACATACAACGTATAACGTACAACGTATAACGTACAACGTATAACGTACAACGTATAACGTACAACGTACAACGTATAACGTATAACGTATAACGTACAGCGTATAACGTATAACGTACAACGTATAATGTACAACGTATAACGTACAACGTACAACGTGTAACGTATAACATACAACGTATAACGTACAACGTATAACGTATAACGTACAACGTATAACGTATAACGTATAACGTATAACGTATAACGTATAACGTATAACGTACATCGTACAACGTGTAACGTATAACATATAACGTACAACATATAACGTACAACGTATAACGTATAACGTACAACGTATAACGTACAACGTACAACGTGTAACGTATAACGTATAACGTACAACGTATAACGTATACCGTATACCGTATAACGTATAACATATAACGTATAACGTATAACGTATAACGTATAACGTATAACGTATAACGTATAACGTATAACGTATAACGTATAACGTATAACGTATAACGTATAACGTATAACGTATAACGTATAACGTATAACGTATAACGTACATCGTACAACGTGTAACGTATAACATATAACGTACAACATATAACGTACAACGTATAACGTATAACGTATAACGTACAACGTATAACGTACAACGTATAACGTACAACGTACAACGTGTAACGTATAATGTATAACGTATAACGTATAACGTATAACGTATACCGTACAGCGTATAACGTATAACATACAACGTATAACGTACAACGTATAACGTACAACGTATAACGTACAACGTATGACGTACAACGTACAACGTGTAACGTATAACGTATAACGTATAACGTACAACGTATAACGTACAACGTACAACGTGTAACGTATAACGTATAACGTACAGCGTATAACGTATAACGTACAACGTATAATGTACAACGTATAACGTACCACGTACAACGGGTAACGTATAACGTATAACGTATAACGTATAACGTATAACGTATAACGTATATCGTATATCGTGTAACGTATAACGTACAGCGTATAACGTATAACGTACAACGTATAACGTACAACCTACAACGTGTCACGTATAACGTATAACGTATAACGTGTAACGTATAACGTATAACGTACAGCGTATAACGTACAGCGTATAACGTATAAGGTATAACGTACAGCGTATAACGTACAACGTATAACGTATAACGTATAACGTACAGCGTATAACGTACAGCGTATAACGTATAACGTATAACATATAACGTATAACGAATATCGTATAACGTATAACGTATAACGTATAACGTACAACGTATAACGTATACCGTATAACGTACAACGTGTAACGTATAACGTATAACGTATAACTTATAACGTATAACGTATAACGTATAACGTATAACGTATAACGTATAACGTACAACGTATAACGTACAACGTACAACGTATAACGTATAACGTATAACGTATAACGTATAACGTGTAACGTATAACGTATAACGTACAGCGTATAACGTACGGCGTATAACGTATAACGTATAAGGTATAACGTACAGCGTATAACGTACAACGTATAACGTATACCGTATAACGTACAGCGTATAACGTACAGCGTATAACGTACAGCGTATAACGTACAGCGTATAACGTATAACGTATAACGTGTAACGTATAACGTATAACGTACAGCGTTTAACGTACAGCGTATAACGTATAACGTATAAGGTATAACGTACAGCGTATAACGTACAACGTATAACGTATACCGTATAACGTACAGCGTATAACGTACAGCGTATAACGTATAACGTATAACGTATAACGTATAACGTATAACGTACAACGTATAACGTATAACGTACAGCGTATAACGTATAACATACAACGTATAACGTACAACGTATAACGTACAACGTATAACGTACAACGTATAACGTACAACGTACAACGTATAACGTATAACGTATAACGTACAGCGTATAACGTATAACGTACAACGTATAATGTACAACGTATAACGTACAACGTACAACGTGTAACGTATAACATACAACGTATAACGTACAACGTATAACGTATAACGTACAACGTATAACGTATAACGTATAACGTATAACGTATAACGTATAACGTATAACGTACATCGTACAACGTGTAACGTATAACATATAACGTACAACATATAACGTACAACGTATAACGTATAACGTACAACGTATAACGTACAACGTACAACGTGTAACGTATAACGTATAACGTACAACGTATAACGTATACCGTATACCGTATAACGTATAACATATAACGTATAACGTATAACGTATAACGTATAACGTATAACGTATAACGTATAACGTATAACGTATAACGTATAACGTATAACGTATAACGTATAACGTATAACGTATAACGTATAACGTATAACGTACATCGTACAACGTGTAACGTATAACATATAACGTACAACATATAACGTACAACGTATAACGTATAACGTATAACGTACAACGTATAACGTACAACGTATAACGGACAACGTACAACGTGTAACCTATAATGTATAACGTATAACGTATAACGTATAACGTATACCGTACAGCGTATAACGTATAACATACAACGTATAACGTACAACGTATAACGTACAACGTATAACGTACAACGTATGACGTACAACGTACAACGTGTAACGTATAACGTATAACGTATAACGTACAACGTATAACGTACAACGTACAACGTGTAACGTATAACGTATAACGTACAGCGTATAACGTATAACGTACAACGTATAATGTACAACGTATAACGTACCACGTACAACGGGTAACGTATAACGTATAACGTATAACGTATAACGTATAACGTATAACGTATATCGTATATCGTGTAACGTATAACGTTCAGCGTATAACGTATAACGTACAACGTACAACGTGAGTTCGGTTCTAGACACCGCAGAGATCGGACGTGTTTACTGTCTCTCGCGCTGACAAATCTATAGTGATCGCGAGTATATATAAACATAGTTTCTAAGCTTCAGGAGACAGGTCTACATTGACCCGGATGATATACCCAAGGTACCCGACTCTATACAAGTTAACTATGACAACACCTTGTTCTGGATATACTTATCAACCGAAAAACTAACCTGCTTTATATGCAAAGACGAAGGCCATTTAGCCAAATACTGTAAGAGCACTACCGCTATGGACAAAGATCATGCCCTAACATCACAAGACAAAGACGTTACCTCAGTTGCACCTTCACCTTTACCGTCCAATGCCGTAAACAAAACTACCGTCTCATTGCACCACATTCTATCAGAAGACCCCATGCCTTCGCCCGCGAATTATAAAAGACCGCCACCAACAGCTTCAGCATCATCAGCCAGCTCCATCCACTCTAACCACTTAAAGAAAGAAGTTATCAAAACTAACACAACCACCAAAGGCACAAGGAAAAAGCGTAAAGTAGAGGTAAACACAGTCCTATCTATTGAGGAAATCCTTACTCATCTACGCCCTTCCTTAGAATTCTTTGAAGCCGAATCTCATAACCTCCCTCTAAGTTTCGATAACTGTGCACAATTTCTCATGGACACCTACGAAAATCCGAAAGTCCTAGAAACAGCATTGAGCTATACTCATGACATCACGGCCCTTTCGAAAATGTTGACAACTCTAAAAGGCCATATCACGGAACGTAAATTAAAAGATCGCATAAATCGTATTACAAAACGCCTTAAAAGTTCGCCCTCTTCAGAAGCAACTAGTGGTGACTCAAGTTCCTTTGAGGATCACGTATCCTCTCTACAATAAAATCTCTCTCATCTGCTCTCCTGCACATGGCCACGATTCCCACTTCTCTTCGCTTACTCTACTGGAATCCACGAAGTCTACGCTCAAAACTACCTGAGATTCAGTCTATCCAGGCAAACTATGATGTCCTGGTGCTGGTCGAAACATGGTTGTCTCCGGGTGACACACTTTCCCTTCCTGGATTTCTGTCGGTTAGACAGGATAGGTTACATTCCAGGGGAGGAGGAATCCTGCTACTAGTGCGCAAAAGTATTGCATTCACACAAATATCTGATTTAACTTCTCCCGATGACTCAGTTGAGATGTGTGGAATCCGACTGACGAACGTCTCCCCATGCCTGGACATCGTCGCTTACTACAGGACCCCGGGTCACTCCCTCACTCAGGATCAATGGCTCACTTTGGTTCACAACATAAATAACAATCGACACTGCATCCTCGTTGGAGACTTCAATGCGCACCACACTTCCTGGAACTGCAACTACACGGACAGCAATGGAAGGAGACTTCTCAACGCCGTAGAAGACGCTGATTTGTTTTTACACAATAGTGACTCAATCACTCATGTCAACATGCATACAAACACCAAATCCAACATCGACCTCCTCTTCTCCACCCTCAACATCTGTGATTCCATTGAAACCAAGGTAGCCGGCGAGACCTGGGGTTCCGACCACTTCCCTATTTCCTTGAACATCCATATAGGCAAGTTTTACTACGAGAAAAAAACCTTTAAAATTAAGTCGACTCGTACCAACTGGGTCACCTTCCACGACCATCTTGGAAAAAGTTATGAGGACCTTCTCTCGGTCGAATATGACCTCCTGCCTCCAAATAGCAAGTATGAACTCTTTTTTAATACGATCTATAACGCAGTCAAAAACAGCACCCCTAATAGGAGTAAAAGTACGCTGCTCGCTGGACACCATAAGAAGAACCCAGTTCCTTGGTGGGACAAAGAATGTAGCGAGCTAAAAAGACAACGCAGATCCGCGTTCAGGAGGTGGGAACAATCGGGTGATCTAGTAGAACTTATAAATTACAAAAGAATTGCAGCTTTGACAACCAAAACATTTAAGAAAAAGAAGAAAGAAAGCTTCAGGGCTTTCGCTGAATCCATCAATTTTCGCACCAACCCAAGCTATGTCTGGGAAAAATGCAAGATTTTTAAAAATAAATGGACCAAAGCCTCTCACTCTCATTATACAGAAAATTTGCAACCATCAGATATGGCTTCAGTTGCCCTAAATAAAATTAGCCCTCCGTGGGTCCCAACTGACCCCTTTGAGCTTCCATCTTTCACGCCGAATGAATTTTTTGATGCCCCCTTTAACTTTGTAGAATTTAACGCTGCCCTCGATTCAAAAAATGCAAAATCTGCCCCTGGCATGGATGGCATAGACTTTGAAATTTTACAAAGGCTCCCCACCAATTACAAATTGCTCTTATTGGACATATTTAACCAAATGTATCGTAGCAGTGAGTTTCCTCCCAGCTGGAAGGACTCTTTCATCCACTTCGTTAGAAAATCCGATGGTAGCAGCCTACGTCCTATTTCTCTTACTTCCTGCACAAGCAAACTATTTGAAACTATAATCAAAAATAGACTTCAATACTGGGCAGAGACAAATGACTGGTTGCCATCCAGTCAACATGGCTTTCGTAAGGGCAATTCATGTGTTGACAACTTGACTAGCTTAACCCTAAAAGTTGAAGAATCATTCATTGAACGAAAAGAAGTCCTTGCAGCTTTCTTAGATATAGAGGGTGCTTTTGACAATGTCAATGTTAACATTCTGCTACACAAACTATCGTCCTTGGGGTGCTCAGCGAAAATGTCCAAATTTATCAACTTCCTTTTGCGTGAAAGATACATATATGCTGATAACTTACAAGATACTCCAAGATTAGTGCATAAGGGAGTCCCTCAGGGTGGAGTACTTAGTCCAATTCTCTTCTCTATTTACTCTGCACACGTCATCGAGGGTGTACCAAATTCAATAAACGTTTCATTATTTGCTGACGATATTGCTATTTACATTAAATTCGCTTCCCTAAAAAGAGCTAAAATAATTTTGGAGAAGGCGATCAGCACCATTAGTATCAACCTGCTCAATATTGGACTTGCTCTCACCCCAAGTAAAACGGGGTTACTCCATTTTAAAAACAAAAATACCCCCACCGACAACGTTAAAATAAGGGTTGGAGGCTGCACTGTTGAAGCTACAAAACAAGTTAGATTCCTGGGTATCATATTCGATAACCGACTGACTTTTGGCCCACACGTGGAACGTATGTACAACAAATGTTTGAAATCACTTAATATTATAAAATTCTTATGTGGAACGTGGTGGGGATCAGACCCCTTAACCTTGCTAATAATATACAAAAGTTTCATACGTTCCATCATAGACTATGGATGTTTTGTTTACTGGCCTAGAACTGTCCTTCTCAGAAATAAGTTAGAAAAAATACAAAACTCAGCGGTCAGAATTGCACTTGGCTATCGTAAAAGTACGCCCATAAATGTCATGTTAGCAGAATCCAAGTTGATGCTACTAGCAGATAGAACAATTTTTCTATGTGAACGATACCTTGCTAAAATTGCTTCAAACAACGGTTCAAAAATTTACAACACTGTCACTAAATACTATCACATTTCCAGAAGGAAAAACTCTAGATCTAGATTTAAAAATAAAATACTCGACAAATGCATTGAATCCCTCCCAGACTTTAATGGAAAAATCATTTCTAATAATAACTATATTTTATACTGTCATGATTTCACAACACTGTTAACATCCATCCCAATTAACACAGCTCTGGGGGCAGAACTTAAAATGACAGCCAATCCGAACCCCCTAATCGACCATATCCTCACAGATAATGCCGCT
This sequence comes from Lasioglossum morio, assembly GCA_916610235.2. Lineage (NCBI taxonomy): Eukaryota > Metazoa > Arthropoda > Insecta > Hymenoptera > Halictidae > Lasioglossum > Lasioglossum morio. Next base: position 477,572 of record CAKAJA020000392.1, read on the forward strand.
ACGGCCATATTTACTGACGGCAGCAAAATTACTAATGCGGAATATGTTGGCTGGTCCTGTATTTGTTACGACTTGGATATTCGTCAAAAAAACAGCATCGATGACAGCGCGTCGATCTTTACAGCGGAATGCATGGCCCTGAGCTGTGCTCTGGACATCGCGCTACGTCATAAAAATCGCTCTTTTGCTATATTCACCGACTCCCTGAGCGCCCTGCTCAGTCTATCCTCCATCAGTCTCAAAATCAGAACAAATCCCTTCATTCTAGATATAAAAAAGAAATACGTTGAATTTTGCCAGGACAACTCACACTCCATAAAATTTCTCTGGGTTCCTTCTCATATTGGCTTACTTGGTAATGAAGACGCTGACTCCCTCGCCAAGTCTGCCACATGTTCGAGCTCAGCGGATTTTCCTCAAGTCCCATTTACTGATCTGACTTATCAATTCAGAGACAAAGGCAACCTCACCACTCGTTCCACACTCACTGAGCAGGGCACCATTAAGGGCGTTCATTACTTTCAAAATTTCCACAACCCAAGTCAAATTCCTTGGTTTGCTGAAACTGATAACTATATCAGAAGAGGATTTTCGTCCACCGTAAACCGTATCAGGGCCAATCACTATAATCTTGCGGCCTCATTATTCCGCGTGAACATTGTCAATGATCCCAACTGCAAGTGCAACCTCTACCCCGAAGACTTGGATCATGTCCTATGGCAGTGTCAACTATACGACACCCAAAGAACCAAACTAATGAGCAATTTACGTAAAATCAAGTTCTTCCCCCCACTAAAAGCAGACATATTCTTTGCCAAACCAAATGTTAAAGCCTGCGAATTCATCTATCAGTTCCTAAATGATTGTAAACTCCATATCTAGCGACTACTAAGACTATATATGTACTAAAAATGTAAATCTATTGTACAATTGTAAAAGCCGAAATAAACCTAAAATAGGTTTCAGTGGCTCAAATAAAAAAAAAAAAAAAAAAAAAAAAACGTACAACGTGTAACGTATAACGTATAACGTATAACGTGTAACGTATAACGTATAACGTACAGCGTATAACGTACAGCGTATAACGTATAAGGTATAACGTACAGCGTATAACGTATAACGTATAACGTATAACGTATAACGTATAACGTACAACGTGTAACGTATAACGTATAACGTATAACTTATAACGTATAACGTATAACGTATAACGTATAACGTATAACGTATAACGTACAACGTATAACGTACAACGTACAACGTGTAACGTATAACGTATAACGTACAGCGTATAACGTATAACGTACAACGTATAATGTACAACGTATAACGTACCACGTACAACGGGTAACGTATAACGTATAACGTATAACGTATAACGTATAACGTATAACGTATATCGTATATCGTGTAACGTATAACGTACAGCGTATAACGTATAACGTACAACGTATAACGTACAACGTACAACGTGTAACGTATAACGTATAACGTATAACGTGTAACGTATAACGTATAACGTACAGCGTATAACGTACAGCGTATAACGTATAAGGTATAACGTACAGCGTATAACGTACAACGTATAACGTATAACGTATAACGTACAGCGTATAACGTACAGCGTATAACGTATAACGTATAACATATAACGTATAACGAATATCGTATAACGTATAACGTATAACGTATAACGTATAACGTATAACGTATAACGTATAACGTACAACGTGTAACGTATAACGTACAACGTATAACGTATAACGTATAACGTATAACGTATAACGTATAACGTATAACGTACATCGTACAACGTGTAACGTATAACATATAACGTACAACATATAACGTACAACGTATAACGTATAATGTACAACGTATAACGTACAACGTACAACGTGTAACGTATAACGTACAACGTGTAACGTATAACGTATAACGTATAACGTGTAACGTATAACGTATAACGTACAGCGTATAACGTACAGCGTATAACGTATAAGGTATAACGTACAGCGTATAACGTACAACGTATAACGTACAACGTATAACGTATAACGTACAACGTATAACGTACAACGTATAACGTATAACGTATAACGTATAACGTATAACGTATAACGTATAACGTACATCGTACAACGTGTAACGTATAACATATAACGTACAACATATAACGTACAACGTATAACGTATAATGTACAACGTATAACGTACAACGTACAACGTGTAACGTATAACGTATAACGTATAACGTACAGCGTATAACGTACAGCGTATATCGTACAGCGTATAACGTACAACGTATAACGTATAACGTATAACGTATAACGTACAGCGTATAACGTATAACATACAACGTATAACGTACAACGTATAACGTATAACGTACAACGTATAACGTATAACGTATAACGTATAACGTATAACGTATAACGTATAACGTATAACGTACATCGTACAACGTGTAACGTATAACATATAACGTACAACATATAGCGTACAACGTATAACGTATATCGTATATCGTGTAACGTATAACGTACAGCGTATAACGTATAACGTACAACGTATAACGTATAACGTACAACGTATAACGTACAACGTACAACGTGTAACGTATAACGTATAACGTATAACGTATAACGTACAGCGTATAACGTACAGCGTATAACGTACAGCGTATAACGTATAACGTATAACGTGTAACGTATAACGTATAACGTACAACGTGTAACGTATAACGTATAACGTATAACGTGTAACGTATAACGTATAACGTATAACGTGTAACGTATAACGTATAACGTACAGCGTATAACGTACAACGTGTAACGTATAACGTATAACGTATAACGTATAACGTATAACGTACAACGTATAACGTATAACGTACAACGTATAACGTACAACGTATAACGTATAACGTATAACGTATAACGTATAACGTATAACGTATAACGTACATCGTACAACGTGTAACGTATAACATATAACGTACAACATATAACGTACAACGTATAACGTATAATGTACAACGTATAACGTACAACGTACAACGTGTAACGTATAACGTATAACGTATAACGTACAGCGTATAACGTACAGCGTATATCGTACAGCGTATAACGTACAACGTATAACGTATAACGTATAACGTATAACGTACAGCGTATAACGTATAACATACAACGTATAACGTACAACGTATAACGTATAACGTACAACGTATAACGTATAGCGTACAACGTATAACGTATATCGTATATCGTGTAACGTATAACGTACAGCGTATAACGTATAACGTACAACGTATAACGTACAACGTGTAACGTATAACGTATAACGTATAACGTACAGCGTATAACGTACAGCGTATATCGTACAGCGTATAACGTACAACGTATAACGTATAACGTATAACGTATAACGTACAGCGTATAACGTATAACATACAACGTATAACGTACAACGTATAACGTATAACGTACAACGTATAACGTACAACGTACAACGTGTAACGTATAACGTATAACGTACAACGTATAACGTATACCGTATACCGTATAACGTATAACATATAACGTATAACGTATAACGTATAACGTATAACGTATAACGTATAACGTATAACGTATAACGTATAACGTATAACGTATAACGTATAACGTATAACGTATAACGTATAACGTATAACGTATAACGTATAACGTATAACGTATAACGTATAACGTACATCGTACAACGTGTAACGTATAACATATAACGTACAACATATAACGTACAACGTATAACGTATAACGTATAACGTAGAACGTATAACGTACAACGTATAACGTACAACGTACAACGTGTAACGTATAACGTATAACGTATAACGTATAACGTATAACGTATACCGTACAGCGTATAACGTATAACATACAACGTATAACGTACAACGTATAACGTACAACGTATAACGTACAACGTATGACGTACAACGTACAACGTGTAACGTATAACGTATAACGTATAACGTACAGCGTATAACGTACAGCGTATAACGTACAGCGTATAACGTATAACGTATAACGTGTAACGTATAACGTATAACGCACAGCGTATAACGTACAGCGTATAACGTATAACGTATAAGGTATAACGTACAGCGTATAACGTACAAAGTATAACGTATAACGTATATCGTGTAACGTATAACGTACAGCGTATAACGTACAGCGTATAACGTACAGCGTATAACGTATAACGTATAACGTGTAACGTATAACGTATAACGTACAGCGTATAACGTACAGCGTATAACGTATAACGTATAAGGTATAACGTACAGCGTATAACGTACAACGTATAACGTATACCGTATAACGTACAGCGTATAACGTACAGCGTATAACGTATAACGTACAACGTATAACGTACAACGTATGACGTACAACGTACAACGTGTAACGTATAACGTATAACGTATAACGTACAGCGTATAACGTACAGCGTATAACGTACAGCGTATAACGTATAACGTATAACGTATATCGTGTAACGTATAACGTACAGCGTATAACGTACAGCGTATAACGTACAGCGTATAACGTATAACGTATAACGTGTAACGTATAACGTATAACGTACAGCGTATAACGTACAGCGTATAACGTATAACGTATAAGGTATAACGTACAGCGTATAACGTACAACGTATAACGTATACCGTATAACGTACAGCGTATAACGTACAGCGTATAACGTATAACGTACAGCGTATAACGTATAACGTATAACGTATAACGTATAACGTATAACGTATAACGTATAACGTATAACGTATAACGTATAACGTACATCGTACAACGTGTAACGTATAACATATAACGTACAACATATAACGTACAACGTATAACGTATAACGTATAACGTACAACGTATAACGTATACCGTATAACGTACAGCGTATAACGTACAGCGTATAACGTATAACGTATAACGTACAGCGTATAACGTACAGCGTATAACGTACAGCGTATAACGTATAACGTATAACGTGTAACGTATAACGTATAACGTACAGCGTATAACGTACGGCGTATAACGTATAACGTATAAGGTATAACGTACAGCGTATAACGTATAACGTATAACGTGTAACGTATAACGTATAACGTACAGCGTATAACGTACAGCGTATAACGTATAACGTATAAGGTATAACGTACAGCGTATAACGTACAACGTATAACGTATACCGTATAACGTACAGCGTATAACGTACAGCGTATAACGTATAACGTATAACGTATAACGTATAACGTATAACGTACAACGTATAACGTATAACGTACAGCGTATAACGTATAACATACAACGTATAACGTACAACGTATAACGTACAACGTATAACGTACAACGTATAACGTACAACGTACAACGTATAACGTATAACGTATAACGTACAGCGTATAACGTATAACGTACAACGTATAATGTACATCGTATAACGTACAACGTACAACGTGTAACGTATAACATACAACGTATAACGTACAACGTATAACGTATAACGTACAACGTATAACGTATAACGTATAACGTATAACGTATAACGTATAACGTATAACGTATAACGTACATCGTACAACGTGTAACGTATAACATATAACGTACAACATATAACGTACAACGTACAACGTATAACGTATAACGTATAACGTACAACGTATAACGTACAACGTATAACGTACAACGTACAACGTGTAACGTATAATGTATAACGTACAGCGTATACCGTATACCGTATAACGTATAACATATAACGTATAACGTATAACGTATAACGTATAACGTATAACGTATAACGTATAACGTATAACGTATAACGTATAACGTATAACGTATAACGTATAACGTATAACGTATAACGTATAACGTATAACGTACATCGTACAACGTGTAACGTATAACATATAACGTACAACATATAACGTACAGCGTATAACGTATAACGTACAACGTATAACGTACAACGTATAACGTACCACGTACAACGTGTAACGTATAACGTATAACGTATAACGTATAACGTATAACGTATAACGTATAACGTATATCGTATATCGTGTAACGTATAACGTACAGCGTATAACGTATAACGTACAACGTATAACGTACAACGTACAACGTGTCACGTATAACGTATAACGTATAACGTGTAACGTATAACGTATAACGTACAGCGTATAACGTACAGCGTATAACGTATAAGGTATAACGTACAGCGTATAACGTACAACGTATAACGTATAACGTATAACGTACAGCGTATAACGTACAGCGTATAACGTATAACGTATAACGTATAACGTATAACGTACAGCGTATAACGTATAACATACAACGTATAACGTACAACGTATAACGTACAACGTATAACGTACAACGTATAACGTACAACGTACAACGTATAACGTATAACGTATAACGTACAGCGTATAACGTATAACGTACAACGTATAATGTACATCGTATAACGTACAACGTACAACGTGTAACGTATAACATACAACGTATAACGTACAACGTATAACGTATAACGTACAACGTATAACGTATAACGTATAACGTATAACGTATAACGTATAACGTATAACGTATAACGTACATCGTACAACGTGTAACGTATAACATATAACGTACAACATATAACGTACAACGTACAACGTATAACGTATAACGTATAACGTACAACGTATAACGTACAACGTATAACGTACAACGTACAACGTGTAACGTATAATGTATAACGTACAGCGTATACCGTATACCGTATAACGTATAACATATAACGTATAACGTATAACGTATAACGTATAACGTATAACGTATAACGTATAACGTATAACGTATAACGTATAACGTATAACGTATAACGTATAACGTATAACGTATAACGTATAACGTATAACGTATAACGTACATCGTACAACGTGTAACGTATAACATATAACGTACAACATATAACGTACAGCGTATAACGTATAACGTACAACGTATAATGTACAACGTATAACGTACCACGTACAACGGGTAACGTATAACGTATAACGTATAACGTATAACGTATAACGTATAACGTATAACGTATATCGTATATCGTGTAACGTATAACGTACAGCGTATAACGTATAACGTACAACGTATAACGTACAACGTACAACGTGTCACGTATAACGTATAACGTATAACGTGTAACGTATAACGTATAACGTACAGCGTATAACGTACAGCGTATAACGTATAAGGTATAACGTACAGCGTATAACGTACAACGTATAACGTATAACGTATAACGTACAGCGTATAACGTACAGCGTATAACGTATAACGTATAACATATAACGTATAACGAATATCGTATAACGTATAACGTATAACGTATAACGTACAACGTATAACGTATACCGTATAACGTACAACGTGTAACGTATAACGTATAACGTATAACTTATAACGTATAACGTATAACGTACAACGTATAACGTACAACGTACAACGTGTAACGTATAACGTATAACGTACAGCGTATAACGTATAACGTACAACGTATAATGTACAACGTATAACGTACCACGTACAACGGGTAACGTATAACGTATAACGTACAGCGTATAACGTACAGCGTATAACGTATAAGGTATAACGTACAGCGTATAACGTACAACGTATAACGTATAACGTATAACGTACAGCGTATAACGTACAGCGTATAACGTATAACGTATAACATATAACGTATAACGAATATCGTATAACGTATAACGTATAACGTATAACGTACAACGTATAACGTATACCGTATAACGTACAACGTGTAACGTATAACGTATAACGTATAACTTATAACGTATAACGTATAACGTACAACGTATAACGTACAACGTACAACGTGTAACGTATAACGTATAACGTACAGCGTATAACGTATAACGTACAACGTATAATGTACAACGTATAACGTACCACGTACAACGGGTAACGTATAACGTATAACGTATAACGTATATCGTATATCGTGTAACGTATAACGTACAGCGTATAACGTATAACGTACAACGTACAACGTGAGTTCGGTTCTAGACACCGCAGAGATCGGACGTGTTTACTGTCTCTCGCGCTGACAAATCTATAGTGATCGCGAGTATATATAAACATAGTTTCTAAGCTTCAGGAGACAGGTCTACATTGACCCGGATGATATACCCAAGGTACCCGACTCTATACAAATTAACTATGACAACACCTTGTTCTGGATATACTTATCAACCGAAAAACTAACCTGCTTTATATGCAAAGACGAAGGCCATTTAGCCAAATACTGTAAGAGCACTACCGCTATGGACAAAGATCATGCCCTAACATCACAAGACAAAGACGTTACCTCAGTTGCACCTTCACCTTTACCGTCCAATGCCGTAAACAAAACTACCGTCTCATTGCACCACATTCTATCAGAAGACCCCATGCCTTCGCCCGCGAATTATAAAAGACCGCCACCAACAGCTTCAGCATCATCAGCCAGCTCCATCCACTCTAACCACTTAAAGAAAGAAGTTATCAAAACTAACACAACCACCAAAGGCACAAGGAAAAAGCGTAAAGTAGAGGTAAAGACAGTCCTATCTATTGAGGAAATCCTTACTCATCTACGCCCTTCCTTAGAATTCTTTGAAGCCGAATCTCATAACCTCCCTCTAAGTTTCGATAACTGTGCACAATTTCTCATGGACACCTACGAAAATCCGAAAGTCCTAGAAACAGCATTGAGCTATACTCATGACATCACGGCCCTTTCGAAAATGTTGACAACTCTAAAAGGCCATATCACGGAACGTAAATTAAAAGATCGCATAAATCGTATTACAAAACGCCTTAAAAGTTCGCCCTCTTCAGAAGCAACTAGTGGTGACTCAAGTTCCTTTGAGGATCACGTATCCTCTCTACAATAAAATCTCTCTCATCTGCTCTCCTGCACATGGCCACGATTCCCACTTCTCTTCGCTTACTCTACTGGAATCCACGAAGTCTACGCTCAAAACTACCTGAGATTCAGTCTATCCAGGCAAACTATGATGTCCTGGTGCTGGTCGAAACATGGTTGTCTCCGGGTGACACACTTTCCCTTCCTGGATTTCTGTCGGTTAGACAGGATAGGTTACATTCCAGGGGAGGAGGAATCCTGCTACTAGTGCGCAAAAGTATTGCATTCACACAAATATCTGATTTAACTTCTCCCGATGACTCAGTTGAGATGTGTGGAATCCGACTGACGAACGTCTCCCCATGCCTGGACATCGTCGCTTACTACAGGACCCCGGGTCACTCCCTCACTCAGGATCAATGGCTCACTTTGGTTCACAACATAAATAACAATCGACACTGCATCCTCGTTGGAGACTTCAATGCGCACCACACTTCCTGGAACTGCAACTACACGGACAGCAATGGAAGGAGACTTCTCAACGCCGTAGAAGACGCTGATTTGTTTTTACACAATAGTGACTCAATCACTCATGTCAACATGCATACAAACACCAAATCCAACATCGACCTCCTCTTCTCCACCCTCAACATCTGTCATTCCATTGAAACCAAGGTAGCCGGCGAGACCTGGGGTTCCGACCACTTCCCTATTTCCTTGAACATCCATATAGGCAAGTTTTACTACGAGAAAAAAACCTTTAAAATTAAGTCGACTCGTACCAACTGGGTCACCTTCCACGACCATCTTGGAAAAAGTTATGAGGACCTTCTCTCGGTCGAATATGACCTCCTGCCTCCAAATAGCAAGTATGAACTCTTTTTTAATACGATCTATAACGCAGTCAAAAACAGCACCCCTAATAGGAGTAAAAGTACGCTGCTCGCTGGACACCATAAGAAGAACCCAGTTCCTTGGTGGGACAAAGAATGTAGCGAGCTAAAAAGACAACGCAGATCCGCGTTCAGGAGGTGGGAACAATCGGGTGATCTAGTAGAACTTATAAATTACAAAAGAATTGCAGCTTTGACAACCAAAACATTTAAGAAAAAGAAGAAAGAAAGCTTCAGGGCTTTCGCTGAATCCATCAATTTTCGCACCAACCCAAGCTATGTCTGGGAAAAATGCAAGATTTTTAAAAATAAATGGACCAAAGCCTCTCACTCTCATTATACAGAAAATTTGCAACCATCAGATATGGCTTCAGTTGCCCTAAATAAAATTAGCCCTCCGTGGGTCCCAACTGACCCCTTTGAGCTTCCATCTTTCACGACGAATGAATTTTTTGATGCCCCCTTTAACTTTGTAGAATTTAACGCTGCCCTCGATTCAAAAAATGCAAAATCTGCCCCTGGCATGGATGGCATAGACTTTGAAATTTTACAAAGGCTCCCCACCAATTACAAATTGCTCTTATTGGACATATTTAACCAAATGTATCGTAGCAGTGAGTTTCCTCCCAGCTGGAAGGACTCTTTCATCCACTTCGTTAGAAAATCCGATGGTAGCAGCCTACGTCCTATTTCTCTTACTTCCTGCACAAGCAAACTATTTGAAACTATAATCAAAAATAGACTTCAATACTGGGCAGAGACAAATGACTGGTTGCCATCCAGTCAACATGGCTTTCGTAAGGGCAATTCATGTGTTGACAACTTGACTAGCTTAACCCTAAAAGTTGAAGAATCATTCATTGAACGAAAAGAAGTCCTTGCAGCTTTCTTAGATATAGAGGGTGCTTTTGACAATGTCAATGTTAACATTCTGCTACACAAACTATCGTCCTTGGGGTGCTCAGCGAAAATGTCCAAATTTATCAACTTCCTTTTGCGTGAAAGATACATATATGCTGATAACTTACAAGATACTCCAAGATTAGTGCATAAGGGAGTCCCTCAGGGTGGAGTACTTAGTCCAATTCTCTTCTCTATTTACTCTGCACACGTCATCGAGGGTGTACCAAATTCAATAAACGTTTCATTATTTGCTGACGATATTGCTATTTACATTAAATTCGCTTCCCTAAAAAGAGCTAAAATAATTTTGGAGAAGGCGATCAGCACCATTAGTATCAACCTGCTCAATATTGGACTTGCTCTCACCCCAAGTAAAACGGGGTTACTCCATTTTAAAAACAAAAATACCCCCACCGACAACGTTAAAATAAGGGTTGGAGGCTGCACTGTTGAAGCTACAAAACAAGTTAGATTCCTGGGTATCATATTCGATAACCGACTGACTTTTGGCCCACACGTGGAACGTATGTACAACAAATGTTTGAAATCACTTAATATTATAAAATTCTTATGTGGAACGTGGTGGGGATCAGACCCCTTAACCTTGCTAATAATATACAAAAGTTTCATACGTTCCATCATAGACTATGGATGTTTTGTTTACTGGCCTAGAACTGTCCTTCTCAGAAATAAGTTAGAAAAAATACAAAACTCAGCGGTCAGAATTGCACTTGGCTATCGTAAAAGTACGCCCATAAATGTCATGTTAGCAGAATCCAAGTTGATGCTACTAGCAGATAGAACAATTTTTCTATGTGAACGATACCTTGCTAAAATTGCTTCAAACAACGGTTCAAAAATTTACAACACTGTCACTAAATACTATCACATTTCCAGAAGGAAAAACTCTAGATCTAGATTTAAAAATAAAATACTCGACAAATGCATTGAATCCCTCCCAGACTTTAATGGAAAAATCATTTCTAATAATAACTATATTTTATACTGTCATGATTTCACAACACTGTTAACATCCATCCCAATTAACACAGCTCTGGGGGCAGAACTTAAAATGACAGCCAATCCGAACCCCCTAATCGACCATATCCTCACAGATAATGCCGCTACGGCCATATTTACTGACGGCAGCAAAATTACTAATGCGGAATATGTTGGCTGGTCCTGTATTTGTTACGACTTGGATATTCGTCAAAAAAACAGCATCGATGACAGCGCGTCGATCTTTACAGCGGAATGCATGGCCCTGAGCTGTGCTCTGGACATCGCGCTACGTCATAAAAATCGCTCTTTTGCTATATTCACCGACTCCCTGAGCGCCCTGCTCAGTCTATCCTCCATCAGTCTCAAAATCAGAACAAATCCCTTCATTCTAGATATAAAAAAGAAATACGTTGAATTTTGCCAGGACAACTCACACTCCATAAAATTTCTCTGGGTTCCTTCTCATATTGGCTTACTTGGTAATGAAGACGCTGACTCCCTCGCCAAGTCTGCCACATGTTCGAGCTCAGCGGATTTTCCTCAAGTCCCATTTACTGATCTGACTTATCAATTCAGAGACAAAGGCAACCTCACCACTCGTTCCACACTCACTGAGCAGGGCACCATTAAGGGCGTTCATTACTTTCAAAATTTCCACAACCCAAGTCAAATTCCTTGGTGTGCTGAAACTGATAACTATATCAGAAGAGGATTTTCGTCCACCGTAAACCGTATCAGGGCCAATCACTATAATCTTGCGGCCTCATTATTCCGCGTGAACATTGTCAATGATCCCAACTGCAAGTGCAACCTCTACCCCGAAGACTTGGATCATGTCCTATGGCAGTGTCAACTATACGACACCCAAAGAACCAAACTAATGAGCAATTTACGTAAAATCAAGTTCTTCCCCCCACTAAAAGCAGACATATTCTTTGCCAAACCAAATGTTAAAGCCTGCGAATTCATCTATCAGTTCCTAAATGATTGTAAACTCCATATCTAGCGACTACTAAGACTATATATGTACTAAAAATGTAAATCTATTGTACAATTGTAAAAGCCGAAATAAACCTAAATAGGTTTCAGTGGCTCAAATAAAAAAAAAAAAAAAAAAAAAAAACGTACAACGTGTAACGTATAACGTATAACGTATAACGTGTAACGTATAACGTATAACGTACAGCGTATAACGTACAGCGTATAACGTATAAGGTATAACGTACAGCGTATAACGTACAACGTATAACGTATAACGTATAACGTATAACGTACAGCGTATAACGTACAGCGTATAACGTACAGCGTATAACGTATAACGTATAACGTGTAACGTATAACGTATAACGTACAGCGTATAACGTACAGCGTATAACGTATAACGTATAACGTATAACGTATAACGTATAACGTACAACGTGTAACGTATAACGTATAACGTATAACTTATAACGTATAACGTATAACGTATAACGTATAACGTATAACGTATAACGTACAACGTATAACGTACAACGTACAACGTGTAACGTATAACGTATAACGTATAACGTATAACGTATAACGTACAACGTATAACGTACAACGTACAACGTGTAACGTATAACGTATAACGTACAGCGTATAACGTATAACGTACAACGTAAAATGTACAACGTATAACGTACCACGTACAACGGGTAACGTATAACGTATAACGTATAACGTATAACGTATAACGTATAACGTATAACGTATATCGTATATCGTGTAACGTATAACGTACAGCGTATAACGTATAACGTACAACGTATAACGTACAACGTACAACGTGTAACGTATAACGTATAACGTATAACGTGTAACGTATAACGTATAACGTACAGCGTATAACGTACAGCGTATAACGTATAAGGTATAACGTACAGCGTATAACGTACAACGTATAACGTATAACGTATAACGTACAGCGTATAACGTACAGCGTATAACGTATAACGTATAACATATAACGTATAACGAATATCGTATAACGTATAACGTATAACGTATAACGTATAACGTATAACGTATAACGTATAACGTACAACGTGTAACGTATAACGTACAACGTATAACGTATAACGTATAACGTATAACGTATAACGTATAACGTACATCGTACAACGTGTAACGTATAACATATAACGTACAACATATAACGTACAACGTATAACGTATAATGAACAACGTATAACGTACAACGTACAACGTGTAACGTATAACGTACAACGTGTAAAGTATAACGTATAACGTATAACGTGTAACGTATAACGTATAACGTACAGCGTATAACGTACAGCGTATAACGTGTAAGGTATAACGTACAGCGTATAACGTACAAGGTATAACGTACAACGTATAACGTATAACGTACAACGTATAACGTACAACGTATAACGTATAACGTATAACGTATAACGTATAACGTATAACGTATAACGTATACGTACATCGTACAACGTGTAACGTATAACATATAACGTACAACATATAACGTACAACGTATAACGTATAATGTACAACGTATAACGTACAACGTACAACGTGTAACGTATAACGTATAACGTATAACGTACAGCGTATAACGTACAGCGTATATCGTACAGCGTATAACGTACAACGTATAACGTATAACGTATAACGTACAGCGTATAACGTATAACATACAACGTATAACGTACAACGTATAACGTATAACGTACAACGTATAACGTATAACGTATAACGTATAACGTATAACGTATAACGTATAACGTATAACGTATAACGTACATCGTACAACGTGTAACGTATAACATATAACGTACAACATATAGCGTACAACGTATAACGTATATCGTATATCGTGTAACGTATAACGTACAGCGTATAACGTATAACGTACAACGTATAAAGTACAACGTACAACGTGTAACGTATAACGTATAACGTATAACGTGTAACGTATAACGTATAACGTACAGCGTATAACGTACAGCGTATAACGTATAAGGTATAACGTACAGCGTATAACGTACAACGTATAACGTATAACGTATAACGTACAGCGTATATCGTACAGCGTATAACGTACAGCGTATAACGTATAACGTATAACGTGTATCGTATAACGTATAACGTACAGCGTATAACGTACAGCGTATAACGTATAACGTATAACGTATAACGTATGACGTATAACGTACAACGTGTAACGTATAACGTATAACGTATAACTTATAACGTATAACGTATAACGTATAACGTATAACGTATAACGTATAACGTATAACGTATAACGTATAACGTACAACGTATAACGTACAACGTACAACGTGTAACGTATACCGTATAACGTACAGCGTATAACGTATAACGTACAACGTATAATGTACAACGTATAACGTACCACGTACAACGGGTAACGTATAACGTATAACGTATAACGTATAACGTATAACGTATAACGTATAACGTATATCGTATATCGTGTAACGTATAACGTACAGCGTATAACGTATAACGTACAACGTATAACGTACAACGTACAACGTGTAACGTATAACGTATAACGTATAACGTGTAACGTATAACGTATAACGTACAGCGTATAACGTACAGCGTATAACGTATAAGGTATAACGTACAGCGTATAACGTACAACGTATAACGTATAACGTATAACGTACAGCGTATAACGTACAGCGTATAACGTATAACGTATAACACATAACGTATAACGAATATCGTATAACGTATAACGTATAACGTATAACGTACAACGTATAACGTATACCGTATAACGTACAACGTGTAACGTATAACGTATAACGTATAACTTATAACGTATAACGTATAACGTATAACGTATAACGTATAACGTATAACGTACAACGTATAACGTACAACGTACAACGTGTAACGTATAACGTATAACGTACAGCGTATAACGTATAACGTACAACGTACAACGTGAGTTCGGTTCTAGACACCGCAGAGATCGGACGTGTTTACTGTCTCTCGCGCTGACAAATCTATAGTGATCGCGAGTATATATAAACATAGTTTCTAAGCTTCAGGAGACAGGTCTACATTGACCCGGATGATATACCCAAGGTACCCGACTCTATACAAATTAACTATGACAACACCTTGTTCTGGATATACTTATCAACCGAAAAACTAACCTGCTTTATATGCAAAGACGAAGGCCATTTAGCCAAATACTGTAAGAGCACTACCGCTATGGACAAAGATCATGCCCTAACATCACAAGACAAAGACGTTACCTCAGTTGCACCTTCACCTTTACCGTCCAATGCCGTAAACAAAACTACCGTCTCATTGCACCACATTCTATCAGAAGACCCCATGCCTTCGCCCGCGAATTATAAAAGACCGCCACCAACAGCTTCAGCATCATCAGCCAGCTCCATCCACTCTAACCACTTAAAGAAAGAAGTTATCAAAACTAACACAACCACCAAAGGCACAAGGAAAAAGCGTAAAGTAGAGGTAAACACAGTCCTATCTATTGAGGAAATCCTTACTCATCTACGCCCTTCCTTAGAATTCTTTGAAGCCGAATCTCATAACCTCCCTCTAAGTTTCGATAACTGTGCACAATTTCTCATGGACACCTACGAAAATCCGAAAGTCCTAGAAACAGCATTGAGCTATACTCATGACATCACGGCCCTTTCGAAAATGTTGACAACTCTAAAAGGCCATATCACGGAACGTAAATTAAAAGATCGCATAAATCGTATTACAAAACGCCTTAAAAGTTCGCCCTCTTCAGAAGCAACTAGTGGTGACTCAAGTTCCTTTGAGGATCACGTATCCTCTCTACAATAAAATCTCTCTCATCTGCTCTCCTGCACATGGCCACGATTCCCACTTCTCTTCGCTTACTCTACTGGAATCCACGAAGTCTACGCTCAAAACTACCTGAGATTCAGTCTATCCAGGCAAACTATGATGTCCTGGTGCTGGTCGAAACATGGTTGTCTCCGGGTGACACACTTTCCCTTCCTGGATTTCTGTCGGTTAGACAGGATAGGTTACATTCCAGGGGAGGAGGAATCCTGCTACTAGTGCGCAAAAGTATTGCATTCACACAAATATCTGATTTAACTTCTCCCGATGACTCAGTTGAGATGTGTGGAATCCGACTGACGAACGTCTCCCCATGCCTGGACATCGTCGCTTACTACAGGACCCCGGGTCACTCCCTCACTCAGGATCAATGGCTCACTTTGGTTCACAACATAAATAACAATCGACACTGCATCCTCGTTGGAGACTTCAATGCGCACCACACTTCCTGGAACTGCAACTACACGGACAGCAATGGAAGGAGACTTCTCAACGCCGTAGAAGACGCTGATTTGTTTTTACACAATAGTGACTCAATCACTCATGTCAACATGCATACAAACACCAAATCCAACATCGACCTCCTCTTCTCCACCCTCAACATCTGTCATTCCATTGAAACCAAGGTAGCCGGCGAGACCTGGGGTTCCGACCACTTCCCTATTTCCTTTAACATCCATATAGGCAAGTTTTACTACGAGAAAAAAACCTTTAAAATTAAGTCGACTCGTACCAACTGGGTCACCTTCCACGACCATCTTGGAAAAAGTTATGAGGACCTTCTCTCGGTCGAATATGACCTCCTGCCTCCAAATAGCAAGTATGAACTCTTTTTTAATACGATCTATAACGCAGTCAAAAACAGCACCCCTAATAGGAGTAAAAGTACGCTGCTCGCTGGACACCATAAGAAGAACCCAGTTCCTTGGTGGGACAAAGAATGTAGCGAGCTAAAAAGACAACGCAGATCCGCGTTCAGGAGGTGGGAACAATCGGGTGATCTAGTAGAACTTATAAATTACAAAAGAATTGCAGCTTTGACAACCAAAACATTTAAGAAAAAGAAGAAAGAAAGCTTCAGGGCTTTCGCTGAATCCATCAATTTTCGCACCAACCCAAGCTATGTCTGGGAAAAATGCAAGATTTTTAAAAATAAATGGACCAAAGCCTCTCACTCTCATTATACAGAAAATTTGCAACCATCAGATATGGCTTCAGTTGCCCTAAATAAAATTAGCCCTCCGTGGGTCCCAACTGACCCCTTTGAGCTTCCATCTTTCACGACGAATGAATTTTTTGATGCCCCCTTTAACTTTGTAGAATTTAACGCTGCCCTCGATTCAAAAAATGCAAAATCTGCCCCTGGCATGGATGGCATAGACTTTGAAATTTTACAAAGGCTCCCCACCAATTACAAATTGCTCTTATTGGACATATTTAACCAAATGTATCGTAGCAGTGAGTTTCCTCCCAGCTGGAAGGACTCTTTCATCCACTTCGTTAGAAAATCCGATGGTAGCAGCCTACGTCCTATTTCTCTTACTTCCTGCACAAGCAAACTATTTGAAACTATAATCAAAAATAGACTTCAATACTGGGCAGAGACAAATGACTGGTTGCCATCCAGTCAACATGGCTTTCGTAAGGGCAATTCATGTGTTGACAACTTGACTAGCTTAACCCTAAAAGTTGAAGAATCATTCATTGAACGAAAAGAAGTCCTTGCAGCTTTCTTAGATATAGAGGGTGCTTTTGACAATGTCAATGTTAACATTCTGCTACACAAACTATCGTCCTTGGGGTGCTCAGCGAAAATGTCCAAATTTATCAACTTCCTTTTGCGTGAAAGATACATATATGCTGATAACTTACAAGATACTCCAAGATTAGTGCATAAGGGAGTCCCTCAGGGTGGAGTACTTAGTCCAATTCTCTTCTCTATTTACTCTGCACACGTCATCGAGGGTGTACCAAATTCAATAAACGTTTCATTATTTGCTGACGATATTGCTATTTACATTAAATTCGCTTCCCTAAAAAGAGCTAAAATAATTTTGGAGAAGGCGATCAGCACCATTAGTATCAACCTGCTCAATATTGGACTTGCTCTCACCCCAAGTAAAACGGGGTTACTCCATTTTAAAAACAAAAATACCCCCACCGACAACGTTAAAATAAGGGTTGGAGGCTGCACTGTTGAAGCTACAAAACAAGTTAGATTCCTGGGTATCATATTCGATAACCGACTGACTTTTGGCCCACACGTGGAACGTATGTACAACAAATGTTTGAAATCACTTAATATTATAAAATTCTTATGTGGAACGTGGTGGGGATCAGACCCCTTAACCTTGCTAATAATATACAAAAGTTTCATACGTTCCATCATAGACTATGGATGTTTTGTTTACTGGCCTAGAACTGTCCTTCTCAGAAATAAGTTAGAAAAAATACAAAACTCAGCGGTCAGAATTGCACTTGGCTATCGTAAAAGTACGCCCATAAATGTCATGTTAGCAGAATCCAAGTTGATGCTACTAGCAGATAGAACAATTTTTCTATGTGAACGATACCTTGCTAAAATTGCTTCAAACAACGGTTCAAAAATTTACAACACTGTCACTAAATACTATCACATTTCCAGAAGGAAAAACTCTAGATCTAGATTTAAAAATAAAATACTCGACAAATGCATTGAATCCCTCCCAGACTTTAATGGAAAAATCATTTCTAATAATAACTATATTTTATACTGTCATGATTTCACAACACTGTTAACATCCATCCCAATTAACACAGCTCTGGGGGCAGAACTTAAAATGACAGCCAATCCGAACCCCCTAATCGACCATATCCTCACAGATAATGCCGCTACGGCCATATTTACTGACGGCAGCAAAATTACTAATGCGGAATATGTTGGCTGGTCCTGTATTTGTTACGACTTGGATATTCGTCAAAAAAACAGCATCGATGACAGCGCGTCGATCTTTACAGCGGAATGCATGGCCCTGAGCTGTGCTCTGGACATCGCGCTACGTCATAAAAATCGCTCTTTTGCTATATTCACCGACTCCCTGAGCGCCCTGCTCAGTCTATCCTCCATCAGTCTCAAAATCAGAACAAATCCCTTCATTCTAGATATAAAAAAGAAATACGTTGAATTTTGCCAGGACAACTCACACTCCATAAAATTTCTCTGGGTTCCTTCTCATATTGGCTTACTTGGTAATGAAGACGCTGACTCCCTCGCCAAGTCTGCCACATGTTCGAGCTCAGCGGATTTTCCTCAAGTCCCATTTACTGATCTGACTTATCAATTCAGAGACAAAGGCAACCTCACCACTCGTTCCACACTCACTGAGCAGGGCACCATTAAGGGCGTTCATTACTTTCAAAATTTCCACAACCCAAGTCAAATTCCTTGGTTTGCTGAAACTGATAACTATATCAGAAGAGGATTTTCGTCCACCGTAAACCGTATCAGGGCCAATCACTATAATCTTGCGGCCTCATTATTCCGCGTGAACATTGTCAATGATCCCAACTGCAAGTGCAACCTCTACCCCGAAGACTTGGATCATGTCCTATGGCAGTGTCAACTATACGACACCCAAAGAACCAAACTAATGAGCAATTTACGTAAAATCAAGTTCTTCCCCCCACTAAAAGCAGACATATTCTTTGCCAAACCAAATGTTAAAGCCTGCGAATTCATCTATCAGTTCCTAAATGATTGTAAACTCCATATCTAGCGACTACTAAGACTATATATGTACTAAAAATGTAAATCTATTGTACAATTGTAAAAGCCGAAATAAACCTAAATAGGTTTCAGTGGCTAAAAAAAAAAAAAAAAAAAAAAAAAAAAAACGTACAACGTGTAACGTATAACGTATAACGTATAACGTGTAACGTATAACGTATAACGTACAGCGTATAACGTACAGCGTATAACGTATAAGGTATAACGTACAGCGTATAACGTACAACGTATAACGTATAACGTATAACGTATAACGTACAGCGTATAACGTACAGCGTATAACGTACAGCGTATAACGTATAACGTATAACGTGTAACGTATAACGTATAACGTACAGCGTATAACGTACAGCGTATAACGTATAACGTATAACGTATAACGTATAACGTATAACGTACAACGTGTACCGTATAACGTATAACGTATAACTTATAACGTATAACGTATAACGTATAACGTATAACGTATAACGTATAACGTATAACGTATAACGTATAACGTATAACGTATAACGTATAACGTATAACGTATAACGTATAACGTAGAACGTATAACGTATAACGTATAACGTATAACGTATAACGTATAACGTATAACGTATAACGTATAACGTATAACGTATAACGTATAACGTATAACGTATAACGTATAACGTATAACGTATAACGTATAACGTATAACGTATAACGTATAACGTATAACGTATAACGTATAACGTATAACGTATAACGTATAACGTATAACGTATAACGTATAACGTATAACGTATAACGTATAACGTATAACGTATAACGTATAACGTATAACGTATAACGTATAACGTATAACGTATAACGTATAACGTATAACGTATAACGTATAACGTATAACGTATAACGTATAACGTATACCGTACAGCGTATAACGAATAACATACAACGTATAACGTACAACGTATAACGTACAACGTATAACGTACAACGTATGACGTACAACGTACAACGTGTAACGTATAACGTATAACGTATAACGTACAGCGTATAACGTACAGCATATAACGTACAGCGTATAACGTATAACGTATAACGTGTAACGTATAACGTATAACGTACAGCGTATAACGTATAACGTAGAAGGTATAACGTACAGCGTATAACGTACAAAGTATAACGTATAACGTATATCGTGTAACGTATAACGTACAGCGTATAACGTACAGCGTATAACGTACAGCGTATAACGTATAACGTATAACGTGTAACGTATAACGTATAACGTACAGCGTATAACGTACAGCGTATAACGTATAACGTATAAGGTATAACGTACAGCGTATAACGTACAACGTATAACGTATAACGTACAACGTATAACGTATAACGTACAGCGTATAACGTATAACATACAACGTATAACGTACAACGTATAACGTACAACGTATAACGTACAACGTATAACGTACAACGTACAACGTGTAACGTATAACGTATTACGTACAGCGTATAACGTATAACGTACAACGTATAACGTATAACGTATAACGTATAACGTATAACGTATAACGTATAACGTATAACGTATAACGTATAACGTATAACGTATAACGTATAACGTATAACGTATAACGTATAACGTATAACGTATAACGTATAACGTATAACGTATAACGTATAACGTATAACGTATAACGTATAACGTATAACGTATAACGTATAACGTATAACGTACAGCGTATAACGTATAACGTATAACGTATAACGTATAACGTATAACGTATAACGTATAACGTATATCGTGTAACGTATAACGTACAGCGTATAACGTACAGCGTATAACGTACAGCGTATAACGTATAACGTATAACGTATAACGAATAACGTATAACGTATAACGTATAACGTATAACGTATAACGTATATCGTATAAGGTATAACGTATAATGTATAACGTATAACGTATAACGTATAACGTATAACGTATAACGTACAGCGTATAACGTATAACGTACAACGTATAACGTACAACGTACAGTGTGTAACGTATAACGTATAACGTATAACGTATAACGTATAACGTATAACGTACAGCGTATAACGTACAGCGTATAACGTACAGCGTATAACGTATAACGTATAACGTGTAACGTATAACGTATAACGTACAACGTGTAACGTATAACGTATAACGTATAACTTATAACGTATAACGTATAACGTATAACGTATAACGTATAACGTATAACGTATAACGTATAACGTATAACGTACAACGTATAACGTACAACGTACAACGTGTAACGTATACCGTATAACGTACAGCGTATAACGTACAGCGTATAACGTATAACGTATAACGTATAACGTACAACGTATAACGTATAACGTACAGCTTATAACGTATAACATACAACGTATAACGTACAACGTATAACGTACAACGTATAACGTATAACGTATAACGTATAACGTATAACGTATAACGTATAACGTATAACGTATAACGTATAACGTATAACGTATAACGTATAACATATAACGTATAACGTATAACGTATAACGTATAACGTATAACGTATAACGTATAACGTATAACGTATAACGTATAACGTATAACGTATAACGTATAACGTATAACGTATAACGTATAACGTATAACGTATAACGTATAACGTATAACGTATAACGTATAACGTATAACGTATAACGTATAACGTATAACGTATAACGTATAACGTATAACGTATAACGTATAACGTATAACGTATAACGTATAACGTATAACGTATAACGTATAACGTATAACGTATAACGTATAACGTATAACGTATAACGTATAACGTATAACGTATAACGTATAACGTATAACGTATAACGTATAACGTATAACGTATAACGTATAACGTATAACGTATAACGTATAACGTATAACGTATAACGTATAACGTATAACGTATAACGTATAACGTATAACGTATAACGTATAACGTATAACGTATAACGTATAACGTATAACGTATAACGTATAACGTATAACGTATAACGTATAACGTATAACGTATAACGTATAACGTATAACGTATAACGTATAACGTATAACGTATAACGTATAACGTATAACGTATAACGTATAACGTATAACGTATAACGTATAACGTATAACGTATAACGTATAACGTATAACGTATAACGTATAACGTATAACGTATAACGTATAACGTATAACGTATAACGTATAACGTATAACGTATAACGTATAACGTATAACGTATAACGTATAACGTATAACGTATAACGTATAACGTATAACGTATAACGTATAACGTATAACGTATAACGTATAACGTATAACGTATAACGTATAACGTATAACGTATAACGTATAACGTATAACGTATAACGTATAACGTATAACGTATAACGTATAACGTATAACGTATAACGTATAACGTATAACGTATAACGTATAACGTATAACGTATAACGTATAACGTATAACGTATAACGTATAACGTATAACGTATAACGTATAACGTATAACGTATAACGTATAACGTATAACGTATAACGTATAACGTATAACGTATAACGTATAACGTATAACGTATAACGTATAACGTATAACGTATAACGTATAACGTATAACGTATAACGTATAACGTATAACGTATAACGTATAACGTATAACGTACAACGTACAACGTGTAACGTATAACGTATAACGTATATCGTATAACGTATAACGTATAACGTATAACGTATAACGTATATCGTGTAACGTATAACGTACAGCGTATAACGTACAGCGTATAACGTACAGCGTATAACGTATAACGTATAACGTATAACGTATAACGTATAACGTATAACGTATAACGTATAACGTATAACGTATAACGTATAACGTATAACGTATATCGTATAACGTATAACGTATAATGTATAACGTATAACGTATAACGTATAACGTATAACGTATAACGTATAACGTACAGCGTATAACGTATAACGTACAACGTATAACGTACAACGTACAGTGTGTAACGTATAACGTATAACGTATAACGTATAACGTATAACGTACAGCGTATAACGTACAGCGTATAACGTACAGCGTATAACGTATAACGTATAACGTGTAACGTATAACGTATAACGTACAGCGTATAACGTACAGCGTATAACGTATAACGTATAACGTATAACGTATAACGTATAACGTACAACGTGTAACGTATAACATATAACGTATAACTTATAACGTATAACGTATAACGTATAACGTATAACGTATAACGTATAACGTATAACGTACAACGTATAACGTACAATGTACAACGTGTAACGTATACCGTATAACGTACAGCGTATAACGTACAGCGTATAACGTATAACGTATAACGTATAACGTACAACGTATAACGTATAACGTACAGCTTATAACGTATAACATACAACGTATAACGTACAACGTATAACGTACAACGTATAACGTACAACGTATAACGTACAACGTACAACGTGTAACGTATAACGTATAACGTATAACTTATAACGTACAGCGTATAACGTATAACGTATAACGTACAACGTACAACGTGTAACGTATAACGTATAACGTATAACGTGTAACGTATAACGTATAACGTACAGCGTATAACGTACAGCGTATAACGTATAAGGTATAACGTACAGCGTATAACGTACAACGTATAACGTACAACGTATAACGTATAACGTACAACGTATAACGTATAACGTATAACGTATAACGTATAACGTATAACGTATAACGTATAACGTATAACGTACATCGTACAACGTGTAACGTATAACATATAACGTACAACATATAACGTACAACGTATAACGTATAATGTACAACGTATAACGTACAACGTGTAACGTATAACATATAACGTACAACATATAACGTACAACGTATAACGTATAATGTACAACGTATAACGTACAACGTACAACGTGTAACGTATAACGTATAACGTATAACGTACAGCGTATAACGTACAGCGTATATCGTACAGCGTATAACGTACAACGTATAACGTATAACGTATAACGTATAACGTATAACGTATAACGTACAGCGTATAACGTATAACATACAACGTATAACGTACAACGTATAACGTATAACGTACAACGTATAACGTATAACGTATAACGTATAACGTATAACGTATAACGTATAACGTATAACGTTTAACGTATAACGTATAACGTATAACGTATAACGTATATCGTATAACGTATAACGTATAATGTATAACGTATAACGTATAACGTATAACGTATAACGTACAGCGTATAACGTATAACGTACAACGTATAACGTACAACGTACAACGTGTAACGTATAACGTATAACGTATAACGTATAACGTACAGCGTATAACGTACAGCGTATAACGTACAGCGTATAACGTATAACGTATAACGTGTAACGTATAACGTATAACGTACAGCGTATAACGTACAGCGTATAACGTATAACGTATAACGTATAACGTATAACGTACAACGTGTAACGTATAATGTATAACGTATAACGTATAACGTATAACGTATAACGTATAACGTACAGCGTATAACGTATAACGTACAACGTATAACGTACAACGTACAGTGTGTAACGTATAACGTATAACGTATAACGTATAACGTACAGCGTATAACGTACAGCGTATAACGTACAGCGTATAACGTATAACGTATAACGTGTAACGTATAACGTATAACGTACAGCGTATAACGTACAGCGTATAACGTATAACGTATAACGTATAACGTATAACGTATAACGTATAACGTACAACGTGTAACGTATAACGTATAACGTATAACTTATAACGTATAACGTATAACGTATAACGTATAACGTATAACGTATAACGTATAACGTATAACGTATAACGTACAACGTATAACGTACAACGTACAACGTGTAACGTATACCGTATAACGTACAGCGTATAACGTACAGCGTATAACGTATAACGTATAACGTATAACGTACAACGTATAACGTATAACGTACAGCTTATAACGTATAACATACAACGTATAACGTACAACGTATAACGTACAACGTATAACGTATAACGTATAACGTATAACGTATAACGTATAACGTATAACGTATAACGTATAACGTATAACGTATAACGTATAACGTATAACGTATAACGTATAACGTATAACGTATAACGTATAACGTATAACGTATAACGTATAACGTATAACGTATAACGTATAACGTATAACGTATAACGTATAACGTATAACGTATAACGTATAACGTATAACGTATAACGTATAACGTATAACGTATAACGTATAACGTATAACGTATAACGTATAACGTATAACGTATAACGTATAACGTATAACGTATAACGTATAACGTATAACGTATAACGTATAACGTATAACGTATAACGTATAACGTATAACGTATAACGTATAACGTATAACGTATAACGTATAACGTATAACGTATAACGTATAACGTATAACGTATAACGTATAACGTATAACGTATAACGTATAACGTATAACGTATAACGTATAACGTATAACGTATAACGTATAACGTATAACGTATAACGTATAACGTATAACGTATAACGTATAACGTATAACGTATAACGTATAACGTATAACGTATAACGTATAACGTATAACGTATAACGTATAACGTATAACGTATAACGTATAACGTATAACGTATAACGTATAACGTATAACGTATAACGTATAACGTATAACGTATAACGTATAACGTATAACGTATAACGTATAACGTATAACGTATAACGTATAACGTATAACGTATAACGTATAACGTATAACGTATAACGTATAACGTATAACGTATAACGTATAACGTATAACGTATAACGTATAACGTATAACGTATAACGTATAACGTATAACGTATAACGTATAACGTATAACGTATAACGTATAACGTATAACGTATAACGTATAACGTATAACGTATAACGTATAACGTATAACGTATAACGTATAACGTATAACGTATAACGTATAACGTATAACGTATAACGTATAACGTATAACGTATAACGTATAACGTATAACGTATAACGTATAACGTATAACGTATAACGTATAACGTATAACGTATAACGTATAACGTATAACGTATAACGTATAACGTATAACGTATAACGTACAACGTACAACGTGTAACGTATAACGTATAACGTATATCGTATAACGTATAACGTATAACGTATAACGTATAACGTATATCGTGTAACGTATAACGTACAGCGTATAACGTACAGCGTATAACGTACAGCGTATAACGTATAACGTATAACGTATAACGTATAACGTATAACGTATAACGTATAACGTATAACGTATAACGTATAACGTATAACGTATAACGTATAACGTATATCGTATAACGTATAACGTATAATGTATAACGTATAACGTATAACGTATAACGTATAACGTATAACGTATAACGTACAGCGTATAACGTATAACGTACAACGTATAACGTACAACGTACAGTGTGTAACGTATAACGTATAACGTATAACGTATAACGTATAACGTACAGCGTATAACGTACAGCGTATAACGTACAGCGTATAACGTATAACGTATAACGTGTAACGTATAACGTATAACGTACAGCGTATAACGTACAGCGTATAACGTATAACGTATAACGTATAACGTATAACGTATAACGTACAACGTGTAACGTATAACATATAACGTATAACTTATAACGTATAACGTATAACGTATAACGTATAACGTATAACGTATAACGTATAACGTACAACGTATAACGTACAATGTACAACGTGTAACGTATACCGTATAACGTACAGCGTATAACGTACAGCGTATAACGTATAACGTATAACGTATAACGTACAACGTATAACGTATAACGTACAGCTTATAACGTATAACATACAACGTATAACGTACAACGTATAACGTACAACGTATAACGTACAACGTATAACGTACAACGTACAACGTGTAACGTATAACGTATAACGTATAACTTATAACGTACAGCGTATAACGTATAACGTATAACGTACAACGTACAACGTGTAACGTATAACGTATAACGTATAACGTGTAACGTATAACGTATAACGTACAGCGTATAACGTACAGCGTATAACGTATAAGGTATAACGTACAGCGTATAACGTACAACGTATAACGTACAACGTATAACGTATAACGTACAACGTATAACGTATAACGTATAACGTATAACGTATAACGTATAACGTATAACGTATAACGTATAACGTACATCGTACAACGTGTAACGTATAACATATAACGTACAACATATAACGTACAACGTATAACGTATAATGTACAACGTATAACGTACAACGTGTAACGTATAACATATAACGTACAACATATAACGTACAACGTATAACGTATAATGTACAACGTATAACGTACAACGTACAACGTGTAACGTATAACGTATAACGTATAACGTACAGCGTATAACGTACAGCGTATATCGTACAGCGTATAACGTACAACGTATAACGTATAACGTATAACGTATAACGTATAACGTATAACGTACAGCGTATAACGTATAACATACAACGTATAACGTACAACGTATAACGTATAACGTACAACGTATAACGTATAACGTATAACGTATAACGTATAACGTATAACGTATAACGTATAACGTTTAACGTATAACGTATAACGTATAACGTATAACGTATATCGTATAACGTATAACGTATAATGTATAACGTATAACGTATAACGTATAACGTATAACGTACAGCGTATAACGTATAACGTACAACGTATAACGTACAACGTACAACGTGTAACGTATAACGTATAACGTATAACGTATAACGTACAGCGTATAACGTACAGCGTATAACGTACAGCGTATAACGTATAACGTATAACGTGTAACGTATAACGTATAACGTACAGCGTATAACGTACAGCGTATAACGTATAACGTATAACGTATAACGTATAACGTATAACGTATAACGTATAACGTATAACGTATAACGTATAACGTATAACGTATAACGTATAACGTATAACGTATAACGTATAACGTATAACGTATAACGTATAACGTATAACGTATAACGTATAACGTATAACGTATAACGTATAACGTATAACGTATAACGTATAACGTATAACGTATAACGTATAACGTATAACGTATAACGTATAACGTATAACGTATAACGTATAACGTATAACGTACAGCGTATAACGTACAGCGTATAACGTATAACGTATAACATATAACGTATAACGAATATCGTATAACGTATAACGTATAACGTATAACGTATAACGTATAACGTATAACGTACAACGTATAACGTATACCGTATACCGTATAACGTATAACGTATAACGTATAACGTATAACGTATAACGTATAACGTATAACGTATAACGTATAACGTATAACGTATAACGTATAACGTATAACGTATAACGTATAACGTATAACGTATAACGTATAACGTATAACGTATAACGTATAACGTATAACGTATAACGTATAACGTATAACGTATAACGTATAACGTATAACGTATAACGTATAACGTATAACGTATAACGTATAACGTATAACGTATAACGTATAACGTATAACGTATAACGTATAACGTATAACGTATAACGTATAACGTATAACGTATAACGTATAACGTATAACGTATAACGTATAACGTATAACGTATAACGTATAACGTATAACGTATAACGTATAACGTATAACGTATAACGTATAACGTATAACGTATAACGTATAACGTATAACGTATAACGTATAACGTATAACGTATAACGTATAACGTATAACGTATAAACGTATAACGTATAACGTATAACGTATAACGTAATAACGTATAAACGTATAACGTATAACGTATAACGTATAACGTATAACGTATAACGTATAACGTATAACGTATAAACGTATAACGTATAACGTATAACGTATAACGTATAAACGTATAACGTATAACGTATAACGTATAACGTATAACGTATAACGTATAACGTATAACGTATAACGTATAACGTATAACGTATAACGTATAACGTATAACGTATAACGTATAACGTATAAACGTATAACGTATAACGTATAACGTATAACGTATAACGTATAACGTATAACGTATAACGTATAACGTATAACGTATAACGTATAACGTATAACGTATAACGTATAACGTATAACGTATATAACGTATAACGTATAACGTATAACGTATAACGTATAACATATAACGTATAACGTATAAACGTATAACGTATAACGTATAACGTATAACGTATAACGTATAACGTATAACGTATAAACGTATAACGTATAACGTATAACGTATTAAACGTATACCGTTACAGCGTATAACGAATAACATACAACGTATAACATACAACGTATAACGTACAACGTATAACGTACAACGTATGACGTACAACGTACAACGTGTAACGTATAACGTATAAACGTATAACGTACAGCGTATAACGTACAGCGTATAACGTACAGCGTATAACGTATAACGTATAACGTTGTAACGTATAACGTATAACGTACAGCGTATAACGTATAACGTAGAAGGTATAACGTACAGCGTATAACGTACAAAGTATAACGTATAACGTATATCGTGTAACGTATAACGTACAGCGTATAACGTACAGCGTATAACGTACAGCGTATAACGTATAACGTACAACGTGGAACGTATAACGTATAACGTACAGCGTATAACGTACAGCGTATAACGTATAACGTATAAGGTATAACGTACAGCGTATAACGTACAACGTATAACGTATAACGTACAACGTATAACGTATAACGTACAGCGTATAACGTATAACGTACAACGTATAATGTACAACGTATAACGTACAACGTACAACGTGTAACGTATAACGTATAACGTATAACTTATAACGTACAGCGTATAACGTATAACGTATAACGTATAACGTACAGCGTATAACGTATAACGTACAACGTATAATGTACAACGTATAACGTACAACGGTACAAACGTATAACGTATAACGTATAACGTAACGTATAACGTATAACGTATAACGTATAACGTATAACGTATAACGTATAACGTATAACGTATAACGTAACGTATAACGTATAACGTATAACGTATAACGTATAACGTATAACGTATAACGTATAACGTATAACGTATAACGTATAACGTATAACGTATAACGTATAACGTATAACGTATAACGTATAACGTATAACGTATAACGTATAACGTATAACGTATAACGTATAACGTATAACGTATAACGTATAACGTATAACGTATAACGTATAACGTATAACGTATAACGTATAACGTATAACGTATAACGTATAACGTATAACGTATAACGTATAACGTATAACGTATAACGTATAACGTATAACGTATAACGTATAACGTATAAACGTATAACGTATAACGTATAACGTATAACGTATAACGTATAACGTATAACGTATAACGTATAACGTATAACGTATAACGTATAACGTATAACGTATAACGTATAACGTATAACGTATAACGTATAACGTATAACGTATAACGTATAACGTATAACGTATAACGTATAACGTATAACGTATAACGTATAACGTATAACGTATAACGTATAACGTATAACGTATAACGTATAACGTATAACGTATAACGTATAACGTATAAACGTATAACGTATAACGTATAACGTATAAACGTATAACGTATAACGTATAACGTATAACGTATAACGTAAACGTATAACGTATAACGTATAACGTATAACGTATAACGTATAACGTATAACGTATAACGTATAACGTATAACGTATAACGTAATAACGTATAACGTATAACGTATAACGTATAACGTATAACGTATAACGTATAACGTATAACGTATAACGTATAACGTATAACGTATAACGTATAACGTAATAACGTATAACGTATAACGTATAACGTATAACGTATAACGTATAACGTATAAACGTATAACGTATAACGTATAACCGTATAACGTATAACGTATAACGTATAACGTATAACGTATAACGTATAACGTATAACGTATAACGTATAACGTATAACGTATAACGTATAACGTATAACGTATAACGTATAACGTATAACGTATAACGTATAACGTATAACGTATAACGTATAACGTATAACGTATAACGTATAACGTATAACGTATAACGTATAACGTATAACGTATAACGTATAACGTATAACGTATAACGTATAACGTATAACGTATAACGTTACTAACGTATAACGTATAACGTATAACGTATAACGTATAACGTATAACGTATAACGTATAACGTATAACGTATAACGTATAACGTATAACGTATAACGTATAACGTATAACGTATAACGTATAACGTATAACGTATAACGTATAACGTATAACGTATAACGTACTAAACGTATAACGTATAACGTATAACGTATAACGTATAACGTATAACGTATAACGTATAACGTATAACGTATAACGTATAACGTATATCGTGTAACGTATAACGTAACAGCGTATAACGTACAGCGTATAACGTACAGCGTATAACGTATAACGTATAACGTATAACGAATAACGTATAACGTATAACGTATAACGTATAACGTATAACGTATATCGTATAACGTATAACGTATAATGTATAACGTATAACGTATAACGTATAACGTATAACGTACAGCGTATAACGTATAACGTACAACGTATAACGTACAACGTACAGTGTGTAACGTATAACGTATAACGTATAACGTATAACGTACAGCGTATAACGTACAGCGTATAACGTACAGCGTATAACGTATAACGTATAACGTGTAACGTATAACGTATAACGTATAACGTACAACGTATAACGTATAACGTATAACGTATAACGTATAACGTATAACGTATAACGTATAACGTATAACGTATAACGTATAACGTATAACGTATAACGTATAACGTACAACGTACAGTGTGTAACGTATAACGTATAACGTATAACGTATAACGTATAACGTACAGCGTATAACGTACAGCGTATAACGTACAGCGTATAACGTATAACGTATAACGTATAACGTATAACGTATAACGTATAACGTATAACGTATAACGTATAACGTATAACGTATAACGTATAACGTATAACGTATAACGTATAACGTATAACGTATAACGTATAACGTATAACGTATAACGTATAACGTATAACGTATAACGTATAACGTATAACGTATAACGTATAACGTATAACGTATAACGTATAACGTATAACGTATAACGTATAACGTATAACGTATAACGTATAACGTATAACGTATAACGTATAACGTATAACGTATAACGTATAACGTATAACGTACAACGTACAACGTGTAACGTATAACGTATAACGTATAACGTATAACGTATAACGTATAACGTATAACGTATATCGTATAACGTATAACGTATAATGTATAACGTATAACGTATAACGTATAACGTATAACGTACAGCGTATAACGTATAACGTACAACGTATAACGTACAACGTACAGTGTGTAACGTATAACGTATAACGTATAACGTATAACGTACAGCGTATAACGTACAGCGTATAACGTACAGCGTATAACGTATAACGTATAACGTGTAACGTATAACGTATAACGTACAGCGTATAACGTACAGCGTATAACGTATAACGTATAACGTATAACGTATAACGTATAACGTACAACGTGTAACGTATAACGTATAACGTATAACGTATAACGTATAACGTATAACGTATAACGTATAACGTATAACGTATAACGTATAACGTATAACGTATAACGTATAACGTATAACGTATAACGTATAACGTATAACGTATAACGTATAACGTATAACGTATAACGTATAACGTATAACGTATAACGTATAACGTATAACGTATATCGTATAACGTATAACGTATAATGTATAACGTATAACGTATAACGTATAACGTATAACGTACAGCGTATAACGTATAACGTACAACGTATAACGTACAACGTACAGTGTGTAACGTATAACGTATAACGTATAACGTATAACGTACAGCGTATAACGTACAGCGTATAACGTACAGCGTATAACGTATAACGTATAACGTGTAACGTATAACGTATAACGTACAGCGTATAACGTACAGCGTATAACGTATAACGTATAACGTATAACGTATAACGTATAACGTACAACGTGTAACGTATAACGTATAACGTATAACTTATAACGTATAACGTATAACGTATAACGTATAACGTATAACGTATAACGTATAACGTATAAAGTATAACGTATAACGTATAACGTACAACGTATAACGTACAACGTACAACGTGTAACGTATACCGTATAACGTACAGCGTATAACGTACAGCGTATAACGTATAACGTATAACGTATAACGTACAACGTATAACGTATAACGTACAGCTTATAACGTATAACATACAACGTACAACGTACAACGTATAACGTACAACATATAACGTATAACGTATAACGTATAACGTATAACGTATAACGTATAACGTATAACGTATAACGTATAACGTATAACGTATAACGTATAACGTATAACGTATAACGTATAACGTATAACGTATAACGTATAACGTATAACGTATAACGTATAACGTATAACGTATAACGTATAACGTATAACGTATAACGTATAACGTATAACGTATAACGTATAACGTATAACGTATAACGTATAACGTATAACGTATAACGTATAACGTATAACGTATAACGTATAACGTATAACGTATAACGTATAACGTATAACGTATAACGTATAACGTATAACGTATAACGTATAACGTATAACGTATAACGTATAACGTATAACGTATAACGTATAACGTATAACGTATAACGTATAACGTATAACGTACAACGTACAACGTGTAACGTATAACGTATAACGTATATCGTATAACGTATAACGTATAACGTATAACGTATAACGTATAACGTATATCGTGTAACGTATAACGTACAGCGTATAACGTACAGCGTATAACGTACAGCGTATAACGTATAACGTATAACGTATAACGTATAACGTATAACGTATAACGTATAACGTATAACGTATAACGTACAACGTATAACGTATAACGTATAACGTATAACGTATAACGTATAACGTATAACGTATAACGTATAACGTATAACGTATAACGTATAACGTATAACGTATAACGTATAACGTACAACGTACAGTGTGTAACGTATAACGTATAACGTATAACGTATAACGTATAACGTACAGCGTATAACGTACAGCGTATAACGTACAGCGTATAACGTATAACGTATAACGTATAACGTATAACGTATAACGTATAACGTATAACGTATAACGTATAACGTATAACGTATAACGTATAACGTATAACGTATAACGTATAACGTATAACGTATAACGTATAACGTATAACGTATAACGTATAACGTATAACGTATAACGTATAACGTATAACGTATAACGTATAACGTATAACGTATAACGTATAACGTATAACGTATAACGTATAACGTATAACGTATAACGTATAACGTATAACGTATAACGTATAACGTATAACGTATAACGTATAACGTATAACGTATAACGTATAACGTATAACGTATAACGTATAACGTATAACGTATAACGTATAACGTATAACGTATAACGTATAACGTATAACGTATAACGTATAACGTATAACGTATAACGTATAACGTATAACGTATAACGTACAACGTACAACGTGTAACGTATAACGTATAACGTATATCGTATAACGTATAACGTATAACGTATAACGTATAACGTATAACGTATATCGTGTAACGTATAACGTACAGCGTATAACGTACAGCGTATAACGTACAGCGTATAACGTATAACGTATAACGTATAACGTATAACGTATAACGTATAACGTATAACGTATAACGTATAACGTACAACGTATAACGTATAACGTATAACGTATAACGTATAACGTATAACGTATAACGTATAACGTATAACGTATAACGTATAACGTATAACGTATAACGTATAACGTACAACGTACAGTGTGTAACGTATAACGTATAACGTATAACGTATAACGTATAACGTACAGCGTATAA
The DNA here is from genome assembly GCA_916610235.2 of Lasioglossum morio. Taxonomy (NCBI): domain Eukaryota; kingdom Metazoa; phylum Arthropoda; class Insecta; order Hymenoptera; family Halictidae; genus Lasioglossum; species Lasioglossum morio. Next base: position 514,251 of record CAKAJA020000392.1, read on the forward strand.
CGTACAGCGTATAACGTACAGCGTATAACGTCGTATAACGTATAACGTATAACGTATAACATATAACATATAACGTATAACGTATAACGTATAACGTATAACGTATAACGTATAACGTATAACGTATAACGTATAACGTATAACGTATAACGTATAACGTATAACGTATAACGTATAACGTATAACGTATAACGTATAACGTATAACGTATAACGTATAACGTATAACGTATAACGTATAACGTATAACGTATAACGTATAACGTATAACGTATAACGTATAACGTATAACGTATAACGTATAACGTATAACGTATAACGTATAACGTATAACGTATAACGTATAACGTATAACGTATAACGTATAACGTATAACGTATAACGTATAACGTATAACGTATAACGTATAACGTATAACGTATAACGTATAACGTATAACGTATAACGTATAACGTATAACGTATAACGTATAACGTATAACGTATAACGTATAACGTATAACGTATAACGTATAACGTATAACGTATAACGTATAACGTATAACGTATAACGTATAACGTATAACGTATAACGTATAACGTATAACGTATAACGTATAACGTATAACGTATAACGTATAACGTATAACGTATAACGTATAACGTATAACGTATAACGTATAACGTATAACGTATAACGTATAACGTATAACGTATAACGTATAACGTATAACGTATAACGTATAACGTATAACGTATAACGTATAACGTATAACGTATAACGTATAACGTATAACGTATAACGTATAACGTATAACGTATAACGTATAACGTATAACGTATAACGTATAACGTATAACGTATAACGTATAACGTATAACGTATAACGTATAACGTATAACGTATAACGTATAACGTATAACGTATAACGTATAACGTATAACGTATAACGTATAACGTATAACGTATAACGTATAACGTATAACGTATAACGTATAACGTATAACGTATAACGTATAACGTATAACGTATAACGTATAACGTATAACGTATAACGTATAACGTATAACGTATAACGTATAACGTATAACGTATAACGTATAACGTATAACGTATAACGTATAACGTATAACGTATAACGTATAACGTATAACGTATAACGTATAACGTATAACGTATAACGTATATCGTGTAACGTATAACGTACAGCGTATAACGTACAGCGTATAACGTACAGCGTATAACGTATAACGTATAACGTATAACGAATAACGTATAACGTATAACGTATGACGTATAACGTATAACGTATATCGTATAACGTATAACGTATAATGTATAACGTATAACGTATAACGTATAACGTATAACGTACAGCGTATAACGTATAACGTACAACGTATAACGTACAACGTACAGTGTGTAACGTATAACGTATAACGTATAACGTATAACGTACAGCGTATAACGTACAGCGTATAACGTACAGCGTATAACGTATAACGTATAACGTGTAACGTATAACGTATAACGTACAGCGTATAACGTACAGCGTATAACGTATAACGTATAACGTATAACGTATAACGTATAACGTACAACGTGTAACGTATAACGTATAACGTATAACTTATAACGTATAACGTATAACGTATAACGTATAACGTATAACGTATAAAGTATAACGTATAACGTATAACGTACAACGTATAACGTACAACGTACAACGTGTAACGTATACCGTATAACGTACAGCGTATAACGTACAGCGTATAACGTATAACGTATAACGTATAACGTACAACGTATAACGTATAACGTACAGCTTATAACGTATAACATACAACGTATAACGTACAACGTATAACGTACAACGTATAACGTATAACGTATAACGTATAACGTATAACGTATAACGTATAACGTATAACGTATAACGTATAACGTATAACGTATAACGTATAACGTATAACGTATAACGTATAACGTATAACGTATAACGTATAACGTATAACGTATAACGTATAACGTATAACGTATAACGTATATCGTGTAACGTATAACGTACAGCGTATAACGTACAGCGTATAACGTACAGCGTATAACGTATAACGTATAACGTATAACGTATAACGTATAACATATAACGTATAACGTATAACGTATATCGTATAACGTATAACGTATAATGTATAACGTATAACGTATAACGTATAACGTATAACGTATAACGTATAACGTACAGCGTATAACGTATAACGTACAACGTATAACGTACAACGTACAGTGTGTAACGTATAACGTATAACGTATAACGTATAACGTATAACGTACAGCGTATAACGTACAGCGTATAACGTACAGCGTATAACGTATAACGTATAACGTATAACGTATAACGTATAACGTATAACGTATAACGTACAACGTATAACGTACAATGTACAACGTGTAACGTATACCGTATAACGTACAGCGTATAACGTACAGCGTATAACGTATAACGTATAACGTATAACGTACAACGTATAACGTATAACGTACAGCTTATAACGTATAACATACAACGTATAACGTACAACGTATAACGTACAACGTATAACGTACAACGTATAACGTACAACGTACAACGTGTAACGTATAACGTATAACGTATAACTTATAACGTACAGCGTATAACGTATAAGGTATAACGTACAACGTACAACGTGTAACGTATAACGTATAACGTATAACGTGTAACGTATAACGTATAACGTACAGCGTATAACGTACAGCGTATAACGTATAAGGTATAACGTACAGCGTATAACGTACAACGTATAACGTACAACGTATAACGTATAACGTACAACGTATAACGTATAACGTATAACGAATAACGTATAACGTATAACGTATAACGTATAACGTATAACGTACATCGTACAACGTGTAACGTATAACATATAACGTACAACATATAACGTACAACGTATAACGTATAATGTACAACGTATAACGTACAACGTGTAACGTATAACATATAACGTACAACATATAACGTACAACGTATAACGTATAATGTACAACGTATAACGTACAACGTACAACGTGTAACGTATAACGTATAACGTATAACGTACAGCGTATAACGTACAGCGTATATCGTACAGCGTATAACGTACAACGTATAACGTATAACGTATAACGTATAACGTATAACGTACAGCGTATAACGTATAACATACAACGTATAACGTACAACGTATAACGTATAACGTACAACGTATAACGTATAACGTATAACGTATAACGTATAACGTATAACGTATAACGTATAACGTATAACGTTTAACGTATAACGTATAACGTATAACGTATAACGTATATCGTATAACGTATAACGTATAATGTATAACGTATAACGTATAACGTATAACGTATAACGTACAGCGTATAACGTATAACGTACAACGTATAACGTACAACGTACAACGTGTAACGTATAACGTATAACGTATAACGTACAGCGTATAACGTACAGCGTATAACGTATAAGGTATAACGTACAGCGTATAACGTACAGCGTATAACGTATAACGTACAACGTATAACGTACAACGTACAACGTGTAACGTATAACGTATAACGTATAACGTGTAACGTATAACGTATAACGTATAACGTATATCGTATATCGTGTAACGTATAACGTACAGCGTATAACGTACAGCGTATAACGTATAACGTACAACGTATAACGTACAACGTACAACGTGTAACGTATAACGTATAACGTATAACGTGTAACGTATAACGTATAACGTACAGCGTATAACGTACAGCGTATAACGTATAAGGTATAACGTACAGCGTATAACGTACAACGTATAACGTATAACGTATAACGTATAACGTACAGCGTATAACGTACAGCGTATAACGTATAACGTATAACGTATAACGTATAACGTATAACGTATAACGTATAACGTATAACGTATAACGTATAACGTATAACGTATAACGTATAACGTACAACGTACAACGTGTAACGTATAACGTATAACGTATATCGTATAACGTATAACGTATAACGTATAACGTATAACGTATATCGTGTAACGTATAACGTACAGCGTATAACGTACAGCGTATAACGTACAGCGTATAACGTATAACGTATAACGTATAACGTATAACGTATAACATATAACGTATAACGTATAACGTATATCGTATAACGTATAACGTATAATGTATAACGTATAACGTATAACGTATAACGTATAACGTATAACGTATAACGTACAGCGTATAACGTATAACGTACAACGTATAACGTACAACGTACAGTGTGTAACGTATAACGTATAACGTATAACGTATAACGTATAACGTACAGCGTATAACGTACAGCGTATAACGTACAGCGTATAACGTATAACGTATAACGTATAACGTATAACGTATAACGTATAACGTATAACGTACAACGTATAACGTACAATGTACAACGTGTAACGTATACCGTATAACGTACAGCGTATAACGTACAGCGTATAACGTATAACGTATAACGTATAACGTACAACGTATAACGTATAACGTACAGCTTATAACGTATAACATACAACGTATAACGTACAACGTATAACGTACAACGTATAACGTACAACGTATAACGTACAACGTACAACGTGTAACGTATAACGTATAACGTATAACTTATAACGTACAGCGTATAACGTATAAGGTATAACGTACAACGTACAACGTGTAACGTATAACGTATAACGTATAACGTGTAACGTATAACGTATAACGTACAGCGTATAACGTACAGCGTATAACGTATAAGGTATAACGTACAGCGTATAACGTACAACGTATAACGTACAACGTATAACGTATAACGTACAACGTATAACGTATAACGTATAACGAATAACGTATAACGTATAACGTATAACGTATAACGTATAACGTATAACGTATAACGTACATCGTACAACGTGTAACGTATAACATATAACGTACAACATATAACGTACAACGTATAACGTATAATGTACAACGTATAACGTACAACGTGTAACGTATAACATATAACGTACAACATATAACGTACAACGTATAACGTATAATGTACAACGTATAACGTACAACGTACAACGTGTAACGTATAACGTATAACGTATAACGTACAGCGTATAACGTACAGCGTATATCGTACAGCGTATAACGTACAACGTATAACGTATAACGTATAACGTATAACGTATAACGTACAGCGTATAACGTATAACATACAACGTATAACGTACAACGTATAACGTATAACGTACAACGTATAACGTATAACGTATAACGTATAACGTATAACGTATAACGTATAACGTATAACGTATAACGTTTAACGTATAACGTATAACGTATAACGTATAACGTATATCGTATAACGTATAACGTATAATGTATAACGTATAACGTATAACGTATAACGTATAACGTACAGCGTATAACGTATAACGTACAACGTATAACGTACATCGTACAACGTGTAACGTATAACGTATAACGTATAACGTATAACGTACAGCGTATAACGTACAGCGTATAACGTACAGCGTATAACGTATAACGTATAACGTGTAACGTATAACGTATAACGTACAGCGTATAACGTATAACGTATAACGTATAACGTATAACGTACAACGTGTAACGTATAACGTATAACGTATAACGTATATCGTATATCGTGTAACGTATAACGTACAGCGTATAACGTACAGCGTATAACGTATAACGTACAACGTATAACGTACAACGTACAACGTGTAACGTATAACGTATAACGTATAACGTGTAACGTATAACGTATAACGTACAGCGTATAACGTACAGCGTATAACGTATAAGGTATAACGTACAGCGTATAACGTACAACGTATAACGTATAACGTATAACGTATAACGTACAGCGTATAACGTACAGCGTATAACGTATAACGTATAACATATAACGTATAACGAATATCGTATAACGTATAACGTATAACGTATAACGTATAACGTATAACGTACAACGTATAACGTATACCGTATACCGTATAACGTATAACGTATAACGTATAACGTATAACGTATAACGTATAACGTATAACGTATAACGTATAACGTACAGCGTATAACGTATAACGTATAACGTATAACGTATAACGTATAACGTATAACGTATAACGTATAACGTATATCATGTAACGTATAACGTACAGCGTATAACGTACAGCGTATAACGTACAGCGTATAACGTATAACGTATAACGTATAACGTATAACGTATAACGTATAACGTATAACGTATAACGTATAACGTATAACGTATATCGTATAACGTACAGCGTATAACGTACAGCGTATAACGTACAGCGTATAACGTATAACGTATAACGTGTAACGTATAACGTATAACGTACAGCGTATAACGTACAGCGTATAACGTATAACGTATAACGTATAACGTATAACGTATAACGTACAACGTGTAACGTATAACGTATAACGTATAACTTATAACGTATAACGTATAACGTATAACGTATAACGTATAACGTATAACGTATAACGTATAACGTATAACGTATAACGTACAACGTATAACGTACAACGTACAACGTGTAACGTATAACGTATAACGTATAACGTATAACGTATAACGTATAACGTATAACGTACATCGTACAACGTGTAACGTATAACATATAACGTACAACATATAACGTACAACGTATAACGTATAATGTACAACGTATAACGTACAACGTGTAACGTATAACATATAACGTACAACATATAACGTACAACGTATAACGTATAATGTACAACGTATAACGTACAACGTACAACGTGTAACGTATAACGTATAACGTATAACGTATAACGTACAGCGTATAACGTACAGCGTATAACGTATAACGTATAACGTACAGCGTATAACGTATAACGTACAACGTATAACGTACAACGTACAACGTGTAACGTATAACGTATAACGTATAACGTATAACGTACAGCGTATAACGTACAGCGTATAACGTACAGCGTATAACGTATAACGTATAACGTGTAACGTATAACGTATAACGTACAGCGTATAACGTACAGCGTATAACGTATAACGTATAACGTATAACGTATAACGTACAACGTGTAACGTATAACGTATAATGTATAACGTATATCGTATATCGTGTAACGTATAACGTACAGCGTATAACGTACAGCGTATAACGTGTAACGTATAACGTATAACGTACAGCGTATAACGTACAGCGTATAACGTATAAGGTATAACGTACAGCGTATAACGTACAACGTATAACGTACAACGTATAACGTATAACGTACAACGTATAACGTATAACGTATAACGAATAACGTATAACGTATAACGTATAACGTATAACGTATAACGTATAACGTATAACGTACATCGTACAACGTGTAACGTATAACATATAACGTACAACATATAACGTACAACGTATAACGTATAATGTACAACGTATAACGTACAACGTGTAACGTATAACATATAACGTACAACATATAACGTACAACGTATAACGTATAATGTACAACGTATAACGTACAACGTACAACGTGTAACGTATAACGTATAACGTATAACGTACAGCGTATAACGTACAGCGTATATCGTACAGCGTATAACGTACAACGTATAACGTATAACGTATAACGTATAACGTATAACGTACAGCGTATAACGTATAACATACAACGTATAACGTACAACGTATAACGTATAACGTACAACGTATAACGTATAACGTATAACGTATAACGTATAACGTATAACGTATAACGTATAACGTATAACGTTTAACGTATAACGTATAACGTATAACGTATAACGTATATCGTATAACGTATAACGTATAATGTATAACGTATAACGTATAACGTATAACGTATAACGTACAGCGTATAACGTATAACGTACAACGTATAACGTACATCGTACAACGTGTAACGTATAACGTATAACGTATAACGTATAACGTACAGCGTATAACGTACAGCGTATAACGTACAGCGTATAACGTATAACGTATAACGTATAACGTATAACGTATAACGTACAGCGTATAACGTATAACGTATAACGTATAACGTATAACGTACAACGTGTAACGTATAACGTATAACGTATAACGTATATCGTATATCGTGTAACGTATAACGTACAGCGTATAACGTACAGCGTATAACGTATAACGTACAACGTATAACGTACAACGTACAACGTGTAACGTATAACGTATAACGTATAACGTGTAACGTATAACGTATAACGTACAGCGTATAACGTACAGCGTATAACGTATAAGGTATAACGTACAGCGTATAACGTACAACGTATAACGTATAACGTATAACGTATAACGTACAGCGTATAACGTACAGCGTATAACGTATAACGTATAACATATAACGTATAACGAATATCGTATAACGTATAACGTATAACGTATAACGTATAACGTATAACGTACAACGTATAACGTATACCGTATACCGTATAACGTATAACGTATAACGTATAACGTAATAAGTATAACGTATAATGTATAACGTATAACATGTAACGTATAACGTACAGCGTATAACGTATAACGTATAACGTATAACGTATAACGTATAACGTATAACGTATAACGTATAACGTATATCATGTAACGTATAACGTACAGCGTATAACGTACAGCGTATAACGTACAGCGTATAACGTATAACGTATAACGTATAACGTATAACGTATAACGTATAACGTATAACGTATAACGTATAACGTATAACGTATATCGTATAACGTACAGCGTATAACGTACAGCGTATAACGTACAGCGTATAACGTATAACGTATAACGTGTAACGTATAACGTATAACGTACAGCGTATAACGTACAGCGTATAACGTATAACGTATAACGTATAACGTATAACGTATAACGTACAACGTGTAACGTATAACGTATAACGTATAACTTATAACGTATAACGTATAACGTATAACGTATAACGTATAACGTATAACGTATAACGTATAACGTATAACGTATAACGTACAACGTATAACGTACAACGTACAACGTGTAACGTATAACGTATAACGTATAACGTATAACGTATAACGTATAACGTATAACGTACATCGTACAACGTGTAACGTATAACATATAACGTACAACATATAACGTACAACGTATAACGTATAATGTACAACGTATAACGTACAACGTGTAACGTATAACATATAACGTACAACATATAACGTACAACGTATAACGTATAATGTACAACGTATAACGTACAACGTACAACGTGTAACGTATAACGTATAACGTATAACGTATAACGTACAGCGTATAACGTACAGCGTATAACGTATAACGTATAACGTACAGCGTATAACGTATAACGTACAACGTATAACGTACAACGTACAACGTGTAACGTATAACGTATAACGTATAACGTATAACGTACAGCGTATAACGTACAGCGTATAACGTACAGCGTATAACGTATAACGTATAACGTGTAACGTATAACGTATAACGTACAGCGTATAACGTACAGCGTATAACGTATAACGTATAACGTATAACGTATAACGTACAACGTGTAACGTATAACGTATAATGTATAACGTATATCGTATATCGTGTAACGTATAACGTACAGCGTATAACGTACAGCGTATAACGTATAACGTACAACGTATAACGTACAACGTATAACGTGTAACGTATAACGTATAACGTATAACATATAACGTATAACGAATATCGTATAACGTATAACGTATAACGTATAACGTATAACGTACAACGTATAACGTATACCGTATACCGTATAACGTATAACGTATAACGTATAACGTATAACGTATAACGTATAACGTATAACGTATAACGTATAACGTATAACGTATAACGTATAACGTATAACGTATAACGTATAACGTATAACGTATAACGTATAACGTATAACGTATAACGTATAACGTATAACGTATAACATACAACGTATAACGTATAACGTACAGCGTATAACGTATAACATACAACGTATAACGTACAACGTATAACGTATAACGTACAACGTATAACGTATAACGTATAACGTATAACGTATAACGTATAACGTATAACGTATAACGTACATCGTACAACGTGTAACGTATAACATATAACGTACAACATATAACGTACAACGTATAACGTATAAGTATAACGTATAACGTATAACGTACAGCGTATAACGTATAACATACAACGTATAACGTATAACGTACAGCGTATAACGTATAACATACAACGTATAACGTACAACGTATAACGTATAACGTACAACGTATAACGTATAACGTATAACGTATAACGTATAACGTATAACGTATAACGTATAACGTATATCGTATAACGTATAACGTATAATGTATAACGTATAACGTATAACGTATAACGTATAACGTACAGCGTACAGCGTATAACGTACAGCGTATAACGTACAGCGTATAACGTACAGCGTATAACGTATAACGTATAACGTGTAACGTATAACGTATAACGTACAGCGTATAACGTACAGCGTATAACGTATAACGTATAAGGTATAACGTATAACGTATAACGTATAACGTATAACGTATAACGTATAACGTATAACGTATAACATATAACGTATAACGAATATCGTATAACGTATAACGTATAACGTATAACGTATAACGTACAACGTATAACGTATACCGTATACCGTATAACGTATAACGTATAACGTATAACGTATAACGTATAACGTATAACGTATAACGTATAACGTATAACGTATAACGTATAACGTATAACGTATAACGTATAACGTATAACGTACAACGTGTAACGTATAACATATAACGTACAACATATAACGTACAACGTATAACGTATAACGTATAACATATAACGTACAGCGTATAACGTATAACATACAACGTATAACGTACAACGTATAACGTATAACGTATAACGTACATCGTATAACGTGTAACGTATAACATATAACGTACAACATATAACGTACAACGTATAACGTATAACGTATAACGTACAGCGTATAACGTATAACATACAACGTATAACGTACAACGTATAACATATAACGTACAACGTATAACGTATAACGTATAACGTATAACGTATAACGTATAACGTATAACGTATAACGTATAACGTATAATGTATAACGTATAACGTATATCGTATAACGTATAACGTATAACGTATAACGTATAACGTATAACGTATAACGTATAACGTATAACGTATAACGTATAACGTATAACGTACAGCGTATAACGTATAACGTACAACGTAGAACGTACAACGTACAACGTGCAACGTATAACGTATAACGTATAACGTACAGCGTATAACGTACAGCGTATAACGTACAGCGTATAACGTATAACGTATAACGTGTAACGTATAACGTATAACGTATAACGTATAACGTATAACGTATAACGTATAACGTATAACGTATAACGTATAACGTATAACGTATAACGTATAACGTATAACGTATAACGTATAACGTATAACGTATAACGTATAACGTATAACGTATAACGTATAACGTATAACGTATAACGTATAACGTATAACGTATAACGTATAACGTATAACGTATAACGTATAACGTATAACGTATAACGTATAACGTATAACGTATAACGTATAACGTATAACGTATAACGTATAACGTATAACGTATAACGTATAACGTATAACGTATAACGTATAACGTATAACGTATAACGTATAACGTATAACGTATAACGTATAACGTATAACGTATAACGTATAACGTATAACGTATAACGTATAACGTATAACGTATAACGTATAACGTATAACGTATAACGTATAACGTATAACGTATAACGTATAACGTATAACGTATAACGTATAACGTATAACGTATAACGTATAACGTATAACGTATAACGTATAACGTATAACGTATAACGTATAACGTATAACGTATAACGTATAACGTATAACGTATAACGTATAACGTATAACGTATAACGTATAACGTATAACGTATAACGTATAACGTATAACGTATAACGTATAACGTATAACGTATAACGTATAACGTATAACGTATAACGTATAACGTATAACGTATAACGTATAACGTATAACGTATAACGTATAACGTATAACGTATAACGTATAACGTATAACGTATAACGTATAACGTATAACGTATAACGTATAACGTATAACGTATAACGTATAACGTATAACGTATAACGTATAACGTATAACGTATAACGTATAACGTATAACGTATAACGTATAACGTATAACGTATAACGTATAACGTATAACGTATAACGTATAACGTATAACGTATAACGTATAACGTATAACGTACAACGTATAACGTACAACGTACAAATTACAACGTACAACGTACAACGTACAACGTACAAATTACAACGTACAAATTACAACGTACAACGTACAACGTACAACGTACAACGTACAACGTACAACGTACAACGTACAACGTACAACGTATAACGTATAACGTATAACGTATAACGTATAACGTATAACGTATAACGTATAACGTATAACGTATAACGTATAACGTATAACGTATAACGTATAACGTATAACGTATAACGTATAACGTATAACGTATAACGTATAACGTATAACGTATAACGTATAACGTATAACGTATAACGTATAACGTATAACGTATAACGTATAACGTATAACGTATAACGTATAACGTATAACGTATAACGTATAACGTATAACGTATAACGTATAACGTATAACGTATAACGTATAACGTATAACGTATAACGTATAACGTATAACGTATAACGTATAACGTATAACGTATAACGTATAACGTATAACGTATAACGTATAACGTATAACGTATAACGTATAACGTATAACGTATAACGTATAACGTATAACGTATAACGTATAACGTATAACGTATAACGTATAACGTATAACGTATAACGTATAACGTATAACGTATAACGTATAACGTATAACGTATAACGTATAACGTATAACGTACAGCGTATAACGTACAGCGTATAACGTACAGCGTATAACGTACAGCGTATAACGTACAGCGTATAACGTATAACGTATAACGTGTAACGTATAACGTATAACGTACAGCGTATAACGTACAGCGTATAACGTATAACGTATAAGGTATAACGTATAACGTATAACGTATAACGTATAACGTATAACGTATAACGTATAACGTATAACGTATAACGTATAACGTATAACGTATAACGTACAACGTACAACGTACAACGTACAACGTACAAATTACAACGTACAACGTACAACGTACAACGTACAACGTACAACGTACAACGTACAACGTACAACGTACAACGTACAACGTATAACGTATAACGTATAACGTATAACGTATAACGTATAACGTATAACGTATAACGTATAACGTATAACGTATAACGTATAACGTATAACGTATAACGTATAACGTATAACGTATAACGTATAACGTATAACGTATAACGTATAACGTATAACGTATAACGTATAACGTATAACGTATAACGTATAACGTATAACGTATAACGTATAACGTATAACGTATAACGTATAACGTATAACGTATAACGTATAACGTATAACGTATAACGTATAACGTATAACGTATAACGTATAACGTATAACGTATAACGTATAACGTATAACGTATAACGTATAACGTATAACGTATAACGTATAACGTATAACGTATAACGTATAACGTATAACGTATAACGTATAACGTATAACGTATAACGTATAACGTATAACGTATAACGTATAACGTATAACGTATAACGTATAACGTATAACGTATAACGTATAACGTATAACGTATAACGTATAACGTATAACGTATAACGTATAACGTATAACGTATAACGTATAACGTATAACGTATAACGTATAACGTATAACGTATAACGTACAGCGTATAACGTACAGCGTATAACGTACAGCGTATAACGTACAGCGTATAACGTACAGCGTATAACGTACAGCGTATAACGTACAGCGTATAACGTATAACGTATAACGTGTAACGTATAACGTATAACGTACAGCGTATAACGTACAGCGTATAACGTATAACGTATAAGGTATAACGTACAGCGTATAACGTACAACGTATAACGTATAACGTATATCGTGTAACGTATAATGTACAGCGTATAACGTACAGCGTATAACGTACAGCGTATGACGTACAGCGTATAACGTATAACGAATAACGTATAACGTATAACGTATAACGTATAACGTATAACGTATAACGTATAACGTATAACGTATAACGTATAACGTATAACGTATAACGTATAACGTATAACGTATAACGTATAACGTATAACGTATAACGTATAACGTATAACGTGTAACGTATAACGTATAACGTATAACGTATAACGTATAACGTATAACGTATAACGTATAACGTATAACGTATAACGTATAACGTATAACGTATAACGTATAACGTATAACGTATAACGTATAACGTATAACGTATAACGTATAACGTATAACGTATAACGTACAGTGTATAACGTACAGCGAATAACGTATAAGGTATAACGTACAGCGTATAACGTACAGCGTATAACGTACAGCGTATAACGTACAGCGTATAACGTATAACGTATAACGTATAACGTATAACGTATAACGTATAACGTATAACGTATAACGTATAACGTATAACGTATAACGTATAACGTATAACGTATAACGTATAACGTATAACGTATAACGTATAACGTATAACGTATAACGTATAACGTATAACGTACAACGTATAACGTACAACGTACAACGTATAACGTACAACGTATAACGTATAACGTATAACGTATAACGTATAACGTATAACGTATAACGTATAACGTATAACGTATAACGTATAACGTATAACGTATAACGTATAACGTATAACGTATAACGTATAACGTATAACGTACAACGTATAACGAACAACGCATAACGTACAACGTATAACGTACAACGTATAACGTACAATGTACAACGTATAACGTACAACGTATAACGTACAACGTACAACGTGTAACGTATAACGTACAGCGTGTAACGTATAACGTACAACGTACAACGTGTAACGTATAACGTATAACGTATAACGTACAGCGTATAACGTTTAACGTATAACGTATAACGTATAACGTATAACGTATAACGTATAACGTATAACGTATAACGTATAACGTATAACGTATAACGTATAACGTATAACGTATAACGTATAACGTATAACGTATAACGTACAGCGTATAACGTATAACATACAACGTATAACGTACAACGTACAACGTGTAAAGTACAACGTATAACGTATAACGTACAGCGTATAATGTACAGCGTATAACGTACAGCGTATAACGTATAACGTGTAACGTATAACGTATAACGTACAGCGTATAACGTACAGCGAATAACGTATTACGTATAACGTATAACGTATAACGTACAACGTATAACGTACAACGTATAACGTACAACGTATAACGTACAACGTATAACGTACAACGTACAACGTGTAACGTATAACGTATAACGTATATCGTATAACGTATAACGTATAACGTATAACGTATAACGTATAACGTACAACGTGTAACGTATAACGTATAACGTACAGCGTATAACGTATAACGTATAACGTACAACGTATAACGTACAGCGTATAACGTACAGCGTATAACGTATAACATACAACGTATAACGTACAACGTACAACGTGTAACGTACAACGTATAACGTATAACGTACAGCGTATAATGTACAGCGTATAACGTACAGCGTATAACGTATAACGTATAACGTATAACGTATAACGTATAACGTGTAACGTATAACGTATAATGTACAGTGTATAACGTACAGCGAATAACGTATAAGGTATAACGTACAGCGTATAACGTACAGCGTATAACGTACAGCGTATAACGTATAACGTATAACGTATAACGTATAACGTATAACGTATAACGTATAACGTATAACGTATAACGTATAACGTATAACGTTTAACGTATAACGTATAACGTATAACGTATAACGTATAACGTATAACGTATAACGTATAACGTATAACGTATAACGTATAACGTATAACGTACAACGTACAACGTACAACGTATAACGTACAACGTATAACGTATAACGTATAACGTATAACGTATAACGTATAACGTATAACGTATAACGTATAACGTATAACGTATAACGTATAACGTATAACGTATAACGTATAACGTATAACGTATAACGTATAACGTATAACGTATAACGTATAACGTATAACGTATAACGTATAACGTATAACGTATAACGTATAACGTATAACGTATAACGTATAACGTATAACGTATAACGTACAACGTACAACGTATAACGTACAACGTATAACGTATAACGTATAACGTATAACGTATAACGTAAAACGTATAACGTATAACGTATAACGTATAACGTATAACGTATAACGTATAACGTATAACGTACAACGTATAACGAACAACGCATAACGTACAACGTATAACGTACAACGTATAACGTACAATGTACAACGTATAACGTACAACGTATAACGTACAACGTACAACGTGTAACGTATAACGTACAGCGTGTAACGTATAACGTACAACGTACAACGTGTAACGTATAACGTATAACGTATAACGTACAGCGTATAACGTTTAACGTATAACGTATAACGTATAACGTATAACGTATAACGTATAACGTATAACGTATAACGTATAACGTATAACGTATAACGTATAACGTATAACGTATAACGTATAACGTATAACGTATAACATATAACGTATAACGTATAACGTACAGCGTATAACGTATAACATACAACGTATAACGTACAACGTACAACGTGTAAAGTACAACGTATAACGTATAACGTACAGCGTATAATGTACAGCGTATAACGTACAGCGTATAACGTATAACGTGTAACGTATAACGTATAACGTACAGCGTATAACGTACAGCGAATAACGTATTACGTATAACGTATAACTTATAACGTACAACGTATAACGTACAACGTATAACGTACAACGTATAACGTACAACGTATAACGTACAACGTACAACGTGTAACGTATAACGTATAACGTATAACGTATAACGTATAACGTATAACGTACAACGTGTAACGTATAACGTATAACGTACAGCGTATAACGTATAACGTATAACGTACAACGTATAACGTACAGCGTATAACGTACAGCGTATAACGTATAACATACAACGTATAACGTACAACGTACAACGTGTAACGTACAACGTATAACGTATAACGTACAGCGTATAATGTACAGCGTATAACGTACAGCGTATAACGTATAACGTATAACGTATAACGTGTAACGTATAACGTATAACGTACAGTGTATAACGTACAGCGAATAACGTATAAGGTATAACGTACAGCGTATAACGTACAGCGTATAACGTACAGCGTATAACGTACAGCGTATAACGTATAACGTATAACGTATAACGTATAACGTATAACGTATAACGTATAACGTATAACGTATAACGTATAACGTATAACGTATAATGTATAACGTATAACGTATAACGTATAACGTATAACGTATAACGTATAACGTATAACGTATAACGTATAACGTATAACGTATAACGTACAACGTATAACGTACAACGTACAACGTATAACGTACAACGTATAACGTATAACGTATAACGTATAACGTATAACGTATAACGTATAACGTACAACGTATAACGTATAACGTATAACGTATAACGTATAACGTATAACGTATAACGTATAACGTATAACGTATAACGTATAACGTATAACGTATAACTTATAACGTACAGCGTATAACGTACAGCGTATAACGTATAACGTATAACGTATAATGTACAACGTATAACGTACAGCGTATAACGTACAGCGTATAACGTACAGCGTATAACGTACAGCGTATAACGTATAACGTATAACGTATAACGTATATCGTACAACGTATAATGTACAACGTATAACGTACAACGTATAACGTATAACGTACAACGTATAACATACAACGTATAACGTATAACGTGCAACGTACAACGTGTAACGTATAACGTATAACGTATAACGTACAGCGTATAACGTATAACGTATAACGTACAGCCCATAACGTATAACGTATAACGTATAACGTATATCGTATAACGTACATCGTACAACGTGTAACGTATAACATATAACGTACAACGTATAACGTACAACGTATATCGTACAACGTATAACGTACAACGTATAACGTACAACGTACAACGTATAACGTACAACGTATAACGTACAACGTACAACGTGTAACGTACAACGTACAACGTGTAACGTATAACGTATAACGTATAACGTACAGCGTATAACGTATAACGTATATCGTATAACGTACATCGTACAACGTGTAACGTATAACATATAACGTACAACGTATAACGTACAACGTATATCGTACAACGTATAACGTACAACGTATAACGTACAACGTACAACGTATAACGTACAACGTATAACGTACAACGTACAACGTGTAACGTACAACTTACAACGTGTAACGTATAACGTATAACGTATAACGTACAGCGTATAACGTATAACGTATAATGTATATCGTATAACGTACATCGTACAACGTGTAACGTACAACGTATAACGTACAACGTATAACGTACAACGTATATCGTACAACGTATAACGTACAACGTATAACGTACAACGTACAACGTATAACGTACAACGTATAATGTACAACGTATAACGTACAACGTATAACGTATAACGTATAACGTACAACGTATAACGTATACCGTATAACGTACAGCGTATAACGTGTAACGTATAACGTATAACGTATAACGTATAACGTATAACGTATAACGTATAACGTATAACGTATAACGTATAACGTATAACGTATAACGTATAACGTATAACGTATAACGTATAACGTATAACGTATAACGTATAACGTATAACGTATAACGTATAACGTATAACGTATAACGTATAACGTATAACGTATAACGTATAACGTATAACGTACAACGTATAACGTACAACGTATAACGTATAACGTATAACGTATAACGTATAACGTAAAACGTATAACGTATAACGTATAACGTATAACGTATAACGTATAACGTATAACGTATAACGTATAACGTACAACGTATAACGAACAACGCATAACGTACAACGTATAACGTACAACGTATAACGTACAATGTACAACGTATAACGTACAACGTATAACGTACAACGTACAACGTGTAACGTATAACGTACAGCGTGTAACGTATAACGTACAACGTACAACGTGTAACGTATAACGTATAACGTACAGCGTATAACGTTTAACGTATAACGTATAACGTATAACGTATAACGTATAACGTATAACGTATAACGTATAACGTATAACGTATAACGTATAACGTATAACGTATAACGTATAACGTATAACGTATAACGTATAACATATAACGTATAACGTATAACGTACAGCGTATAACGTATAACATACAACGTATAACGTACAACGTACAACGTGTAAAGTACAACGTATAACGTATAACGTACAGCGTATAATGTACAGCGTATAACGTACAGCGTATAACGTATAACGTGTAACGTATAACGTATAACGTACAGCGTATAACGTACAGCGAATAACGTATTACGTATAACGTATAACGTATAACGTACAACGTATAACGTACAACGTATAACGTACAACGTATAACGTACAACGTATAACGTACAACGTACAACGTGTAACGTATAACGTATAACGTATATCGTATAACGTATAACGTATAACGTATAACGTATAACGTATAACGTACAACGTGTAACGTATAACGTATAACGTACAGCGTATAACGTATAACGTATAACGTACAACGTATAACGTACAGCGTATAACGTACAGCGTATAACGTATAACATACAACGTATAACGTACAACGTACAACGTGTAACGTACAACGTATAACGTATAACGTACAGCGTATAATGTACAGCGTATAACGTACAGCGTATAACGTATAACGTATAACGTATAACGTGTAACGTATAACGTATAACGTACAGTGTATAACGTACAGCGAATAACGTATAAGGTATAACGTACAGCGTATAACGTACAGCGTATAACGTATAACGTACAGCGTATAACGTACAGCGTATAACGTATAACGTATAACGTATAACGTATAACGTATAACGTATAACGTATAACGTATAACGTATAACGTATAACGTATAACGTATAACGTATAACGTATAACGTATAACGTATAACGTATAACGTATAACGTATAACGTATAACGTATAACGTATAACGTATAACGTATAACGTACAACGTATAACGTACAACGTACAACGTATAACGTACAACGTATAACGTATAACGTATAACGTATAACGTATAACGTATAACGTATAACGTATAACGTATAACGTATAACGTATAACGTATAACGTATAACGTATAACGTATAACGTATAACGTATAACGTATAACGTATAACGTATAACGTATAACGTATAACGTATAACGTATAACGTATAACGTATAACGTATAACGTATAACGTATAACGTATAACGTATAACGTATAACGTATAACGTATAACGTATAACGTATAACGTATAACGTATAACGTATAACGTATAACGTATAACGTATAACGTATAACGTATAACGTATAACGTATAACGTATAACGTATAACGTATAACGTATAACGTATAACGTACAACGTACAACGTATAACGTACAACGTATAACGTATAACGTATAACGTATAACGTATAACGTAAAACGTATAACGTATAACGTATAACGTATAACGTATAACGTATAACGTATAACGTATAACGTATAACGTACAACGTATAACGAACAACGCATAACGTACAACGTATAACGTACAACGTATAACGTACAATGTACAACGTATAACGTACAACGTATAACGTACAACGTACAACGTGTAACGTATAACGTACAGCGTGTAACGTATAACGTACAACGTACAACGTGTAACGTATAACGTATAACGTATAACGTACAGCGTATAACGTTTAACGTATAACGTATAACGTATAACGTATAACGTATAACGTATAACGTATAACGTATAACGTATAACGTATAACGTATAACGTATAACGTATAACGTATAACGTATAACGTATAACATATAACGTATAACGTATAACGTACAGCGTATAACGTATAACATACAACGTATAACGTACAACGTACAACGTGTAAAGTACAACGTATAACGTATAACGTACAGCGTATAATGTACAGCGTATAACGTACAGCGTATAACGTATAACGTGTAACGTATAACGTATAACGTACAGCGTATAACGTACAGCGAATAACGTATTACGTATAACGTATAACGTATAACGTACAACGTATAACGTACAACGTATAACGTACAACGTATAACGTACAACGTATAACGTACAACGTACAACGTGTAACGTATAACGTATAACGTATATCGTATAACGTATAACGTATAACGTATAACGTATAACGTATAACGTACAACGTGTAACGTATAACGTATAACGTACAGCGTATAACGTATAACGTATAACGTACAACGTATAACGTACAGCGTATAACGTACAGCGTATAACGTATAACATACAACGTATAACGTACAACGTACAACGTGTAACGTACAACGTATAACGTATAACGTACAGCGTATAATGTACAGCGTATAACGTACAGCGTATAACGTATAACGTATAACGTATAACGTGTAACGTATAACGTATAACGTACAGTGTATAACGTACAGCGAATAACGTATAAGGTATAACGTACAGCGTATAACGTACAGCGTATAACGTACAGCGTATAACGTACAGCGTATAACGTATAACGTATAACGTATAACGTATAACGTATAACGTATAACGTATAACGTATAACGTATAACGTATAACGTATAACGTATAACGTATAACGTATAACGTATAACGTATAACGTATAACGTATAACGTATAACGTATAACGTATAACGTATAACGTATAACGTATAACGTATAACGTATAACGTATAACGTACAACGTATAACGTACAACGTACAACGTATAACGTACAACGTATAACGTATAACGTATAACGTATAACGTATAACGTATAACGTGTAACGTATAACGTATAACGTACAGTGTATAACGTACAGCGAATAACGTATAAGGTATAACGTACAGCGTATAACGTACAGCGTATAACGTACAACGTATAACGTACAGCGTATAACGTACAGCGTATAACGTATAACATACAACGTATAACGTACAACGTACAACGTGTAACGTACAACGTATAACGTATAACGTACAGCGTATAATGTACAGCGTATAACGTACAGCGTATAACGTATAACGTATAACGTATAACGTGTAACGTATAACGTATAACGTACAGTGTATAACGTACAGCGAATAACGTATAAGGTATAACGTACAGCGTATAACGTACAGCGTATAACGTACAGCGTATAACGTACAGCGTATAACGTATAACGTATAACGTATAACGTATAACGTATAACTTATAACGTATAACGTATAACGTATAACGTATAACGTATAACGTATAACGTATAACGTATAACGTATAACGTATAACGTATAACGTATAACGTATAACGTATAACGTATAACGTATAACGTATAACGTATAACGTATAACGTACAACGTATAACGTACAACGTACAACGTATAACGTACAACGTATAACGTATAACGTATAACGTATAACGTATAACGTATAACGTATAACGTATAACGTATAACGTATAACGTATAACGTATAACGTATAACGTATAACGTATAACGTATAACGTATAACGTATAACGTATAACGTATAACGTATAACGTATAACGTATAACGTATAACGTATAACGTATAACGTATAACGTATAACGTATAACGTATAACGTATAACGTATAACGTATAACGTATAACGTATAACGTATAACGTATAACGTATAACGTATAACGTATAACGTATAACGTATAACGTATAACGTACAACGTACAACGTATAACGTACAACGTATAACGTATAACGTATAACGTATAACGTATAACGTAAAACGTATAACGTATAACGTATAACGTATAACGTATAACGTATAACGTATAACGTATAACGTATAACGTACAACGTATAACGAACAACGCATAACGTACAACGTATAACGTACAACGTATAACGTACAATGTACAACGTATAACGTACAACGTATAACGTACAACGTACAACGTGTAACGTATAACGTACAGCGTGTAACGTATAACGTACAACGTACAACGTGTAACGTATAACGTATAACGTATAACGTACAGCGTATAACGTTTAACGTATAACGTATAACGTATAACGTATAACGTATAACGTATAACGTATAACGTATAACGTATAACGTATAACGTATAACGTATAACGTATAACGTATAACGTATAACGTATAACGTATAACATATAACGTATAACGTATAACGTACAGCGTATAACGTATAACATACAACGTATAACGTACAACGTACAACGTGTAAAGTACAACGTATAACGTATAACGTACAGCGTATAATGTACAGCGTATAACGTACAGCGTATAACGTATAACGAGTAACGTATAACGTATAACGTACAGCGTATAACGTACAGCGAATAACGTATTACGTATAACGTATAACGTATAACGTACAACGTATAACGTACAACGTATAACGTACAACGTATAACGTACAACGTATAACGTACAACGTACAACGTGTAACGTATAACGTATAACGTATATCGTATAACGTATAACGTATAACGTATAACGTATAACGTATAACGTACAACGTGTAACGTATAACGTATAACGTACAGCGTATAACGTATAACGTATAACGTACAACGTATAACGTACAGCGTATAACGTACAGCGTATAACGTATAACATACAACGTATAACGTACAACGTACAACGTGTAACGTACAACGTATAACGTATAACGTACAGCGTATAATGTACAGCGTATAACGTACAGCGTATAACGTATAACGTATAACGTATAACGTGTAACGTATAACGTATAACGTACAGTGTATAACGTACAGCGAATAACGTATAAGGTATAACGTACAGCGTATAACGTACAGCGTATAACGTACAGCGTATAACGTACAGCGTATAACGTATAACGTATAACGTATAACGTATAACGTATAACGTATAACGTATAACGTATAACGTATAACGTATAACGTATAACGTATAACGTATAACGTATAACGTATAACGTATAACGTATAACGTATAACGTATAACGTATAACGTATAACGTATAACGTATAACGTATAACGTATAACGTATAACGTACAACGTATAACGTACAACGTACAACGTATAACGTACAACGTATAACGTATAACGTATAACGTATAACGTATAACGTATAACGTATAACGTATAACGTATAACGTATAACGTATAACGTATAACGTATAACGTATAACGTATAACGTATAACGTATAACGTATAACGTATAACGTATAACGTATAACGTATACCGTATAACGTATAACGTATAACGTATAACGTATAACGTATAACGTATAACGTATAACGTATAACGTATAACGTATAACGTATAACGTATAACGTATAACGTATAACGTATAACGTATAACGTATAACGTATAACGTATAACGTATAACGTATAACGTATAACGTAAAACGTATAACGTATAACGTATAACGTATAACGTATAACGTAAAACGTATAACGTATAACGTATAACGTATAACGTACAACGTATAACGAACAACGCATAACGTACAACGTATAACGTACAACGTATAACGTACAATGTACAACGTATAACGTACAACGTATAACGTACAACGTACAACGTGTAACGTATAACGTACAGCGTGTAACGTATAACGTACAACGTACAACGTGTAACGTATAACGTATAACGTATAACGTACAGCGTATAACGTTTAACGTATAACGTATAACGTATAACGTATAACGTATAACGTATAACGTATAACGTATAACGTATAACGTATAACGTATAACGTATAACGTATAACGTATAACGTATAACGTATAACGTATAACGTATAACGTATAACGTATAACGTATAACGTATAACGTATAACGTATAACGTATAACGTATAACGTATAACGTATAACGTATAACGTATAACGTATAACGTATAACTTATAACGTACAGCGTATAACGTACAGCGTATAACGTATAACGTATAACGTATAATGTACAACGTATAACGTACAGCGTGTAACGTACAGCGTATAACGTACAGCGTATAACGTACAGCGTATAACGTATAACGTATAACGTATAACGTATATCGTACAACGTATAATGTACAACGTATAACGTACAACGTATAACGTATAACGTACAACGTATAACATACAACGTATAACGTATAACGTGCAACGTACAACGTGTAACGTATAACGTATAACGTATAACGTACAGCGTATAACGTATAACGTATAACGTACAGCCCATAACGTATAACGTATAACGTATAACGTATATCGTATAACGTACATCGTACAACGTGTAACGTATAACATATAACGTACAACGTATAACGTACAACGTATATCGTACAACGTATAACGTACAACGTATAACGTACAACGTACAACGTATAACGTACAACGTATAACGTACAACGTACAACGTGTAACGTACAACGTACAACGTGTAACGTATAACGTATAACGTATAACGTACAGCGTATAACGTACAACGTATATCGTATAACGTACATCGTACAACGTGTAACGTATAACATATAACGTACAACGTATAACGTACAACGTATATCGTACAACGTATAACGTACAACGTATAACGTACAACGTACAACGTATAACGTACAACGTATAACGTACAACGTACAACGTGTAACGTACAACTTACAACGTGTAACGTATAACGTATAACGTATAACGTACAGCGTATAACGTATAACGTATAACGTATATCGTATAACGTACATCGTACAACGTGTAACGTACAACGTATAACGTACAACGTATAACGTACAACGTATATCGTACAACGTATAACGTACAACGTATAACGTACAACGTACAACGTATAACGTACAACGTATAATGTACAACGTATAACGTACAACGTATAACGTATAACGTATAACGTACAACGTATAACGTATACCGTATAACGTACAGCGTATAACGTGTAACGTATAACGTATAACGTACAACGTATAACGTATAACGTATAACGTATAACGTACAGCGTATAACGTACAGCGTATAACGTATAACGTATAACGTATAACGTATAACGTACAGCGTATAACGTACAGCGTATAACGTATAACGTATAACCTATAATGTACAACGTATAACGTACAGCGTATAACGTACAGCGTATAACGTACAGCGTATAACGTACAACGTATAACGTATAACGTATAACGTATAACGTATATCGTACAACGTATAATGTACAACGTATAACGTACAACGTATAACGTATAACGTACAACGTATAACATACAACGTATAACGTATAACGTGCAACGTACAACGTGTAACGTATAACGTATAACGTATAACGTACAGCGTATAACGTATAACGTATAACGTACAGCCCATAACGTATAACGTATAACGTATAACGTATATCGTATAACGTACATCGTACAACGTGTAACGTATAACATATAACGTACAACGTATAACGTACAACGTATATCGTACAACGTATAACGTACAACGTATAACGTACAACGTACAACGTATAACGTACAACGTATAACGTAAAACGTACAACGTGTAACGTACAACGTACAACGTGTAACGTATAACGTATAACGTATAACGTACAGCGTATAACGTATAACGTATAACGTATATCGTATAACGTACATCGTACAACGTGTAACGTATAACATATAACGTACAACGTATAACGTACAACGTATATCGTACAACGTATAAAGTACAACGTATAACGTACAACGTACAACGTATAACGTACAACGTATAACGTACAACGTACAACGTGTAACGTACAACTTACAACGTGTAACGTATAACGTATAACGTATAACGTACAGCGTATAACGTATAACGTATAACGTATATCGTATAACGTACATCGTACAACGTGTAACGTATAACATATAACGTACAACGTATAACGTACAACGTATATCGTACAACGTATAACGTACAACGTATAACGTACAGCGTATAACGTATAACGTATAACGTATAACGTACAGCGTATAACGTACAGCGTATAACGTACAGCGTATAACGTATAACGTATAACCTATAACGTACAACGTATAACGTATAACGTACAGCGTATAACGTACAGCGTATAACGTACAGCGTATAACGTACAACGTATAAGGTATAACGTATAACGTATAACGTATAACGTATAACGTATAACGTATAACGTATAACGTATAACGTATAACGTATAACGTATAACGTATAACGTATAACGTATAACGTATAACGTATAACGTATAACGTATAACGTACAGCGTATAACGTACAGCGTATAACGTATAACGTATAAGGTATAACGTACAGCGTATAACGTACAACGTATAACGTATAACGTATAACGTATAACGTACAGCGTATAACGTACAGCGTATAACGTACAACGTATAACGTATAACGTATAACGTATAACGTATAACGTACAGCGTATAACGTACAGCGTATAACGTATAACGTATAACGTATAACGTATAACGTAGAACGTATAACGTATAACGTACAGCGTATAACGTATAACATACAACGTATAACGTACAACGTATAACGTACAAAGTATAACGTACAACGTATAACGAACACCGTACAACATGTAACGTATAACGTATAACGTACAGCGTATAACGTACAGCGTATAACGTATAACGTATAACGTATAACGTATAACGTATAACGTACAGCGTATAACGTACAGCGTATAACGTATAACGTATAAGGTATAACGTACAAAGTATAACGTACAACGTATAACGTATAACGTATAACGTACAGCGTATAACGTACAGCGTATAACGTATAACGTATAACGTATAATTTACAACGTATAACGTATAACGTATAACGTGTAACGTATAACGTATAACGTACAGCGTATAACGTACAGCGTATAACGTACAGCGTATAACGTATAACGTATAACGTATAACGTATAACGTAAAACGTATATCGTGTAACGTATAACGTATAACGTACAGCGTATAACGTACAGCGAATAACGTATAAGGTATAACGTACAACGTATAACGTATACCGTATACCATATACCGTATAACGTATAACATATAACGTACAACGTATAACGTACAACGTATATCGTACAACGTATAACGTACAACGTATAACGTACAACGTACAACGTATAACGTACAACGTATAACGTACAACGTACAACGTGTAACGTACAACGTACAACGTGTAACGTATAACGTATAACGTATAACGTACAGCGTATAACGTATAACGTATAACGTATATCGTATAACGTACATCGTACAACGTGTAACGTATAACATATAACGTACAACGTATAACGTACAACGTATATCGTACAACGTATAAAGTACAACGTATAACGTACAACGTACAACGTATAACGTACAACGTATAACGTACAACGTACAACGTGTAACGTACAACTTACAACGTGTAACGTATAACGTATAACGTATAACGTACAGCGTATAACGTATAACGTATAACGTATATCGTATAACGTACATCGTACAACGTGTAACGTATAACATATAACGTACAACGTATAACGTACAACGTATATCGTACAACGTATAACGTACAACGTATAACGTACAGCGTATAACGTATAACGTATAACGTATAACGTACAGCGTATAACGTACAGCGTATAACGTACAGCGTATAACGTATAACGTATAACCTATAACGTACAACGTATAACGTATAACGTACAGCGTATAACGTACAGCGTATAACGTACAGCGTATAACGTACAACGTATAAGGTATAACGTATAACGTATAACGTATAACGTATAACGTATAACGTATAACGTATAACGTATAACGTATAACGTATAACGTATAACGTATAACGTATAACGTATAACGTATAACGTACAGCGTATAACGTACAGCGTATAACGTATAACGTATAAGGTATAACGTACAGCGTATAACGTACAACGTATAACGTATAACGTATAACGTATAACGTACAGCGTATAACGTACAGCGTATAACGTACAACGTATAACGTATAACGTATAACGTATAACGTATAACGTACAGCGTATAACGTACAGCGTATAACGTATAACGTATAACGTATAACGTATAACGTACAACGTATAACGTATAACGTACAGCGTATAACGTATAACATACAACGTATAACGTACAACGTATAACGTACAAAGTATAACGTACAACGTATAACGAACACCGTACAACATGTAACGTATAACGTATAACGTACAGCGTATAACGTACAGCGTATAACGTATAACGTATAACGTATAACGTATAACGTATAACGTACAGCGTATAACGTTCAGCGTATAACGTATAACGTATAAGGTATAACGTACAAAGTATAACGTACAACGTATAACGTATAACGTATAACGTACAGCGTATAACGTACAGCGTATAACGTATAACGTATAACGTATAATTTACAACGTATAACGTATAACGTATAACGTGTAACGTATAACGTATAACGTACAGCGTATAACGTACAGCGTATAACGTACAGCGTATAACGTATAACGTACAGCGTATAACGTATAACGTATAACGTATAACGTATAACGTAAAACGTATATCGTGTAACGTATAACGTATAACGTACAGCGTATAACGTACAGCGAATAACGTATAAGGTATAACGTACAACGTATAACGTATACCGTATACCATATACCGTATAACGTATAACGTATAACGTATAACGTACAACGTACAACGTGTAACGTATAACGTACAGCGTATAACGTATAACATACAACGTATAACGTACAACGTATAACGTACAATGTATAACGTACAACGTATAACGTACAACGTACAACGTATAATGTACAACGTATAACGTACAACGTACAACGGGTAACGTATAACGTATAACATATAACTTATAACGTACAGCGTATAACGTACAGCGTATAACGTATAACGTATAACGTAAAACGTACAACGTATAACGTACAGCGTATAACGTACAGCGTATAACGTACAGCGTATAACGTACAGCGTATAACGTATAACGTATAACGTATAACGTATAACGTATAACGTATAGCGTATAACGTATATCGTATAACGTATAACGTATAACGTATAACGTATAACGTATAACGTATAACGTATAACATATAACGTATAACGTATAACGTACAGCGTATAACGTATAACATACAACGTATAACGTACAACGTACAACGTGTAAAGTACAACGTATAACGTATAACGTACAGCGTATAATGTACAGCGTATAACGTACAGCGTATAACGTATAACGAGTAACGTATAACGTATAACGTACAGCGTATAACGTACAGCGAATAACGTATAAGGTATAACGTACAACGTATAACGTATACCGTATACCGTATAACGTATAACGTATAACGTATAACGTATAACGTATAACGTATAACGTATAACGTATAACGTATAACGTATAACGTATAACGTATAACGTATAACGTATAACGTATAACGTATAACGTATAACGTATAACGTATAACGTATAACGTATAACGTATAACGTATAACGTATAACGTATAACGAATAACGTATAACGTATAACGTATAACGTATAACGTACATCGTACAACGTGTAACGTAGAACATATAACGTACAACATATAACGTACAACGTATTACGTATAACGTATAACGTATAACGTACAACGTATAACGTACAACGTATAACGTACAACGTATAACGTACAACGTATAACGTACAACGTACAACGTGTAACGTATAACGTATAACGTATATCGTATAACGTATAACGTATAACGTATAACGTATAACGTATAACGTACAACGTGTAACGTATAACGTATAACGTACAGCGTATAACGTATAACGTATAACGTACAACGTATAACGTACAGCGTATAACGTACAGCGTATAACGTATAACATACAACGTATAACGTACAACGTACAACGTGTAACGTACAACGTATAACGTATAACGTACAGCGTATAATGTACAGCGTATAACGTACAGCGTATAACGTATAACGTATAACGTATAACGTGTAACGTATAACGTATAACGTACAGTGTATAACGTACAGCGAATAACGTATAAGGTATAACGTACAGCGTATAACGTACAGCGTATAACGTACAGCGTATAACGTACAGCGTATAACGTATAACGTATAACGTATAACGTATAACGTATAACGTATAACGTATAACGTATAACATATAACGTATAACGTATAACGTATATCGTATAACGTATAACGTATAACGTATAACGTATAACGTATAACGTATAACGTATAACGTATAACGTATAACGTATAACGTATAACGTATAACGTATAACGTATAACGTACAGCGTATAACGTACAGCGTATAACGTACAGCGTATAACGTACAACGTATAACGTATAACGTATAACGTATAACGTATAACGTATAACGTATAACGTATAACGTATAACGTATTACGTATAACGTATAACGTATAACGTATAACCTATTGCGTATAACGTATAACGTATAACGTATAACGTATAACGTATAACGTATAACGTATAACGTATAACGTATAACGTATAACGTATAACGTATAACGTATAACGTATAACGTATAACGTATAACGTATAACGTATAACGTATAACGTATAACGTATAACGTATAACGTATAACGTATAACGTATAACGTATAACGTATAACGTATAACGTATAACGTATAACGTATAACGTAAAACGTATAACGTATAACGTATAACGTATAACGTATAACGTATAACGTATATCGTACAACGTATAACGAACAACGCATAACGTACAACGTATAACGTACAACGTATAACGTAAAATGTACAACGTATAACGTACAACGTATAACGTACAACGTACAACGTGTAACGTATAACGTACAGCGTATAACGTACAGCGTATAACGTACAACGTATAACGTATAACGTATAACGTATAACGTATAACGTATAACGTATAACGTATAACGTATAACGTATAACGTCTAACGTATAACGTATAACGTATAACGTAGAACGTATAACGTATAACGTACAGCGTATAACGTATAACATACAACGTATAATGTACAACGTATAACGTACAACGTATAACGTATAACGTACAACGTATAACATACAATGTATAACGTATAACGTACAACGTACAACGTGTAACGTATAACGTATAACGTATAACGTACAGCGTATAACGTATAACGTATAACGTACAACGTATAACGTATAACGTACAACGTATAACGTACAACGTACAACGTGTAACGTATAACGTATAACGTATAACGTACAGCGTATAACGTACAGCGTATAACGTACAGCGTATAACGTATAACGTATAACGTGTGACGTATAACGTACAGCGTATAACGTACAGCGTATAACGTATAACGTATAAGGTATAACGTACAGCGTATAACGTACAACGTATAACGTATAACGTATAACGTACAGCGTATAACGTACAGCGTATAACGTATAACGTATAACGTATAACGTACAACGTATAACGTATAACGTACAGCGTATAACGTATAACATACAACGTATAACGTACAACGTATAACGTACAACGTATAACGTACAACGTACAACGTGTAACGTATAATGTATAACGTATAACGTATAACGTACAGCGTATTACGTACAGCGTATAACGTACAACGTATAACGTATAACGTTTAACGTATAACGTATAACGTATAACGTATAACGTATAACGTATAACGTATAACGTATTACGTATAACGTATAACGTATAACGTATAACGTATAACGTATAACGTATAACGTATAACGTATAACGTATAACGTACAGCGTATAACGTACAGCGTATAACGTATAACGTATAAGGTATAACGTACAGCGTATAACGTACAACGGATAACGTATAACGTATAACGTACAGCGTATAACGTACAGCGTATAACGTATAACATACAACGTATAACGTACAACGTATAACGTACAACGTATAACGTACAACGTACAACGTGTAACGTATAATGTATAACGTATAACGTATAACGTACAGCGTATAACGTACAGCGTATAACGTATAACGTATAACGTATAACGTATAACGTATAACGTATAACGTATAACGTATAACGTATAACGTATAACGTATTACGTATAACGTATAACGTATAACGTATAACGTATAACGTATAACGTATAACGTATAACGTATAACGTATAACGTATAACGTATAACGTATAACGTATAACGTATAACGTATAACGTATAACGTATAACGTATAACGTATAACGTATAACGTATAACGTATAACGTATAACGTATAACGTATAACGTATAACGTATAACGTATAACGTATAACGTATAACGTATAACGTACAGCGTATAACGTACAGCGTATAACGTACAGCGTATAACGTACAACGTATAACGTATAACGTTTAACGTATAACGTATAACGTATAACGTATCACGTATAACGTATAACGTATAACGTATAACGTATAACGTATAACGTATAACGTATAACGTATAACGTATAACGTATTACGTATAACGTATTACGTATAACGTATAACGTATAACGTACAACGTATAACGTATACCGTATAACGTACAGCGTATAACGTATAACGTATAACGTATAACGTACAACGTATAACGTATAACGTACAGCGTATAACGTACAGCGTATAACGTACAGCGTATAACGTACAACGTATAACGTATAACGTATAACGTATAACGTATAACGTATAACGTATAACGTATAACGTATAACGTATAACGTATAACGTATAACGTATAACGTATAACGTATAACGTATAACGTATAACGTATAACGTATAACGTATAACGTATAACGTATAACGTATAACGTATAACGTATAACGTATAACGTATAACGTATAACGTATAACGTACAACGTACAACGTGTAACGTATAACGTATAACGTATAACGTATTGCGTATAACGTATAACGTATAACGTATAACGTATAACGTATAACGTATAACGTATAACGTACAGCGTATAACGTACAGCGTATAACGTACAACGTATAAGGTATAACGTATAACGTATAACGTATAACGTATAACGTATAACGTATAACGTATAACGTATAACGTATAACGTATAACGTATAACGTATAACTTATAACGTATAACGTATAACGTATAACGTATAACGTATAACGTATAACGTATAACGTATTGCGTATAACGTATAACGTGCAACGTATAACGTATAACGTATAACGTATAACGTACAGCGTATAACGTACAGCGTATAACGTATAACGTATAACGTATAACGTATAACGTACAACGTATAACGTATAACGTACAGCGTATAACGTATAACATACAACGTATAACGTACAGCGTACAACGTACAGCGTATAACGTATAACGTATAACGTATAACGTATAACGTACAACGTATAACGTATAACGTACAGCGTATAACGTATAACATACAACGTATAACGTACAACGTATAACGTACAACGTACAACGTGTAACGTATAACGTATAACGTATAACGTATAACGTATAACGTATAACGTATAACGTATAACGTATAACGTATAACGTATAACGTATAACGTATAACGTATAACGTATAACGTATAACGTATAACGTATAACGTATAACGTATAACGTATAACGTATAACGTATAACGTATAACGTATAACGTATAACGTATAACGTATAACGTATAACGTATAACGTATAACGTATAACGTATAACGTATAACGTATAACGTATAACGTATAACGTATAACGTATAACGTATAACGTATAACGTATAACGTATAACGTATAACGTATAACGTATAACGTATAACGTATAACGTATAACATATAACGTATAACGTATAACGTACAGCGTATAACGTATAACATACAACGTATAACGTACAACGTACAACGTGTAAAGTACAACGTATAACGTATAACGTACAGCGTATAATGTACAGCGTATAACGTACAGCGTATAACGTATAACGAGTAACGTATAACGTATAACGTACAGCGTATAACGTACAGCGAATAACGTATAACGTATAACGTATAACGTATAACGTATAACGTATAACGTATAACGTATAACGTATAACGTATAACGTATAACGTATAACGTATAACGTATAACGTATAACGTATAACGTATAACGTAAAACGTATAACGTATAACGTATAACGTATAACGTATAACGTATAACGTATAACGTATATCGTACAACGTATAACGAACAACGCATAACGTACAACGTATAACGTACAACGTATAACGTAAAATGTACAACGTATAACGTACAACGTATAACGTACAACGTACAACGTGTAACGTATAACGTACAGCGTATAACGTACAGCGTATAACGTATAACGTATAACGTATAACGTATAACGTATAACGTATAACGTATAACGTATAACGTATAACGTATAACGTATAACGTATAACGTATAACGTATAACGTATAACGTATAACGTACAGCGTATAACGTACAGCGTATAACGTACAACGTATAACGTACAACGTACAACGTGTAACGTATAACGTACAGCGTATAACGTACAGCGTATAACGTATAACGTATAACGTATAACGTATAACGTATAACGTATAACGTATAACGTATAACGTATAACGTATAACGTATAACGTATAACGTATAACGTATAACGTACAGCGTATAACGTACAGCGTATAACGTACAACGTATAACGTATAACGTATAACGTATAACGTATAACGTATAACGTATAACGTATAACGTATAACGTATAACGTATAACGTATAACGTATAACGTATAACGTATAACGTATAACGTATAACGTATAACGTATAACGTATAACGTATAACGTATAACGTATAACGTATAACGTATAACGTACAACGTACAACGTGTAACGTATAACGTATAACGTATAACGTATTGCGTATAACGTATAACGTATAACGTATAACGTATAACGTATAACGTACAGCGTATAACGTACAGCGTATAACGTACAGCGTATAACGTACAACGTATAAGGTATAACGTATAACGTATAACGTATAACGTATAACGTATAACGTATAACGTATAACGTATAACGTATAACGTATAACGTATAACGTATAACGTATAACTTATAACGTATAACGTATAACGTATAACGTATAACGTATAACGTATAACGTATAACGTATTGCGTATAACGTATAACGTGCAACGTATAACGTATAACGTATAACGTATAACGTACAGCGTATAACGTACAGCGTATAACGTATAACGTATAACGTATAACGTATAACGTACAACGTATAACGTATAACGTACAGCGTATAACGTATAACATACAACGTATAACGTACAGCGTACAACGTACAGCGTATAACGTATAACGTATAACGTATAACGTATAACGTACAACGTATAACGTATAACGTACAGCGTATAACGTATAACATACAACGTATAACGTACAACGTATAACGTACAACGTATAACGTACAACGTATAACGTACACCGTACAACATGTAACGTATAACGTATAACGTACAGCGTATAACGTATAACGTACAACGTATAATGTACAACGTATAACGTACAACGTACAACGTGTAACGTATAACGTATAACGTATAACGTATAACGTATAACGTATAACGTATAACGTATAACGTATAACGTATAACGTATAACGTATAACGTATAACGTATAACGTATAACGTATAACGTATAACGTATAACGTATAACGTATAACGTATAACGTATAACGTATAACGTATAACGTATAACGTATAACGTATAACGTATAACGTATAACGTATAACGTATAACGTATAACGTATAACGTATAACGTATAACGTATAACGTATAACGTATAACGTATAACGTATAACGTATAACGTATAACGTATAACGTATAACGTATAACGTATAACGTATAACGTATAACGTATAACGTATAACGTATAACGTATAACGTATAACGTATAACGTATAACGTATAACGTATAACGTATAACGTATAACGTATAACGTATAACGTATAACGTATAACGTATAACGTATAACGTATAACGTATAACGTATAACGTATAACGTATAACGTATAACGTATAACGTATAACGTATAACGTATAACGTATAACGTATAACGTATAACGTATAACGTATAACGTATAACGTATAACGTATAACGTATAACGTATAACGTATAACGTATAACGTATAACGTATAACGTATAACGTATAACGTATAACGTATAACGTATAACGTATAACGTATAACGTATAACGTATAACGTATAACGTATAACGTATAACGTATAACGTATAACGTATAACGTATAACGTATAACGTATAACGTATAACGTATAACGTATAACGTACAGCGTATAAAGTACAGCGTATAACGTACAGCGTATAACGTACAACGTATAACGTATAACGTTTAACGTATAACGTATAACGTATAACGTATCACGTATAACGTATAACGTATAACGTATAACGTATAACGTATAACGTATAACGTATAACGTATAACGTATAACGTATAACGTATAACGTATAACGTATAACGTATAACGTATAACGTATAACGTATAACGTATAACGTATAACGTATAACGTATAACGTATAACGTATAACGTATAACGTATAACGTATAACGTATAACGTATAACGTATAACGTATAACGTATAACGTATAACGTACAGCGTATAAAGTACAGCGTATAACGTACAGCGTATAACGTACAACGTATAACGTATAACGTTTAACGTATAACGTATAACGTATAACGTATCACGTATAACGTATAACGTATAACGTATAACGTATAACGTATTACGTATAACGTATTACGTATAACGTATAACGTATAACGTACAACGTATAACGTATACCGTATAACGTACAGCGTATAACGTATAACGTATAACGTATAACGTACAACGTATAACGTATAACGTACAGCGTATAACGTACAGCGTATAACGTACAGCGTATAACGTACAACGTATAACGTATAACGTATAACGTATAACGTATAACGTATAACGTATAACGTATAACGTATAACGTATAACGTATAACGTATAACGTATAACGTATAACGTATAACGTATAACGTATAACGTATAACGTATAACGTATAACGTATAACGTATAACGTATAACGTATAACGTATAACGTATAACGTATAACGTATAACGTATAACGTATAACGTATAACGTATAACGTATAACGTATAACGTATAACGTATAACGTATAACGTATAACGTATAACGTATAACGTATAACGTATAACGTATAACGTATAACGTATAACGTATAACGTATAACGTATAACGTATAACGTATAACGTATAACGTATAACGTATAACGTATAACGTATAACGTATAACGTATAACGTATAACGTATAACGTATAACGTATAACGTATAACGTATAACGTATAACGTATAACGTATAACGTATAACGTATAACGTATAACGTATAACGTATAACGTATAACGTATAACGTATAACGTATAACGTATAACGTATAACGTATAACGTATAACGTATAACGTATAACGTATAACGTATAACGTATAACGTATAACGTATAACGTATAACGTATAACGTATAACGTATAACGTATAACGTATAACGTATAACGTATAACGTATAACGTATAACGTATAACGTATAACGTATAACGTATAACGTATAACGTATAACGTATAACGTATAACGTATAACGTATAACGTATAACGTATAACGTATAACGTATAACGTATAACGTATAACGTATAACGTATAACGTATAACGTATAACGTATAACGTATAACGTATAACGTATAACGTATAACGTATAACGTATAACGTATAACGTACAGCGTATAACGTACAGCGTATAACGTACAGCGTATAACGTACAACGTATAACGTATAACGTTTAACGTATAACGTATAACGTATAACGTATCACGTATAACGTATAACGTATAACGTATAACGTATAACGTATTACGTATAACGTATTACGTATAACGTATAACGTATAACGTACAACGTATAACGTATACCGTATAACGTACAGCGTATAACGTATAACGTATAACGTATAACGTACAACGTATAACGTATAACGTACAGCGTATAACGTACAGCGTATAACGTACAGCGTATAACGTACAACGTATAACGTATAACGTATAACGTATAACGTATAACGTATAACGTATAACGTATAACGTATAACGTATAACGTATAACGTATAACGTATAACGTATAACGTATAACGTATAACGTATAACGTATAACGTATAACGTATAACGTATAACGTATAACGTATAACGTATAACGTATAACGTATAACGTATAACGTATAACGTATAACGTATAACGTATAACGTATAACGTATAACGTATAACGTATAACGTATAACGTATAACGTATAACGTATAACGTATAACGTATAACGTATAACGTATAACGTATAACGTATAACGTATAACGTATAACGTATAACGTATAACGTATAACGTATAACGTATAACGTATAACGTATAACGTATAACGTATAACGTATAACGTATAACGTATAACGTATAACGTATAACGTATAACGTATAACGTATAACATATAACGTATAACGTATAACGTACAGCGTATAACGTATAACATACAACGTATAACGTACAACGTACAACGTGTAAAGTACAACGTATAACGTATAACGTACAGCGTATAATGTACAGCGTATAACGTACAGCGTATAACGTATAACGAGTAACGTATAACGTATAACGTACAGCGTATAACGTACAGCGAATAACGTATAACGTATAACGTATAACGTATAACGTATAACGTATAACGTATAACGTATAACGTATAACGTATAACGTATAACGTATAACGTATAACGTATAACGTATAACGTATAACGTATAACGTATAACGTACAGCGTATAATGTACAGCGTATAACGTACAGCGTATAACGTATAACGAGTAACGTATAACGTATAACGTACAGCGTATAACGTACAGCGAATAACGTATAACGTATAACGTATAACGTATAACGTATAACGTATAACGTATAACGTATAACGTATAACGTATAACGTATAACGTATAACGTATAACGTATAACGTATAACGTAAAACGTATAACGTATAACGTATAACGTATAACGTATAACGTATAACGTATAACGTATATCGTACAACGTATAACGAACAACGCATAACGTACAACGTATAACGTACAACGTATAACGTAAAATGTACAACGTATAACGTACAACGTATAACGTACAACGTACAACGTGTAACGTATAACGTACAGCGTATAACGTACAGCGTATAACGTATAACGTATAACGTATAACGTATAACGTATAACGTATAACGTATAACGTATAACGTATAACGTATAACGTATAACGTATAACGTATAACGTATAACGTATAACGTACAGCGTATAACGTACAGCGTATAACGTACAACGTATAACGTACAACGTACAACGTGTAACGTATAACGTACAGCGTATAACGTACAGCGTATAACGTATAACGTATAACGTATAACGTATAACGTATAACGTATAACGTATAACGTATAACGTATAACGTATAACGTATAACGTATAACGTATAACGTATAACGTACAGCGTATAACGTACAGCGTATAACGTACAACGTATAACGTATAACGTATAACGTATAACGTATAACGTATAACGTATAACGTATAACGTATAACGTATAACGTATAACGTATAACGTATAACGTATAACGTATAACGTATAACGTATAACGTATAACGTATAACGTATAACGTATAACGTATAACGTATAACGTATAACGTATAACGTATAACGTACAACGTACAACGTGTAACGTATAACGTATAACGTATAACGTATTGCGTATAACGTATAACGTATAACGTATAACGTATAACGTATAACGTACAGCGTATAACGTACAGCGTATAACGTACAGCGTATAACGTACAACGTATAAGGTATAACGTATAACGTATAACGTATAACGTATAACGTATAACGTATAACGTATAACGTATAACGTATAACGTATAACGTATAACGTATAACGTATAACTTATAACGTATAACGTATAACGTATAACGTATAACGTATAACGTATAACGTATAACGTATTGCGTATAACGTATAACGTGCAACGTATAACGTATAACGTATAACGTATAACGTACAGCGTATAACGTACAGCGTATAACGTATAACGTATAACGTATAACGTATAACGTACAACGTATAACGTATAACGTACAGCGTATAACGTATAACATACAACGTATAACGTACAGCGTACAACGTACAGCGTATAACGTATAACGTATAACGTATAACGTATAACGTACAACGTATAACGTATAACGTACAGCGTATAACGTATAACATACAACGTATAACGTACAACGTATAACGTACAACGTATAACGTACAACGTATAACGTACACCGTACAACATGTAACGTATAACGTATAACGTACAGCGTATAACGTATAACGTACAACGTATAATGTACAACGTATAACGTACAACGTACAATGTGTAACGTATAACGTATAACGTATAACGTATAACGTATAACGTATAACGTATAACGTATAACGTATAACGTATAACGTATAACGTATAACGTATAACGTATAACGTATAACGTATAACGTATAACGTATAACGTATAACGTATAACGTATAACGTATAACGTATAACGTATAACGTATAACGTATAACGTATAACGTATAACGTATAACGTATAACGTATAACGTATAACGTATAACGTATAACGTATAACGTATAACGTATAACGTATAACGTATAACGTATAACGTATAACGTATAACGTATAACGTATAACGTATAACGTATAACGTATAACGTATAACGTATAACGTATAACGTATAACGTATAACGTATAACGTATAACGTATAACGTATAACGTATAACGTATAACGTATAACGTATAACGTATAACGTATAACGTATAACGTATAACGTATAACGTATAACGTATAACGTATAACGTATAACGTATAACGTATAACGTATAACGTATAACGTATAACGTATAACGTATAACGTATAACGTATAACGTATAACGTATAACGTATAACGTATAACGTATAACGTATAACGTATAACGTATAACGTATAACGTATAACGTATAACGTATAACGTATAACGTATAACGTATAACGTATAACGTATAACGTATAACGTATAACGTATAACGTATAACGTATAACGTATAACGTATAACGTACAGCGTATAACGTACAGCGTATAACGTACAGCGTATAACGTACAACGTATAACGTATAACGTTTAACGTATAACGTATAACGTATAACGTATCACGTATAACGTATAACGTATAACGTATAACGTATAACGTATTACGTATAACGTATTACGTATAACGTATAACGTATAACGTACAACGTATAACGTATACCGTATAACGTACAGCGTATAACGTATAACGTATAACGTATAACGTACAACGTATAACGTATAACGTACAGCGTATAACGTACAGCGTATAACGTACAGCGTATAACGTACAACGTATAACGTATAACGTATAACGTATAACGTATAACGTATAACGTATAACGTATAACGTATAACGTATAACGTATAACGTATAACGTATAACGTATAACGTATAACGTATATGGTATAACGTATAACGTATAACGTATAACGTATAACGTATAACGTACAACGTACAACGTGTAACGTATAACGTATAACGTATAACGTATTGCGTATAACGTATAACGTATAACGTATAACGTATAACGTATAACGTATAACGTATAACGTATAACGTATAACGTATAACGTACAGCGTATAACGTACAGCGTATAACGTATAACGTATAACGTATAACGTATAACGTACAGCGTATAACGTACAGCATATAACGTACAGCGTATAACGTATAACGTATAACCTATAACGTACAACGTATAACGTATAACGTACAGCGTATAACGTACAGCGTATAACGTACAGCGTATAACGTACAACGTATAAGGTATAACGTATAACGTATAACGTATAACGTATAACGTATAACGTATAACGTATAACGTATAACGTATAACGTATAACGTATAACGTATAACGTATAACGTATAACGTATAACGTATAACGTATAACGTATAACGTATAACGT
Source organism: Lasioglossum morio (assembly GCA_916610235.2). NCBI lineage: Eukaryota > Metazoa > Arthropoda > Insecta > Hymenoptera > Halictidae > Lasioglossum > Lasioglossum morio. The sequence goes on from CAKAJA020000392.1 coordinate 558,153, forward strand.
ATAACGTATAACGTATAACGTATAACGTATAACGTATAACGTATTGCGTATAACGTATAACGTATAACGTATAACGTATAACGTATAACGTATAACGTATAACGTATAACGTATAACGTACAGCGTATAACGTACAGCGTATAACGTATAACGTATAAGGTATAACGTACAGCGTATAACGTACAATGTATAACGTATAACGTACAGCGTATAACGTACAGCGTATAACGTATAACGTATAACGTTTAACGTATAACGTACAACGTATAACGTATAACGTACAGCGTATAACGTATAACCTATAACGTACAACGTATAACGTATAACGTACAGCGTATAACGTACAGCGTATAACGTACAGCGTATAACGTACAACGTATAAGGTATAACGTATAACGTATAACGTATAACGTATAACGTATAACGTATAACGTATAACGTATAACGTATAACGTATAACGTATAACTTATAACGTATAACGTAAAACGTATAACGTAAAACGTATAACGTATAACGTATTGCGTATAACGTATAACGTGCAGCGTATAACGTATAACGTATAACGTATAACGTACAGCGTATAACGTACAGCGTATAACGTATAACGTATAACGTATAACGTATAACGTACAACGTATAACGTATAACGTACAGCGTATAACGTATAACATACAACGTATAACGTACAGCGTATAACGTACAGCGTATAACGTATAACGTATAACGTATAACGTATAACGTACAACGTATAACGTATAACGTACAGCGTATAACGTATAACATACAACGTATAACGTACAACGTATAACGTACAACGTATAACGTACAACGTATAACGTACACCGTACAACATGTAACGTATAACGTATAACGTACAGCGTATAACGTATAACGTACAACGTATAATGTACAACGTATAACGTACAACGTACAACGTGTAACGTATAACGTATAACGTATAACGTATAACGTATAACGTATAACGTATAACGTATAACGTATAACGTATAACGTATAACGTATAACGTATAACGTATAACGTATAACGTATAACGTATAACGTATAACGTATAACGTATAACGTATAACGTATAACGTATAACGTATAACGTATAACGTATAACGTATAACGTATAATGTATAACGTATAACGTATAACGTATAACGTATAACGTATAACGTATAACGTATAACGTATAACGTATAACGTATAACGTATAACGTATAACGTATAACGTATAACGTATAACGTATAACGTATAACGTATAACGTATAACGTATAACGTATAACGTGCAACGTACAACGTGTAACGTATAACGTATAACGTATAACGTACAGCGTATAACGTATAACGTATAACGTACAGCCCATAACGTATAACGTATAACGTATAACGTATATCGTATAACGTACATCGTACAACGTGTAACGTATAACATATAACGTACAACGTATAACGTACAACGTATATCGTACAACGTATAACGTACAACGTATAACGTACAACGTACAACGTATAACGTACAACGTATAACGTACAACGTACAACGTGTAACGTACAACGTACAACGTGTAACGTATAACGTATAACGTATAACGTACAGCGTATAACGTATAACGTATATCGTATAACGTACATCGTACAACGTGTAACGTATAACATATAACGTACAACGTATAACGTACAACGTATATCGTACAACGTATAACGTACAACGTATAACGTACAACGTACAACGTATAACGTACAACGTATAACGTACAACGTACAACGTGTAACGTACAACTTACAACGTGTAACGTATAACGTATAACGTATAACGTACAGCGTATAACGTATAACGTATAACGTATATCGTATAACGTACATCGTACAACGTGTAACGTACAACGTATAACGTACAACGTATAACGTACAACGTATATCGTACAACGTATAACGTACAACGTATAACGTACAACGTACAACGTATAACGTACAACGTATAATGTACAACGTATAACGTACAACGTATAACGTATAACGTATAACGTACAACGTATAACGTATACCGTATAACGTACAGCGTATAACGTGTAACGTATAACGTATAACGTACAACGTATAACGTATAACGTATAACGTATAACGTACAGCGTATAACGTACAGCGTATAACGTATAACGTATAACGTATAACGTATAACGTACAGCGTATAACGTACAGCGTATAACGTATAACGTATAACCTATAATGTACAACGTATAACGTACAGCGTATAACGTACAGCGTATAACGTACAGCGTATAACGTACAACGTATAACGTATAACGTATAACGTATAACGTATATCGTACAACGTATAATGTACAACGTATAACGTACAACGTATAACGTATAACGTACAACGTATAACATACAACGTATAACGTATAACGTGCAACGTACAACGTGTAACGTATAACGTATAACGTATAACGTACAGCGTATAACGTATAACGTATAACGTACAGCCCATAACGTATAACGTATAACGTATAACGTATATCGTATAACGTACATCGTACAACGTGTAACGTATAACATATAACGTACAACGTATAACGTACAACGTATATCGTACAACGTATAACGTACAACGTATAACGTACAACGTACAACGTATAACGTACAACGTATAACGTACAACGTACAACGTGTAACGTACAACGTACAACGTGTAACGTATAACGTATAACGTATAACGTACAGCGTATAACGTATAACGTATAACGTATATCGTATAACGTACATCGTACAACGTGTAACGTATAACATATAACGTACAACGTATAACGTACAACGTATATCGTACAACGTATAAAGTACAACGTATAACGTACAACGTACAACGTATAACGTACAACGTATAACGTACAACGTACAACGTGTAACGTACAACTTACAACGTGTAACGTATAACGTATAACGTATAACGTACAGCGTATAACGTATAACGTATAACGTATATCGTATAACGTACATCGTACAACGTGTAACGTATAACATATAACGTACAACGTATAACGTACAACGTATATCGTACAACGTATAACGTACAACGTATAACGTACAGCGTATAACGTATAACGTATAACGTATAACGTACAGCGTATAACGTACAGCGTATAACGTACAGCGTATAACGTATAACGTATAACCTATAACGTACAACGTATAACGTATAACGTACAGCGTATAACGTACAGCGTATAACGTACAGCGTATAACGTACAACGTATAAGGTATAACGTATAACGTATAACGTATAACGTATAACGTATAACGTATAACGTATAACGTATAACGTATAACGTATAACGTATAACGTATAACGTATAACGTATAACGTATAACGTATAACGTATAACGTATAACGTATAACGTACAGCGTATAACGTACAGCGTATAACGTATAACGTATAAGGTATAACGTACAGCGTATAACGTACAACGTATAACGTATAACGTACAACGTATAACGTACAGCGTATAACGTACAGCGTATAACGTACAACGTATAACGTATAACGTATAACGTATAACGTATAACGTACAGCGTATAACGTACAGCGTATAACGTATAACGTATAACGTATAACGTATAACGTACAACGTATAACGTATAACGTACAGCGTATAACGTATAACATACAACGTATAACGTACAACGTATAACGTACAAAGTATAACGTACAACGTATAACGAACACCGTACAACATGTAACGTATAACGTATAACGTACAGCGTATAACGTACAGCGTATAACGTATAACGTATAACGTATAACGTATAACGTATAACGTACAGCGTATAACGTTCAGCGTATAACGTATAACGTATAAGGTATAACGTACAAAGTATAACGTACAACGTATAACGTATAACGTATAACGTACAGCGTATAACGTACAGCGTATAACGTATAACGTATAACGTATAATTTACAACGTATAACGTATAACGTATAACGTGTAACGTATAACGTATAACGTACAGCGTATAACGTACAGCGTATAACGTACAGCGTATAACGTATAACGTATAACGTATAACGTATAACGTAAAACGTATATCGTGTAACGTATAACGTATAACGTACAGCGTATAACGTACAGCGAATAACGTATAAGGTATAACGTACAACGTATAACGTATACCGTATACCATATACCGTATAACGTATAACGTATAACGTATAACGTACAACGTACAACGTGTAACGTATAACGTACAGCGTATAACGTATAACATACAACGTATAACGTACAACGTATAACGTACAACGTATAACGTACAACGTATAACGTACAACGTACAACGTATAATGTACAACGTATAACGTACAACGTACAACGGGTAACGTATAACGTATAACATATAACTTATAACGTACAGCGTATAACGTACAGCGTATAACATATAACGTATAACGTAAAACGTACAACGTATAACGTACAGCGTATAACGTACAGCGTATAACGTACAGCGTATAACGTACAGCGTATAACGTATAACGTATAACGTATAACGTATAACGTATAACGTATAACGTATAGCGTATAACGTATATCGTATAACGTATAACGTATAACGTATAACGTATAACGTATAACGTATAACGTATAACACATAACGTATAACGTATAACGTACAGCGTATAACGTATAACATACAACGTATAACGTACAACGTACAACGTGTAAAGTACAACGTATAACGTATAACGTACAGCGTATAATGTACAGCGTATAACGTACAGCGTATAACGTATAACGAGTAACGTATAACGTATAACGTACAGCGTATAACGTACAGCGAATAACGTATAAGGTATAACGTACAACGTATAACGTATACCGTATACCGTATAACGTATAACGTATAACGTATAACGTATAACGTATAACGTATAACGTATAACGTATAACGTATAACGTATAACGTATAACGTATAACGTATAACGTATAACGTATAACGTATAACGTATAACGTATAACGTATAACGTATAACGTATAACGTATAACGTATAACGTATAACGTATAACGTATAACGTACAGCGTATAACGTACAGCGTATAACGTATAACGTATAAGGTATAACGTACAGCGTATAACGTACAACGTATAACGTATAACGTATAACGTATAACGTACAGCGTATAACGTACAGCGTATAACGTACAACGTATAACGTATAACGTATAACGTATAACGTATAACGTATAACGTACAGCGTATAACGTACAGCGTATAACGTATAACGTATAACGTACAACGTATAACGTATAACGTACAGCGTATAACGTATAACATACAACGTATAACGTACAACGTATAACGTACAAAGTATAACGTACAACGTATAACGAACACCGTACAACATGTAACGTATAACGTATAACGTACAGCGTATAACGTACAGCGTATAACGTATAACGTATAACGTATAACGTATAACGTATAACGTACAGCGTATAACGTTCAGCGTATAACGTATAACGTATAAGGTATAACGTACAAAGTATAACGTATAACGTATAACGTATAACGTATAACGTACAGCGTATAACGTACAACGTATAACGTACAACGTATAACGTACAACGTACAACGTATAACGTACAACGTATAACGTACAACGTACAACGTGTAACGTACAACGTACAACGTGTAACGTATAACGTATAACGTATAACGTACAGCGTATAACGTATAACGTATATCGTATAACGTACATCGTACAACGTGTAACGTATAACATATAACGTACAACGTATAACGTACAACGTATATCGTACAACGTATAACGTACAACGTATAACGTACAACGTACAACGTATAACGTACAACGTATAACGTACAACGTACAACGTGTAACGTACAACTTACAACGTGTAACGTATAACGTATAACGTATAACGTACAGCGTATAACGTATAACATACAACGTATAACGTACAACGTATAACGTACAAAGTATAACGTACAACGTATAACGAACACCGTACAACATGTAACGTATAACGTATAACGTACAGCGTATAACGTACAGCGTATAACGTATAACGTATAACGTATAACGTATAACGTATAACGTACAGCGTATAACGTTCAGCGTATAACGTATAACGTATAAGGTATAACGTACAAAGTATAACGTATAACGTATAACGTATAACGTATAACGTACAGCGTATAACGTACAACGTATAACGTATAACGTATAACGTATAATTTACAACGTATAACGTATAACGTATAACGTGTAACGTATAACGTATAACGTACAGCGTATAACGTACAGCGTATAACGTACAGCGTATAACGTATAACGTATAACGTATAACGTATAACGTAAAACGTATATCGTGTAACGTATAACGTATAACGTACAGCGTATAACGTACAGCGAATAACGTATAAGGTATAACGTACAACGTATAACGTATACCGTATACCATATACCGTATAACGTATAACGTATAACGTATAACGTACAACGTACAACGTGTAACGTATAACGTACAGCGTATAACGTATAACATACAACGTATAACGTACAACGTATAACGTACAACGTATAACGTACAACGTATAACGTACAACGTACAACGTATAATGTACAACGTATAACGTACAACGTACAACGGGTAACGTATAACGTATAACATATAACTTATAACGTACAGCGTATAACGTACAGCGTATAACGTATAACGTATAACGTAAAACGTACAACGTATAACGTACAGCGTATAACGTACAGCGTATAACGTACAGCGTATAACGTACAGCGTATAACGTATAACGTATAACGTATAACGTATAACGTATAACGTATAGCGTATAACGTATATCGTATAACGTATAACGTATAACGTATAACGTATAACGTATAACGTATAACGTATAACGTATAACGTATAACGTATAACGTATAACGTATAACGTATAACGTATAACGTATAACGTATAACGTATAACGTATAACGTATAACGTATAACGTATAACGTATAACGTATAACGTATAACGTATAACGAATAACGTATAACGTATAACGTATAACGTATAACGTACATCGTACAACGTGTAACGTAGAACATATAACGTACAACATATAACGTACAACGTATTACGTATAACGTATAACGTATAACGTACAACGTATAACGTACAACGTATAACGTACAACGTATAACGTACAACGTATAACGTACAACGTACAACGTGTAACGTATAACGTATAACGTATATCGTATAACGTATAACGTATAACGTATAACGTATAACGTATAACGTACAACGTGTAACGTATAACGTATAACGTACAGCGTATAACGTATAACGTATAACGTACAACGTATAACGTACAGCGTATAACGTACAGCGTATAACGTATAACATACAACGTATAACGTACAACGTACAACGTGTAACGTACAACGTATAACGTATAACGTACAGCGTATAATGTACAGCGTATAACGTACAGCGTATAACGTATAACGTATAACGTATAACGTGTAACGTATAACGTATAACGTACAGTGTATAACGTACAGCGAATAACGTATAAGGTATAACGTACAGCGTATAACGTACAGCGTATAACGTACAGCGTATAACGTACAGCGTATAACGTATAACGTATAACGTATAACGTATAACGTATAACGTATAACGTATAACGTATAACATATAACGTATAACGTATAACGTATATCGTATAACGTATAACGTATAACGTATAACGTATAACGTATAACGTATAACGTATAACGTATAACGTATAACGTATAACGTATAACGTATAACGTATAACGTACAGCGTATAACGTACAGCGTATAACGTACAGCGTATAACGTACAACGTATAACGTATAACGTATAACGTATAACGTATAACGTATAACGTATAACGTATAACGTATTACGTATAACGTATAACGTATAACGTATAACCTATTGCGTATAACGTATAACGTATAACGTATAACGTATAACGTATAACGTATAACGTATAACGTATAACGTATAACGTATAACGTATAACGTATAACGTATAACGTATAACGTATAACGTATAACGTATAACGTATAACGTATAACGTATAACGTATAACGTATAACGTATAACGTATAACGTATAACGTATAACGTATAACGTATAACGTATAACGTATAACGTATAACGTATAACGTATAACGTAAAACGTATAACGTATAACGTATAACGTATAACGTATAACGTATAACGTATATCGTACAACGTATAACGAACAACGCATAACGTACAACGTATAACGTACAACGTATAACGTAAAATGTACAACGTATAACGTACAACGTATAACGTACAACGTACAACGTGTAACGTATAACGTACAGCGTATAACGTACAGCGTATAACGTACAACGTATAACGTATAACGTATAACGTATAACGTATAACGTATAACGTATAACGTATAACGTATAACGTCTAACGTATAACGTATAACGTATAACGTAGAACGTATAACGTATAACGTACAGCGTATAACGTATAACATACAACGTATAATGTACAACGTATAACGTACAACGTATAACGTATAACGTACAACGTATAACATACAATGTATAACGTATAACGTACAACGTACAACGTGTAACGTATAACGTATAACGTATAACGTACAGCGTATAACGTATAACGTATAACGTACAACGTATAACGTATAACGTACAACGTATAACGTACAACGTACAACGTGTAACGTATAACGTATAACGTATAACGTACAGCGTATAACGTACAGCGTATAACGTACAGCGTATAACGTATAACGTATAACGTGTGACGTATAACGTACAGCGTATAACGTACAGCGTATAACGTATAACGTATAAGGTATAACGTACAGCGTATAACGTACAACGTATAACGTATAACGTATAACGTACAGCGTATAACGTACAGCGTATAACGTATAACGTATAACGTATAACGTACAACGTATAACGAATAACGTACAGCGTATAACGTATAACATACAACGTATAACGTACAACGTATAACGTACAACGTATAACGTACAACGTACAACGTGTAACGTATAATGTATAACGTATAACGTATAACGTACAGCGTATTACGTACAGCGTATAACGTACAACGTATAACGTATAACGTTTAACGTATAACGTATAACGTATAACGTATAACGTATAACGTATAACGTATTACGTATAACGTATAACGTATAACGTATAACGTATAACGTATAACATATAACGTATAACGTATAACGTATAACGTACAGCGTATAACGTACAGCGTATAACGTAGAACGTATAAGGTATAACGTACAGCGTATAACGTACAACGGATAACGTATAACGTATAACGTACAGCGTATAACGTACAGCGTATAACGTATAACATACAACGTATAACGTACAACGTATAACGTACAACGTATAACGTATAACGTACAACGTATAACGTACAACGTACAACGTGTAACGTACAACTTACAACGTGTAACGTATAACGTATAACGTATAACGTATAACGTATAACGTATAACACATAACGTATAACGTATAACGTACAGCGTATAACGTATAACATACAACGTATAACGTACAACGTACAACGTGTAAAGTACAACGTATAACGTATAACGTACAGCGTATAATGTACAGCGTATAACGTACAGCGTATAACGTATAACGAGTAACGTATAACGTATAACGTACAGCGTATAACGTACAGCGAATAACGTATAAGGTATAACGTACAACGTATAACGTATACCGTATACCGTATAACGTATAACGTATAACGTATAACGTATAACGTATAACGTATAACGTATAACGTATAACGTATAACGTATAACGTATAACGTATAACGTATAACGTATAACGTATAACGTATAACGTATAACGTATAACGTATAACGTATAACGTATAACGTATAACGTATAACGTATAACGTATAACGTATAACGTACAGCGTATAACGTACAGCGTATAACGTATAACGTATAAGGTATAACGTACAGCGTATAACGTACAACGTATAACGTATAACGTATAACGTATAACGTACAGCGTATAACGTACAGCGTATAACGTACAACGTATAACGTATAACGTATAACGTATAACGTATAACGTACAGCGTATAACGTACAGCGTATAACGTATAACGTATAACGTATAACGTATAACGTACAACGTATAACGTATAACGTACAGCGTATAACGTATAACATACAACGTATAACGTACAACGTATAACGTACAAAGTATAACGTACAACGTATAACGAACACCGTACAACATGTAACGTATAACGTATAACGTACAGCGTATAACGTACAGCGTATAACGTATAACGTATAACGTATAACGTATAACGTATAACGTACAGCGTATAACGTTCAGCGTATAACGTATAACGTATAAGGTATAACGTACAAAGTATAACGTACAACGTATAACGTATAACGTATAACGTACAGCGTATAACGTACAACGTATAACGTACAACGTATAACGTACAACGTACAACGTATAACGTACAACGTATAACGTACAACGTACAACGTGTAACGTACAACGTACAACGTGTAACGTATAACGTATAACGTATAACGTACAGCGTATAACGTATAACGTATATCGTATAACGTACATCGTACAACGTGTAACGTATAACATATAACGTACAACGTATAACGTACAACGTATATCGTACAACGTATAACGTACAACGTATAACGTACAACGTACAACGTATAACGTACAACGTATAACGTACAACGTACAACGTGTAACGTACAACTTACAACGTGTAACGTATAACGTATAACGTATAACGTACAGCGTATAACGTATAACATACAACGTATAACGTACAACGTATAACGTACAAAGTATAACGTACAACGTATAACGAACACCGTACAACATGTAACGTATAACGTATAACGTACAGCGTATAACGTACAGCGTATAACGTATAACGTATAACGTATAACGTATAACGTATAACGTACAGCGTATAACGTTCAGCGTATAACGTATAACGTATAAGGTATAACGTACAAAGTATAACGTACAACGTATAACGTATAACGTATAACGTACAGCGTATAACGTACAGCGTATAACGTATAACGTATAACGTATAATTTACAACGTATAACGTATAACGTATAACGTGTAACGTATAACGTATAACGTACAGCGTATAACGTACAGCGTATAACGTACAGCGTATAACGTATAACGTATAACGTATAACGTATAACGTAAAACGTATATCGTGTAACGTATAACGTATAACGTACAGCGTATAACGTACAGCGAATAACGTATAAGGTATAACGTACAACGTATAACGTATACCGTATACCATATACCGTATAACGTATAACGTATAACGTATAACGTACAACGTACAACGTGTAACGTATAACGTACAGCGTATAACGTATAACATACAACGTATAACGTACAACGTATAACGTACAACGTATAACGTACAACGTATAACGTACAACGTACAACGTATAATGTACAACGTATAACGTACAACGTACAACGGGTAACGTATAACGTATAACATATAACTTATAACGTACAGCGTATAACGTACAGCGTATAACGTATAACGTATAACGTAAAACGTACAACGTATAACGTACAGCGTATAACGTACAGCGTATAACGTACAGCGTATAACGTACAGCGTATAACGTATAACGTATAACGTATAACGTATAACGTATAACGTATAGCGTATAACGTATATCGTATAACGTATAACGTATAACGTATAACGTATAACGTATAACGTATAACGTATAACGTATAACGTATAACGTATAACGTATAACGTATAACGTATAACGTATAACGTATAACGTATAACGTATAACGTATAACGTATAACGTATAACGTATAACGTATAACGTATAACGTATAACGAATAACGTATAACGTATAACGTATAACGTATAACGTACATCGTACAACGTGTAACGTAGAACATATAACGTACAACATATAACGTACAACGTATTACGTATAACGTATAACGTATAACGTACAACGTATAACGTACAACGTATAACGTACAACGTATAACGTACAACGTATAACGTACAACGTACAACGTGTAACGTATAACGTATAACGTATATCGTATAACGTATAACGTATAACGTATAACGTATAACGTATAACGTACAACGTGTAACGTATAACGTATAACGTACAGCGTATAACGTATAACGTATAACGTACAACGTATAACGTTCAGCGTATAACGTACAGCGTATAACGTATAACATACAACGTATAACGTACAACGTACAACGTGTAACGTACAACGTATAACGTATAACGTACAGCGTATAATGTACAGCGTATAACGTACAGCGTATAACGTATAACGTATAACGTATAACGTGTAACGTATAACGTATAACGTACAGTGTATAACGTACAGCGAATAACGTATAAGGTATAACGTACAGCGTATAACGTACAGCGTATAACGTACAGCGTATAACGTACAGCGTATAACGTATAACGTATAACGTATAACGTATAACGTATAACGTATAACGTATAACGTATAACATATAACGTATAACGTATAACGTATATCGTATAACGTATAACGTATAACGTATAACGTACAACGTATAACGTACAACGCACAACGGGTAACGTATAACGTATAACGTATAACTTATAACGTACAGCGTATAACGTACAGCGTATAACGTATAACGTATAACGTACAACGTATAACGTACAGCGTATAACGTACACCGTATAACGTACAGCGTATAACGTATAACGTATAACGTATAACGTATAACGTATAACGTATATCGTATAACGTATAACGTATAACGTACAGCGTATAACGTACAGCGTATAACGTACAGCGTATAACGTATAACGTATAACGTATATCGTGTAACGTATAACGTATAACGTACAGCGTATAACGTACAGCGAATAACGTATAAGGTATAACGTACAACGTATAACGTATACCGTATACCGTATACCGTATAACGTATAACGTATAACGTATAACGTATAACGTATAACGTATAACGTATAACGTATAACGTATAACGTATAACGTATAACGTATAACGTATAACGTATAACGTATAACGTATAACGTATAACGTATAACGTATAACGTATAACGTATAACGTATAACGTATAACGTATAACGTATAACGTATAACGTATAACGTATAACGTATAACGTATAACGTATAACGTATAACGTATAACGTATAATGTATAACGTATAACGTATAACGTACATCGTACAACGTGTAACGTATAACATATTACGTACAACATATAACGTACAACGTATAACGTATAACGTATAACGTATAACGTACAACGTATTACGTACAACGTATAACGTACAACGTATAACGTACAACGTATAACGTACAACGTATAACGTACAACGTACAACGTATAACGTACAACGTATAACGTACAACGTACAACGTGTAACGTATAACGTATAACGTATATCGTATAACGTATAACGTATAACGTATAACGTATAACGTACAACGTGTAACGTATAACGTATAACGTACAGCGTATAACGTATAACGTATAACGTACAACGTATAACGTACAGCGTATAACGTACAGCGTATAACGTACAGCGTATAACGTATAACGTATAACGTATAACGTATAACGTATAACGTATATCGTATAACGTATAACGTATAACGTATAACGTATAACGTATAACGTATAACGTATAACGTATAACGTATAACGTATAACGTATAACGTATAACGTATAACGTATAACGTATAACGTATAACGTATAACGTATAACGTATAACGTATAACGTACAACGTGTAACGTATAACGTATAACGTACAACGTGTAACGTATAACGTATAACGTACAGCGTATAACGTATAACGTATAACGTACAGCGTATAACGTACAGCGTATAACGTACAGCGTATAACGTATAACGTATAACGTATAACGTGTAACGTATAACGTATAACGTACAACGTACAACGTGTAACGTATAACGTACAGCGTATAACGTATAACATACAACGTATAACGTACAGCATATAACGTATAACATACAACGTATAACGTACAACGTATAACGTACAATGTATAACGTACAACGTATAACGTACAACGTACAACGTATAATGTACAACGTATAACGTACAACGTACAACGGGTAACGTATTACGTATAACATATAACTTATAACGTACAGCGTATAACGTACAGCGTATAACGTATAACGTATAACGTATAACGTGTGACGTATAACGTATAACGTACAACGTACAACGTGTAACGTATAACGTACAGCGTATAACGTATAACATACAACGTATAACGTACAACGTATAACGTACAACGTATAACGTACAACGTATAACGTACAACGTACAACGTATAATGTACAACGTATAACGTACAACGTACAACGGGTAACGTATAACGTATAACATATAACTTATAACGTACAGCGTATAACGTACAGCGTATAACGTATAACGTATAACGTAAAACGTACAACGTATAACGTACAGCGTATAACGTACAGCGTATAACGTGTAACGTATAACGTACAGCGTATAACGTATAACATACAACGTATAACGTACAACGTATAACGTACAACGTATAACGTACAACGTATAACGTACAACGTACAACGTATAATGTACAACGTATAACGTACAACGTACAACGGGTAACGTATAACGTATAACATATAACTTATAACGTACAGTGTATAACGTACAGCGTATATCGTATAACGTATTATGTAAAACGTACAACGTATAACGTACAGCGTATAACGTACAACGTATAATGTACAACGTATAACGTACAACGCACAACGGGTAACGTATAACGTATAACGTATAACTTATAACGTACAGCGTATAACGTACAGCGTATAACGTATAACGTATAACGTACAACGTATAACGTACAGCGTATAACGTACACCGTATAACGTACAGCGTATAACGTATAACGTATAACGTATAACGTATAACGTATAACGTATATCGTATAACGTATAACGTATAACGTACAGCGTATAACGTACAGCGTATAACGTACAGCGTATAACGTATAACGTATAACGTATATCGTGTAACGTATAACGTATAACGTACAGCGTATAACGTACAGCGAATAACGTATAAGGTATAACGTACAACGTATAACGTATACCGTATACCGTATACCGTATAACGTATAACGTATAACGTATAACGTATAACGTATAACGTATAACGTATAACGTATAACGTATAACGTATAACGTATAACGTATAACGTATAACGTATAACGTATAACGTATAACGTATAACGTATAACGTATAACGTATAACGTATAACGTATAACGTATAACGTATAACGTATAACGTATAACGTATAACGTATAACGTATAACGTATAACGTATAACGTATAATGTATAACGTATAACGTATAACGTACATCGTACAACGTGTAACGTATAACATATTACGTACAACATATAACGTACAACGTATAACGTATAACGTATAACGTATAACGTACAACGTATTACGTACAACGTATAACGTACAACGTATAACGTACAACGTATAACGTACAACGTATAACGTACAACGTACAACGTATAACGTACAACGTATAACGTACAACGTACAACGTGTAACGTATAACGTATAACGTATATCGTATAACGTATAACGTATAACGTATAACGTATAACGTACAACGTGTAACGTATAACGTATAACGTACAGCGTATAACGTATAACGTATAACGTACAACGTATAACGTACAGCGTATAACGTACAGCGTATAACGTACAGCGTATAACGTATAACGTATAACGTATAACGTATAACGTATAACGTATATCGTATAACGTATAACGTATAACGTATAACGTATAACGTATAACATATAACGTATAACGTATAACGTACAGCGTATAACGTATAACGTACAACGTATAACGTTCAACGTACAACGTACAACATGTAACGTATAACGTATAACGTATAACGTACAGCGTATAACGTACAGCGTATAACGTACAGCGTATAACGTATAACGTATAACGTATAACGTATAACGTATAACGTATAACGTGTAACGTATAACGTATAACGTACAACGTACAACGTGTAACGTATAACGTATAACGTACAACGTATAACGTACAGCGTATAACGTACAGCGTATAACGTACAGCGTATAACGTACAGCGTATAACGTATAACGTATATCGTATAACGTATAACGTATAACGTATAACGTATAACGTATAACATATAACGTATAACGTATAACGTACAGCATAAAACGTACAGCGTATAACGTATAACGTATAACGTGTAACGTATAACGTGTAACGTATAACGTATAACGTGTAACGTATAACGTATAACGTACAGCGTATAACTTACAGCGTATAACGTATAAGGTATAACGTACAACGTATAACGTATACCGTATACCGTATAACGTATAACGTATAACGTATAACGTATAACGTATAACGTATAACGTATAACGTATAACGTATAACGTATAACGTATAACGTATAACGTATAACGTATAACGTATAACGTATAACGTATAACGTATAACGTATAACGTATAACGTATAACGTATAACGTATATCGTATAACGTACATCGTACAACGTGTAACGTATAACATATAACGTACAACATATAACGTACAACGTATAACGTATAACGTATAACGTATAACGTACAACGTATAACGTACAACGTATAACGTACAACGTACAACGTATAACGTACAACGTACAACGTATAACGTACAACGTATAACGTACAACGTACAACGTGTAACGTATAACGTATAACGTATATCGTATAACGTACATCGTACAACGTGTAACGTATAACATATAACGTACAACATATAACGTACAACGTATAACGTATAACGTATAACGTATAACGTACAACGTATAACGTACAACGTATAACGTACAACGTATAACGTACAACGTATAACGTACAACGTACAACGTGTAACGTATAACGTATAACGTATAACGTATAACGTACATCGTACAACGTGTAACGTATAACATATAACGTACAACATATAACGTACAACGTATAACGTACAACGTATAACGTACAACGTACAACGTGTTACGTATAACGTATAACGTATATCGTACAACGTATAACGTACAGCGTATAACGTATAACATACAACGTATAACGTACAACGTATAACGTACAACGTATAACGTACAACGTATAACGTACAACGTACAACGTGTAACGTATAACGTATAACGTACAGCGTATAACGTATAACGTACAACGTATAATGTACAACGTATAACGTACAACGTACAACGGGTAACGTATAACGTATAACGTATAACTTATAACGTACAGCGTATAACGTACAGCGTATAACGTATAACGTATAACGTATAACGTACAACGTATAACGTACAGCGTATAACGTACACCGTATAACGTACAGCGTATAACGTATAACGTATAACGTATAACGTATAACGTATAACGTATATCGTATAACGTATAACGTATAACGTACAGCGTATAACGTACAGCGTATAACGTACAGCGTATAACGTATAACGTATAACGTATATCGTGTAACGTATAACGTATAACGTACAGCGTATAACGTACAGCGAATAACGTATAAGGTATAACGTACAACGTATAACGTATACCGTATACCGTATAACGTATAACGTATAACGTATAACGTATAACGTATAACGTATAACGTATAACGTATAACGTATAACGTATAACGTATAACGTATAACGTATAACGTATAACGTATAACGTATAACGTATAACGTATAACGTATAACGTATAACGTATAACGTATAACGTATAACGTATAACGTATAACGTATAACGTATAACGTATAACGTATAACGTATAACGTATAACGTATAACGTATAACGTATAACGTACAACGTATAACGTACAACGTATAACGTACAACGTATAACGTACAACGTATAACGTACAACGTACAACGTGTAACGTATAACGTATAACGTATATCGTATAACGTATAACGTATAACGTATAACGTATAACGTACAACGTATAACGTTCAACGTACAACGTACAACATGTAACGTATAACGTATAACGTATAACGTATAACGTATAACGTACAGCGTATAACGTACAGCGTATAACGTACAGCGTATAACGTATAACGTATAACGTATAACGTGTAACGTATAACGTATAACGTACAACGTACAACGTGTAACGTATAACGTACAGCGTATAACGTATAACATACAACGTATAACGTACAACGTATAACGTACAATGTATAACGTACAACGTATAACGTACAACGTACAACGTATAATGTACAACGTATAACGTACAACGTACAACGGGTAACGTATAACGTATAACATATAACTTATAACGTACAGCGTATAACGTACAGCGTATAACGTATAACGTATAACGTATAACGTGTAACGTATAACGTATAACGTACAACGTACAACGTACAACGTGTAACCTATAACGTACAGCGTATAACGTATAACATACAACGTATAACGTACAACGTATAACGTACAACGTATAACGTACAACGTATAACGTACAACGTACAACGTATAATGTACAACGTATAACGTACAACGTACAACGGGTAACGTATAACGTATAACATATAACTTATAACGTACAGCGTATAACGTACAGCGTATAACGTATAACGTATAACGTAAAACGTACAACGTATAACGTACAGCGTATAACGTACAGCGTATAACGTA
The DNA here is from genome assembly GCA_916610235.2 of Lasioglossum morio. Taxonomy (NCBI): domain Eukaryota; kingdom Metazoa; phylum Arthropoda; class Insecta; order Hymenoptera; family Halictidae; genus Lasioglossum; species Lasioglossum morio. Next base: position 577,103 of record CAKAJA020000392.1, read on the forward strand.
CAGCGTATAACGTACAGCGTATAACGTATAACGTATAACGTATAACGTATAACGTATAACGTATAACGTATAACGTATAACGTACAACGTACAACGTGTAACGTATAACGTACAGCGTATAACGAATAACATACAACGTATAACGTACAACGTATAACGTACAATGTATAACGTACAACGTATAACGTACAACGTACAACGTATAATGTACAACGTATAACGTACAACGTACAACGGGTAACGTATAACGTATAACATATAACTTATAACGTACAGCGTATAACGTACAGCGTATAACGTATAACGTATAACGTATAACGTGTAACGTATAACGTATAACGTACAACGTACAACGTGTAACGTATAACGTACAGCGTATAACGTATAACATACAACGTATAACGTACAACGTATAACGTACAACGTATAACGTACAACGTATAACGTACAACGTACAACGTATAATGTACAACGTACAACGTATAACGTTCAACGTACAACGTACAACATGTAACGTATAACGTATAACGTATAACGTATAACGTATAACGTACAGCGTATAACGTACAGCGTATAACGTACAGCGTATAACGTATAACGTATAACGTATAACGTGTAACGTATAACGTATAACGTACAACGTACAACGTGTAACGTATAACGTACAGCGTATAACGTATAACATACAACGTATAACGTACAACGTATAACGTACAATGTATAACGTACAACGTATAACGTACAACGTACAACGTATAATGTACAACGTATAACGTACAACGTACAACGGGTAACGTATAACGTATAACATATAACTTATAACGTACAGCGTATAACGTACAGCGTATAACGTATAACGTATAACGTATAACGTGTAACGTATAACGTATAACGTACAACGTACAACGTGTAACGTATAACGTACAGCGTATAACGTATAACATACAACGTATAACGTACAACGTATAACGTACAACGTATAACGTACAACGTATAACGTACAACGTACAACGTATAATGTACAACGTATAACGTACAACGTACAACGGGTAACGTATAACGTATAACGTACAACGTACAACGTGTAACGTATAACGTACAGCGTATAACGTATAACATACAACGTATAACGTACAACGTATAACGTACAACGTATAACGTACAACGTATAACGTACAACGTACAACGTATAATGTACAACGTATAACGTACAACGTACAACGGGTAACGTATAACGTATAACATATAACTTATAACGTACAGCGTATAACGTACAGCGTATAACGTATAACGTATAACGTAAAACGTACAACGTATAACGTACAGCGTATAACGTACAGCGTATAACGTACAGCGTATAACGTACAGCGTAAAACGTATAACGTATAACGTATAACGTATAACGTATAACGTATAACGTATAACGTACAACGTACAACGTGTAACGTATAACGTACAGCGTATAACGAATAACATACAACGTATAACGTACAACGTATAACGTACAATGTATAACGTACAACGTATAACGTACAACGTACAACGTATAATGTACAACGTATAACGTACAACGTACAACGGGTAACGTATAACGTATAACATATAACTTATAACGTACAGCGTATAACGTACAACGTATAACGTACAATGTATAACGTACAACGTATAACGTACAACGTACAACGTATAATGTACAACGTATAACGTACAACGTACAACGGGTAACGTATAACGTATAACATATAACTTATAACGTACAGCGTATAACGTACAGCGTATAACGTATAACGTATAACGTATAACGTGTAACGTACAACGTATAACGTACAACGTACAACGGGTAACGTATAACGTATAACATATAACTTATAACGTACAGCGTATAACGTACAGCGTATAACGTATAACGTATAACGTATAACGTATAACGTATAACGTATAACGTATAACGTATAACGTATAACATATAACGTATAACGTATAACGTATATCGTATAACGTATAACGTATAACGTATAACGTATAACGTATAACGTATAACGTATAACATATAACGTATAACGTATAACGTACAGCGTATAACGTATAACATACAACGTATAACGTACAACGTATAATGTACAACGTATAACGTACAACGTATAACGTACAGCGTATAACGTACAGCGTATAACGTACAGCGTATAACGTACAGCGTATAACGTATAACGTATAACGTATAACGTATAACGTATAACGTATAACGTATAACGTATAACGTATAACATATAACGTATAACGTATAACGTATATCGTATAACGTATAACGTATAACGTATAACGTATAACGTATAACGTATAACGTATAACATATAACGTATAACGTATAACGTACAGCGTATAACGTATAACATACAACGTATAACGTACAACGTATAACGTACAACGTATAACGTACAACGTATAACGTACAACGTACAACGTATAATGTACAACGTATAACGTACAACGTACAACGGGTAACGTATAACGTATAACATATAACTTATAACGTACAGCGTATAACGTACAGCGTATAACGTATAACGTATAACGTAAAACGTATAACGTATAACGTATAACGTATATCGTATAACGTATAACGTATAACGTATAACGTATAACGTATAACGTATAACGTATAACGTATAACGTATAACGTATAACGTATAACGTATAACGTATAACGTATAACATATAACGTATAACGTATAACGTACAGCGTATAACGTATAACGTATAACGTATAACGTATAACGTATAACGTATAACGTATAACGTATAACGTATAACGTATAACGTATAACGTATAACGTATAACGTATAACGTATAACGTATAACGTATAACGTATAATGTATAACGTATAACGTATAACGTACATCGTACAACGTGTAACGTATAACGTATAACGTATAACGTACAACGTGTAACGTATAACGTATAACGTACAGCGTATAACGTATAACGTATAACGTACAACGTATAACGTACAGCGTATAACGTACAGCGTATAACGTACAGCGTATAACGTATAACGTATAACGTATAACGTATATCGTATAACGTATAACGTATAACGTATAACGTATAACGTATAACATATAACGTATAACGTATAACGTACAGCGTATAACGTATAACGTACAACGTATAACGTTCAACGTACAACGTACAACATGTAACGTATAACGTATAACGTATAACGTACAGCGTATAACGTACAGCGTATAACGTATAACGTACAACGTATAACGTACAACGTACAACGTATAATGTACAACGTATAACGTACAACGTACAACGGGTAACGTATAACGTATAACATATAACTTATAACGTACAGCGTATAACGTACAGCGTATAACGTATAACGTATAACGTAAAACGTATAACGTATAACGTATAACGTATATCGTATAACGTATAACGTATAACGTATAACGTATAACGTATAACGTATAACGTATAACGTATAACGTATAACGTATAACGTATAACGTATAACGTATAACATATAACGTATAACGTATAACGTACAGCGTATAACGTATAACGTATAACGTATAACGTATAACGTATAACGTATAACGTATAACGTATAACGTATAACGTATAACGTATAACGTATAACGTATAACGTATAACGTATAACGTATAACGTATAACGTATAACGTATAACGTATAACGTATAATGTATAACGTATAACGTATAACGTACATCGTACAACGTGTAACGTATAACATATAACGTACAACATATAACGTACAACGTATAACGTATAACGTATAACGTATAACGTACAACGTATAACGTACAACGTATAACGTACAACGTATAACGTACAACGTATAACGTACAACGTACAACGTATAACGTACAACGTATAACGTACAACGTACAACGTGTAACGTATAACGTATAACGTATATCGTATAACGTATAACGTATAACGTATAACGTATAACGTATAACGTACAACGTGTAACGTATAACGTATAACGTACAGCGTATAACGTATAACGTATAACGTACAACGTATAACGTACAGCGTATAACGTACAGCGTATAACGTACAGCGTATAACGTATAACGTATAACGTATAACGTATAACGTATATCGTATAACGTATAACGTATAACGTATAACGTATAACGTATAACGTATAACATATAACGTATAACGTATAACGTACAGCGTATAACGTATAACGTACAACGTATAACGTTCAACGTACAACGTACAACATGTAACGTATAACGTATAACGTATAACGTACAGCGTATAACGTACAGCGTATAACGTACAGCGTATAACGTATAACGTATAACGTATAACGTGTAACGTATAACGTATAACGTACAACGTACAACGTGTAACGTATAACGTATAACGTACAACGTATAACGTACAGCGTATAACGTACAGCGTATAACGTACAGCGTATAACGTACAGCGTATAACGTATAACGTATATCGTATAACGTATAACGTGTATCGTATAACGTATAACGTATAACGTATAACGTATAACGTATAACGTATAACATATAACGTATAACGTATAACGTACAGCGTAAAACGTACAGCGTATAACGTATAACGTATAACGTGTAACGTATAACGTATAACGTACAGCGTATAACTTACAGCGTATAACGTATAAGGTATAACGTACAACGTATAACTTATACCGTATACCGTATAACGTATAACGTATAACGTATAACGTATAACGTATAACGTATAACGTATAACGTATAACGTATAACGTATAACGTATAACGTATAACGTATAACGTATAACGTATAACGTATAACGTATAACGTACATCGTACAACGTGTAACGTATAACATATAACGTACAACATATAACGTACAACGTATAACGTATAACGTATAACGTATAACGTAAAACGTATATCGTGTAACGTATAACGTATAACGTACAGCGTATAACGTACAGCGAATAACGTATAAGGTATAACGTACAACGTATAACGTATACCGTATACCGTATACCGTATAACGTATAACGTATAACGTATAACGTACAACGTACAACGTGTAACGTATAACGTACAGCGTATAACGTATAACATACAACGTATAACGTACAACGTATAACGTACAACGTATAACGTACAACGTATAACGTACAACGTACAACGTATAATGTACAACGTATAACGTACAACGTACAACGGGTAACGTATAACGTATAACATATAACTTATAACGTACAGCGTATAACGTACAGCGTATAACGTATAACGTATAACGTAAAACGTACAACTTATAACGTACAGCGTATAACGTACAGCGTATAACGTACAGCGTATAACGTGCAGCGTATAACGTACAGCGTATAACGTACAGCGTATAACGTATAACGTATAACGTATAACGTATAACGTATAACGTATAACGTATAACGTATAACGTATATCGTATAACGTATAACGTATAACGTATAACGTATAACGTATAACGTATAACGTATAACGTATAACATATAACGTATAACGTATAACGTACAGCGTATAACGTATAACATACAACGTATAACGTACAACGTACAACGTGTAAAGTACAACGTATAACGTATAACGTACAGCGTATAATGTACAGCGTATAACGTACAGCGTATAACGTATAACGTATAACGTATAACGTGTAACGTATAACGTATAACGTACAGCGTATAACGTACAGCGAATAACGTATAAGGTATAACGTACAACGTATAACGTATACCGTATACCGTATAACGTATAACGTATAACGTATAACGTATAACGTATAACGTATAACGTATAACGTATAACGTATAACGTATAACGTATAACGTATAACGTATAACGTATAACGTATAACGTATAACGTATAACGTATAACGTATAACGTATAACGTATAACGTATAACGTATAACGTATAACGTATAACGTATAACGTATAACGTATAACGTACATCGTACAACGTGTAACGTAGAACATATAACGTACAACATATAACGTATAACGTATAACGTATAACGTATAACATATAACGTATAACGTATAACGTACAGCGTATAACGTATAACATACAACGTATAACGTACAACGTACAACGTGTAAAGTACAACGTATAACGTATAACGTACAGCGTATAATGTACAGCGTATAACGTACAGCGTATAACGTATAACGTATAACGTATAACGTGTAACGTATAACGTATAACGTACAGCGTATAACGTACAGCGAATAACGTATAAGGTATAACGTACAACGTATAACGTATACCGTATACCGTATAACGTATAACGTATAACGTATAACGTATAACGTATAACGTATAACGTATAACGTATAACGTATAACGTATAACGTATAACGTATAACGTATAACGTATAACGTATAACGTATAACGTATAACGTATAACGTATAACGTATAACGTATAACATACAACGTATAACGTACAACGTATAACGTATAACGTACATCGTACAACGTGTAACGTATAACATATAACGTACAACATATAACGTACAACGTATAACGTATAACGTATAACGTATAACGTAAAACGTATATCGTGTAACGTATAACGTATAACGTACAGCGTATAACGTACAGCGAATAACGTATAAGGTATAACGTACAACGTATAACGTATACCGTATACCGTATACCGTATAACGTATAACGTATAACGTATAACGTACAACGTACAACGTGTAACGTATAACGTACAGCGTATAACGTATAACATACAACGTATAACGTACAACGTATAACGTACAACGTATAACGTACAACGTATAACGTACAACGTACAACGTATAATGTACAACGTATAACGTACAACGTACAACGGGTAACGTATAACGTATAACATATAACTTATAACGTACAGCGTATAACGTACAGCGTATAACGTATAACGTATAACGTAAAACGTACAACTTATAACGTACAGCGTATAACGTACAGCGTATAACGTACAGCGTATAACGTACAGCGTATAACGTACAGCGTATAACGTACAGCGTATAACGTATAACGTATAACGTATAACGTATAACGTATAACGTATAACGTATAACGTATAACGTATATCGTATAACGTATAACGTATAACGTATAACGTATAACGTATAACGTATAACGTATAACGTATAACATATAACGTATAACGTATAACGTACAGCGTATAACGTATAACATACAACGTATAACGTACAACGTACAACGTGTAAAGTACAACGTATAACGTATAACGTACAGCGTATAATGTACAGCGTATAACGTACAGCGTATAACGTATAACGTATAACGTATAACGTGTAACGTATAACGTATAACGTACAGCGTATAACGTACAGCGAATAACGTATAAGGTATAACGTACAACGTATAACGTATACCGTATACCGTATAACGTATAACGTATAACGTATAACGTATAACGTATAACGTATAACGTATAACGTATAACGTATAACGTATAACGTATAACGTATAACGTATAACGTATAACGTATAACGTATAACGTATAACGTATAACGTATAACGTATAACGTATAACGTATAACGTATAACGTATAACGTATAACGTATAACGTATAACGTATAACGTATAACGTATAACGTACATCGTACAACGTGTAACGTAGAACATATAACGTACAACATATAACGTATAACGTATAACGTATAACGTATAACATATAACGTATAACGTATAACGTACAGCGTATAACGTATAACATACAACGTATAACGTACAACGTACAACGTGTAAAGTACAACGTATAACGTATAACGTACAGCGTATAATGTACAGCGTATAACGTACAGCGTATAACGTATAACGTATAACGTATAACGTGTAACGTATAACGTATAACGTACAGCGTATAACGTACAGCGAATAACGTATAAGGTATAACGTACAACGTATAACGTATACCGTATACCGTATAACGTATAACGTATAACGTATAACGTATAACGTATAACGTATAACGTATAACGTATAACGTATAACGTATAACGTATAACGTATAACGTATAACGTATAACGTATAACGTATAACGTATAACGTATAACGTATAACGTATAACGTATAACGTATAACGTATAACGTATAACGTATAACGTATAACGTATAACGTATAACGTATAACGTATAACGTATAACGTATAACGTACATCGTACAACGTGTAACGTAGAACATATAACGTACAACATATAACGTACAACGTATTACGTATAACGTATAACGTATAACGTACAACGTATAACGTACAACGTATAACGTACAACGTATAACGTACAACGTGTAACGTACAACGTACAACGTGTAACGTATAACGTATAACGTATATCGTATAACGTATAACGTATAACGTATAACGTATAACGTATAACGTATAACGTACAACGTGTAACGTATAACGTATAACGTACAGCGTATAACGTATAACGTATAACGTACAGCGTATAACGTACAGCGTATAACGTACAGCGTATAACGTATAACGTATAACGTATAACGTGTAACGTATAACGTATAACGTATAACGTGTAACGTATAACGTATAACGTATAACGTACAACGTACAACGTGTAACGTATAACGTACAGCGTATAACGTATAACATACAACGTATAACGTACAACGTATAACGTACAATGTATAACGTACAACGTATAACGTACAACGTACAACGTATAATGTACAACGTATAACGTACAACGTACAACGGGTAACGTATAACGTATAACATATAACTTATAACGTACAGCGTATAACGTACAGCGTATAACGTATAACGTATAACGTATAACGTGTGACGTATAACGTATAACGTACAACGTACAACGTGTAACGTATAACGTACAGCGTATAACGTATAACATACAACGTATAACGTACAACGTATAACGTACAACGTATAACGTACAACGTATAACGTACAACGTACAACGTATAATGTACAACGTATAACGTACAACGTACAACGGGTAACGTATAACGTATAACATATAACTTATAACGTACAGCGTATAACGTACAGCGTATAACGTATAACGTATAACGTAAAACGTACAACGTATAACGTACAGCGTATAACGTACAGCGTATAACGTACAGCGTATAACGTACAGCGTATAACGTATAACGTATAACGTATAACGTATAACGTATAACGTATAACGTATAACGTACAACGTACAACGTGTAACGTATAACGTACAGCGTATAACGTATAACATACAACGTATAACGTACAACGTATAACGTACAATGTATAACGTACAACGTACAACGTACAACGGGTAACGTATAACGTATAACATATAACTTATAACTTACAGCGTATAACGTATAAGGTATAACGTACAACGTATAACGTATACCGTATACCGTATAACGTATAACGTATAACGTATAACGTATAACGTATAACGTATAACGTACAACATGTAACGTATAACGTATAACGTATAACGTGTAACGTATAACATATAACGTACAACGTATAACGTATAACGTATAACATACAACGTATAACGTACAACGTATAACGTACAACGTATAACGTACAACGTATAACGTACAACGTACAACGTATAATGTACAACGTATAACGTACAACGTACAACGGGTAACGTATAACGTATAACATATAACTTATAACGTACAGCGTATAACGTACAGCGTATAACGTATAACGTATAACGTAAAACGTACAACGTATAACGTACAGCGTATAACGTACAGCGTATAACGTACAGCGTATAACGTACAGCGTATAACGTACAGCGTATAACGTACAGCGTATAACGTATAACGTATAACGTATAACGTATATCGTATAACGTATAACGTATAACGTATAACGTATAACGTATAACGTATAACGTATAACATATAACGTATAACGTATAACGTACAGCGTATAACGTATAACATACAACGTATAACGTACAACGTATAACGTACAACGTATAACGTACAACGTACAACGTATAATGTACAACGTATAACGTACAACGTACAACGGGTAACGTATAACGTATAACATATAACTTATAACGTACAGCGTATAACGTACAGCGTATAACGTACAGCGTATAACGTACAGCGTATAACGTACAGCGTATAACGTACAGCGTATAACGTATAACGTATAACGTATAACGTATAACGTGTAACGTATAACGTATAACGTACAACGTACAACGTGTAACGTATAACGTATAACGTACAACGTATAACGTACAGCGTATAACGTACAGCGTATAACGTACAGCGTATAACGTATAACGTATAACGTGTAACGTATAACGTATAACGTACAGCGTATAACTTACAGCGTATAACGTACAGCGTATAACGTATAACGTATAACGTAAAACGTATAACGTATAACGTATAACGTATAACGTATATCGTATAACGTATAACGTATAACGTATAACGTATAACGTATAACGTATAACATATAACGTATAACGTATAACGTACAGCGTATAACGTATAACGTACAACGTATAACGTTCAACGTACAACGTACAACATGTAACGTATAACGTATAACGTATAACGTACAGCGTATAACGTACAGCGTATAACGTATAACGTATAACATATAACGTATAACGTATAACGTACAGCGTATAACGTATAACGTATAACGTATAACGTATAACGTATAACGTATAACGTATAACGTATAACGTATAACGTATAACGTATAACGTATAACGTATAACGTATAACGTATAACGTATAACGTATAACGTATAATGTATAACGTATAACGTATAACGTACATCGTACAACGTGTAACGTATAACATATAACGTACAACATATAACGTACAACGTATAACGTATAACGTATAACGTACAACGTATAACGTACAACGTATAACGTACAACGTATAACGTACAACGTATAACGTACAACGTACAACGTATAACGTACAACGTATAATGTACAACGTATAACGTACAACGTACAACGGGTAACGTATAACGTATAACATATAACTTATAACGTACAGCGTATAACGTACAGCGTATAACGTATAACGTATAACGTAAAACGTACAACGTATAACGTACAGCGTATAACGTACAGCGTATAACGTACAGCGTATAACGTACAGCGTATAACGTACAGCGTATAACGTACAGCGTATAACGTATAACGTATAACGTATAACGTATATCGTATAACGTATAACGTATAACGTATAACGTATAACGTATAACGTATAACGTATAACATATAACGTATAACGTATAACGTACAGCGTATAACGTATAACATACAACGTATAACGTACAACGTATAACGTACAACGTACAACGTATAATGTACAACGTATAACGTACAACGTACAACGGGTAACGTATAACGTATAACATATAACTTATAACGTACAGCGTATAACGTACAGCGTATAACGTATAACGTATAACGTAAAACGTACAACGTATAACGTACAGCGTATAACGTACAGCGTATAACGTACAGCGTATAACGTACAGCGTATAACGTACAGCGTATAACGTACAGCGTATAACGTATAACGTATAACATATAACGTATAACGTATAACGTACAGCGTATAACGTATAACGTATAACGTATAACGTATAACGTATAACGTATAACGTATAACGTATAACGTATAACGTATAACGTATAACGTATAACGTATAACGTATAACGTATAACGTATAACGTATAACGTATAATGTATAACGTATAACGTATAACGTACATCGTACAACGTGTAACGTATAACATATAACGTACAACATATAACGTACAACGTATAACGTATAACGTATAACGTACAACGTATAACGTACAACGTATAACGTACAACGTATAACGTACAACGTATAACGTACAACGTACAACGTATAACGTACAACGTATAACGTACAACGTACAACCTGTAACGTATAACGTATAACGTATATCGTATAACGTATAACGTATAACGTATAACGTATAACGTACAACGTGTAACGTATAACGTATAACGTACAGCGTATAACGTATAACGTATAACGTATAACGTACATCGTACAACGTGTAACGTATAACATATAACGTACAACATATAACGTATAACGTATAACGTATAACGTATAACGTATAACGTATAACGTATAACGTATAACGTATAACGTATAACGTATAACGTATAACGTATAACGTATAACGTATAACGTATAACGTATAACGTATAACGTATAACGTATAACGTATAACGTATAACGTATAACGTATAACGTATAACGTATAACGTATAACGTATAACGTATAACGTATAACGTATAACGTATAACGTATAACGTATAACGTATAACGTATAACGTATAACGTATAACGTATAACGTATAACGTATAACGTATAACGTATAACGTATAACGTATAACGTATAACGTATAACGTATAACGTATAACGTATAACGTATAACGTATAACGTATAACGTATAACGTATAACGTATAACGTATAACGTATAACGTATAACGTATAACGTATAACGTATAACGTATAACGTATAACGTATAACGTATAACGTATAACGTATAACGTATAACGTATAACGTATAACGTATAACGTATAACGTATAACGTATAACGTATAACGTATAACGTATAACGTATAACGTATAACGTATAACGTATAACGTATAACGTATAACGTATAACGTATAACGTATAACGTATAACGTATAACGTATAACGTATAACGTATAACGTATAACGTATAACGTATAACGTATAACGTATAACGTATAACGTATAACGTATAACGTATAACGTATAACGTATAACGTATAACGTATAACGTATAACGTATAACGTATAACGTATAACGTATAACGTATAACGTATAACGTATAACGTATAACGTACATCGTACAACGTGTAACGTATAACATATAACGTACAACATATAACGTACAACGTATAACGTATAACGTATAACGTATAACGTATAACGTATAACGTATAACGTATAACATATAACGTATAACGTATAACGTACAGCGTAAAACGTACAGCGTATAACGTACAGCGTATAACGTACAGCGTATAACGTATAACGTATATCGTATAACGTATAACGTGTATCGTATAACGTATAACGTATAACGTATACCGTATACCGTATAACGTATAACGTATAACGTATAACGTATAACGTATAACGTATAACGTATAACGTATAACGTATAACGTATAACGTATAACGTATAACGTATAACGTATAACGTATAACGTATAACGTATAACGTATAACGTATAACGTATAACGTATAACGTATAACGTATAACGTATAACGTATAACGTATAACGTATAACGTATAACGTATAACGTATAACGTATAACGTACATCGTACAACGTGTAACGTATAACATATAACGTACAACATATAACGTATAACGTATAACGTATAACGTATAACGTATAACGTATAACGTATAACGTATAACGTATAACGTATAACGTATAAGGTATAACGTATAACGTATAACGTATAACGTATAACGTATAACGTATAACGTATAACGTATAACGTATAACGTATAACGTATAACGTATAACGTATAACGTATAACGTATAACGTATAACGTATAACGTATAACGTATAACGTATAACGTATAACGTATAACGTATAACGTATAACGTATAACGTATAACGTATAACGTATAACGTATAACGTATAACGTATAACGTATAACGTATAACGTATAACGTATAACGTATAACGTATAACGTATAACGTATAACGTATAACGTATAACGTATAACGTATAACGTATAACATATAACGTACATCGTACAACGTGTAACGTATAACATATAACGTACAACATATAACGTACAACGTATAACGTATAACGTATAACGTATAACGTATAACGTATAACGTATAACATATAACGTATAACGTATAACGTACAGCGTAAAACGTACAGCGTATAACGTACAGCGTATAACGTACAGCGTATAACGTATAACGTATATCGTATAACGTATAACGTGTATCGTATAACGTATAACGTATAACGTATAACGTATAACGTATAACGTATAACGTATAACGTATAACGTATAACGTATAACGTATAACGTATAACGTATAACGTATAACGTATAACGTATAACGTATAACGTATAACGTATAACGTATAACGTATAACGTATAACGTATAACGTATAACGTATAACGTATAACGTATAACGTATAACGTATAACGTATAACGTATAACGTATAACGTATAACGTATAACGTATAACGTATAACGTATAACGTATAACGTATAACGTATAACGTATAACGTATAACGTATAACGTATAACGTATAACGTATAACGTATAACGTATAACGTATAACGTATAACGTATAACGTATAACGTATAACGTATAACGTATAACGTATAACGTATAACGTATAACGTATAACGTATAACGTATAACGTATAACGTATAACGTATAACGTATAACGTATAACGTATAACGTATAACGTATAACGTATAACATATAACGTACATCGTACAACGTGTAACGTATAACATATAACGTACAACATATAACGTACAACGTATAACGTATAACGTATAACGTATAACGTATAACGTATAACGTATAACATATAACGTATAACGTATAACGTACAGCGTAAAACGTACAGCGTATAACGTACAGCGTATAACGTACAGCGTATAACGTATAACGTATATCGTATAACGTATAACGTGTATCGTATAACGTATAACGTATAACGTATACCGTATACCGTATAACGTATAACGTATAACGTATAACGTATAACGTATAACGTATAACGTATAACGTATAACGTATAACGTATAACGTATAACGTATAACGTATAACGTATAACGTATAACGTATAACGTATAACGTATAACGTATAACGTATAACGTATAACGTATAACGTATAACGTATAACGTATAACGTATAACGTATAACGTATAACGTATAACGTATAACGTATAACGTATAACGTATAACGTATAACGTATAACGTATAACGTATAACGTATAACGTATAACGTATAACGTATAACGTATAACGTATAACGTATAACGTATAACGTATAACGTATAACGTATAACGTATAACGTATAACGTATAACGTATAACGTATAACGTACATCGTACAACGTGTAACGTATAACATATAACGTACAACATATAACGTACAACGTATAACGTATAACGTATAACGTATAACGTACAACGTATAACGTACAACGTATAACGTTCAACGTACAACGTACAACATGTAACGTATAACGTATAACGTATAACGTTCAACGTACAACGTACAACATGTAACGTATAACGTATAACGTATAACGTACAGCGTATAACGTACAGCGTATAACGTACAGCGTATAACGTATAACGTATAACGTATAACGTGTAACGTATAACGTATAACGTATAACGTACAACGTACAACGTGTAACGTATAACGTATAACGTATAACGTATAACGTATAACGTATAACGTATAACGTACAACGTATAACGTACAACGTATAACGTATAACGTATAACGTATAACGTACAACGTATAACGTACAACGTATAACGTTCAACGTACAACGTACAACATGTAACGTATAACGTATAACGTATAACGTTCAACGTACAACGTACAACATGTAACGTATAACGTATAACGTATAACGTACAGCGTATAACGTACAGCGTATAACGTACAGCGTATAACGTATAACGTATAACGTATAACGTGTAACGTATAACGTATAACGTATAACGTACAACGTACAACGTGTAACGTATAACGTATAACGTATAACGTATAACGTATAACGTATAACGTATAACGTACAACGTATAACGTACAACGTATAACGTGTAACGTATAACGTATAACGTACAGCGTATAACTTACAGCGTATAACGTATAAGGTATAACGTACAACGTATAACGTATACCGTATACCGTATAACGTATAACGTATAACGTATAACGTATAACGTATAACGTATAACGTATAACGTATAACGTATAACGTATAACGTATAACGTATAACGTATAACGTATAACGTACAACGTATAACGTACAACGTATAACGTACAACGTATAACGTACAGCGTATAACGTACAGCGTATAACGTATAACGTATATCGTATAACGTATAACGTATAACGTATAACGTATAACGTATAACGAATAACGTATAACGTATAACGTATAACGTATAACGTATAACGTATAACGTATAACGTATAACGTATAACGTATAACGTATAACGTATAACGTATAACGTATAACGTATAACGTATAACGTATAACGTATAACGTATAACGTATAACGTATAACGTATAACGTATAACGTATAACGTATAACGTATAACGTATAACGTATAACGTATAACGTATAACGTATAACGTATAACGTATAACGTATAACGTATAACGTATAACGTATAACGTATAACGTATAACGTATAACGTATAACGTATAACGTATAACGTATAACGTATAACGTATAACGTATAACGTATAACGTATAACGTATAACGTATAACGTATAACATATAACGTACATCGTACAACGTGTAACGTATAACATATAACGTACAACATATAACGTACAACGTATAACGTATAACGTATAACGTATAACGTATAACGTATAACGTATAACGTATAACATATAACGTATAACGTATAACGTACAGCGTAAAACGTACAGCGTATAACGTACAGCGTATAACGTACAGCGTATAACGTATAACGTATATCGTATAACGTATAACGTGTATCGTATAACGTATAACGTATAACGTATACCGTATACCGTATAACGTATAACGTATAACGTATAACGTATAACGTATAACGTATAACGTATAACGTATAACGTATAACGTATAACGTATAACGTATAACGTATAACGTATAACGTATAACGTATAACGTATAACGTATAACGTATAACGTATAACGTATAACGTATAACGTATAACGTATAACGTACATCGTACAACGTGTAACGTATAACATATAACGTACAACATATAACGTACAACGTATAACGTATAACGTATAACGTATAACGTAAAACGTATAACGTACAACGTATAACGTTCAACGTACAACGTACAACATGTAACGTATAACGTATAACGTATAACGTTCAACGTACAACGTACAACATGTAACGTATAACGTATAACGTATAACGTACAGCGTATAACGTACAGCGTATAACGTACAGCGTATAACGTATAACGTATAACGTATAACGTGTAACGTATAACGTATAACGTATAACGTACAACGTACAACGTGTAACGTATAACGTATAACGTATAACGTATAACGTATAACGTATAACGTATAACGTACAACGTATAACGTACAACGTATAACGTGTAACGTATAACGTATAACGTACAGCGTATAACTTACAGCGTATAACGTATAAGGTATAACGTACAACGTATAACGTATACCGTATACCGTATAACGTATAACGTATAACGTATAACGTATAACGTATAACGTATAACGTATAACGTATAACGTATAACGTACAACGTATAACGTACAACGTATAACGTACAACGTATAACGTACAGCGTATAACGTACAGCGTATAACGTATAACGTATATCGTATAACGTATAACGTATAACGTATAACGTATAACGTACATCGTACAACGTGTAACGTATAACATATAACGTACAACATATAACGTACAACGTATAACGTATAACGTATAACGTATAACGTACAACGTATAACGTACAAAGTATAACGTACAACGTATAACGTACAACGTATAACGTACAACGTACAACGTATAACGTACAACGTATAACGTACAACGTACAACGTGTAACGTATAACGTATAACGTATATCGTATAACGTATAACGTATAACGTATAACGTACAACGTGTAACGTATAACGTATAACGTACAGCGTATAACGTATAACGTATAACGTACAACGTATAACGTACAGCGTATAACGTACAGCGTATAACGTACAGCGTATAACGTATAACGTATAACGTATAACGTATAACGTATATCGTATAACGTATAACGTATAGCGTATAACGTATAACGTACAACGTATAACGTTCAACGTACAACGTACAACATGTAACGTATAACGTATAACGTATAACGTTCAACGTACAACGTACAACATGTAACGTATAACGTATAACGTATAACGTACAGCGTATAACGTACAGCGTATAACGTATAACGTATAACGTATAACGTGTAACGTATAACGTATAACGTATAACGTACAACGTACAACGTGTAACGTATAACGTATAACGTATAACGTATAACGTATAACGTATAACGTATAACGTACAACGTATAACGTACAACGTATAACGTGTAACGTATAACGTATAACGTACAGCGTATAACTTACAGCGTATAACGTATAAGGTATAACGTACAACGTATAACGTATACCGTATACCGTATAACGTATAACGTATAACGTATAACGTATAACGTATAACGTATAACGTATAACGTATAACGTATAACGTATAACGTATAACGTATAACGTATAACGTATAACGTATAACGTATAACGTATAACGTATAACGTATAACGTATAACGTACAACGTATAACGTACAACGTATAACGTACAACGTATAACGTACAGCGTATAACGTACAGCGTATAACGTATAACGTATATCGTATAACGTATAACGTGTATCGTATAACGTATAACGTATAACGTATAACGTATAACATATAACGTATAACGTATAACGTACAGCGTAAAACGTACAGCGTATAACGTATAACGTATAACGTGTAACGTATAACGTACAACGTACAACGTGTAACGTATAACGTATAACGTATATCGTATAACGTATAACGTATAACGTATAACGTATAACGTATAACGTACATCGTACAACGTGTAACGTATAACATATACGGTACAACATATAACGTACAACGTATTACGTATAACGTATAACGTATAACGTACAACGTATAACGTACAACGTATAACGTACAACGTATAACGTACAACGTATAACGTACAACGTACAACGTATAACGTACAACGTATAACGTACAACGTACAACGTGTAACGTATAACGTATAACGTATATCGTATAACGTATAACGTATAACGTATAACGTATAACGTATAACGTACAACGTGTAACGTATAACGTATAACGTACAGCGTATAACGTATAACGTACAGCGTATAACGTATAACATACAACGTATAACGTACAACGTATAACGTACAACGTATAACGTACAACGTATAACGTACAACGTATAACGTACAACGTACAACGTGTAACGTATAACGTATAACGTACAGCGTATAACGTATAACGTACAACGTATAATGTACAACGTATAACGTACAACGTACAACGTACAACGGGTAACGTATAACGTATAACGTATAACTTATAACGTACAGCGTATAACGTACAGCGTATAACGTATAACGTATAACGTATAACGTACAACGTATAACGTACAGCGTATAACGTACACCGTATAACGTACAGCGTATAACGTATAACGTATAACGTATAACGTATAACGTATATCGTATAACGTATAACGTATAACGTACAGCGTATAACGTACAACGTATAACGTACAACGTATAACGTACAACGTACAACGTATAACGTACAACGTATAACGTATAACGTACAACGTATAACGTACAGCGTATAACGTACAGCGTATAACGTACAGCGTATAACGTACAGCGTATAACGTATAACGTATATCGTATAACGTATAACGTGTATCGTATAACGTATAACGTATAACGTATAACGTATAACGTATAACGTATAACGTATAACGTATAACGTATAACGTATAACGTATAACGTATAACGTATAACGTATAACGTATAACATATAACGTATAACGTATAACGTACAGCGTAAAACGTACAGCGTATAACGTACAACGTATAACGTATACCGTATACCGTATAACGTATAACGTATAACGTATAACGTATAACGTATAACGTATAACGTACAACGTATAACGTTCAACGTACAACGTACAACATGTAACGTATAACGTATAACGTATAACGTACAGCGTATAACGTACAGCGTATAACGTACAGCGTATAACGTATAACGTATAACGTATAACGTGTAACGTATAACGTATAACGTACAACGTACAACGTGTAACGTATAACGTATAACGTACAACGTATAACGTACAGCGTATAACGTACAGCGTATAACGTACAGCGTATAACGTACAGCGTATAACGTATAACGTGTAACGTATAACGTATAACGTACAACGTACAACGTGTAACGTATAACGTATAACGTACAACGTATAACGTACAACGTATAAAGTACAGCGTATAACGTACAGCGTATAACGTATAACGTATATCGTAAAACGTATAACGTATAACGTATATCGTAAAACGTATAACGTGTATCGTATAACGTATAACGTATAACGTATAACGTATAACGTATAACATATAACGTATAACGTATAACGTACAGCGTAAAACGTACAGCGTATAACGTATAACGTATAACGTGTAACGTATAACGTACAACGTACAACGTGTAACGTATAACGTATAACGTATATCGTATAACGTATAACGTATAACGTATAACGTATAACGTATAACGTACATCGTACAACGTGTAACGTATAACATATAACGTACAACATATAACGTACAACGTATTACGTATAACGTATAACGTATAACGTACAACGTATAACGTACAACGTATAACGTACAACGTATAACGTACAACGTATAACGTACAACGTATAACATACAACGTATAACGTACACCGTACAACATGTAACGTATAACGTATAACGTACAGCGTATAACGTATAACGTACAACGTATAATGTACAACGTATAACGTACAACGTACAACGTGTAACGTATAACGTATAACGTATAACTTATAACGTACAGCGTATAACGTATAACGTACAACGTATAATGTACAACGTATAACGTACAACGTATAACGTACAACGTACAACGTGTAACGTATAACGTATAACGTGTAACTTATAACGTACAGCGTATAACGTACAGCGTATAACGTACAGCGTATAACGTACAGCGTATAACGTATAACGTATAACGTATAACGTATAACGTATAACGTATAACGTATAACGTATAACGTATAACGTATAACGTATAACGTATAACGTATAACGTATAACGTATAACGTATAACGTATAACGTATAACGTATAACGTATAACGTATAACGTATAACGTATAACGTATAACGTATAACGTATAACGTATAACGTATAACGTATAACGTATAACGTATAACGTATAACGTATAACGTATAACGTATAACGTATAACGTATAACGTATAACGTATAACGTATAACGTATAACGTATAACGTATAACGTACAGCGTATAACGTACAGCGTATAACGTACAACGTATAACGTATAACATACAACGTATAACGTACACCGTACAACATGTAACGTATAACGTATAACGTACAGCGTATAACGTATAACGTACAACGTATAATGTACAACGTATAACGTACAACGTACAACGTGTAACGTATAACGTATAACGTATAACTTATAACGTACAGCGTATAACGTATAACGTACAACGTATAACGTACAACGTACAACGTATAACGTACAACGTATAACGTACAACGTACAACGTGTAACGTATAACGTATAACGTATATCGTATAACGTATAACGTATAACGTATAACGTATAACGTACAACGTGTAACGTATAACGTATAACGTACAGCGTATAACGTATAACGTATAACGTACAACGTATAACGTACAGCGTATAACGTACAGCGTATAACGTACAGCGTATAACGTATAACGTATAACGTATAACGTATAACGTATATCGTATAACGTATAACGTATAGCGTATAACGTATAACGTACAACGTATAACGTTCAACGTACAACGTACAACATGTAACGTATAACGTATAACGTATAACGTTCAACGTACAACGTACAACATGTAACGTATAACGTATAACGTATAACGTACAGCGTATAACGTACAGCGTATAACGTACAGCGTATAACGTATAACGTATAACGTATAACGTGTAACGTATAACGTATAACGTATAACGTACAACGTACAACGTGTAACGTATAACGTATAACGTATAACGTATAACGTATAACGTACAACGTATAACGTACAACGTATAACGTGTAACGTATAACGTATAACGTACAGCGTATAACTTACAGCGTATAACGTATAAGGTATAACGTACAACGTATAACGTATACCGTATACCGTATAACGTATAACGTATAACGTATAACGTATAACGTATAACGTATAACGTATAACGTATAACGTATAACGTATAACGTATAACGTATAACGTATAACGTATAACGTATAACGTATAACGTATAACGTATAACGTATAACGTATAACGTATAACGTATAACGTATAACGTACAACGTATAACGTACAACGTATAACGTACAACGTATAACGTACAGCGTATAACGTACAGCGTATAACGTATAACGTATATCGTATAACGTATAACGTGTATCGTATAACGTATAACGTATAACGTATAACGTATAACGTATAACATATAACGTATAACGTATAACGTACAGCGTAAAACGTACAGCGTATAACGTATAACGTATAACGTGTAACGTATAACGTACAACGTACAACGTGT